>CM026397.1:46649574-46667183 GCA_014843695.1 Archivesica marissinica
CTACATTATATACTAGAGGACATAGAAAACGCACACCTACATTATATACTAGAGGCCATAGAAACGCACACCTACATTATATACTATAGGACATAGAAAACGCACACCTACATTATATACTAGAGAACATAAAAAACGCACACCTACATTATATACTAGAGGACATAGAAAACGCACACCTACATTATATACTAGAGGACATAGAAAACGCACACCTACATTATATACTAGAGGACATAGAAAACGCACACCTACATTATATACTAGAGGACATAGAAAACGCACACCTACATTATATACTAGAGGACATAGAAAACGCACACCTACATTATATACTAGAGGACATAGAAAACGCACACCTACATTATATACTAGAGGACATAGAAAACGCACACCTACATTATATACTAGAGGACATAGAAAACGCACACCTACATTATATACTAGAGGACATAGAAAACGCACACCTACATTATATACTAGAGGACATAGAAAACGCACACCTACATTATATACTAGAGGACATAGAAAACGCACACCTACATTATATACTAGATGACATAGAAACGCACACCTACATTATATACTAGAGGACATAGAAAACGCACACCTACATTATATACTAGAGGACATAGAAAACGCACACCTAAATTATATACTAGAGGACATAGAAAACGCACACCTACATTATATACTAGAGGACAATAAAACGCACACATACATTATATACTAGAGGACATAGAAAACGCACACCTACATTATATACTAGAGGACATAGAAAACGCACACCTACATTATATACTAGAGGACATAGAAAACGCACACCTACATTATATACTAGAGGACATAGAAAACGCACACCTACATTATATACTAGAGGACATAGAAAACGCACACCTACATTATATACTAGAGGACATAGAAAACGCACACCTACATTATATACTAGAGGACATAGAAAACGCACACCTACATTATATACTAGAGGACATAGAAAACGCACACCTACATTATATACTAGAGGACATAGAAAACGCACACCTACATTATATACTAGAGGACATAGAAAACGCACACCTACATTATATACTAGAGGACATAGAAACGCACACCTACATTATATACTAGAGGACATAGAAAACGCACACCTACATTATATACTAGAGGACATAGAAAACGCACACCTACATTATATACTAGAGGACATAGAAAACGCACACCTACATTATATACTAGAGGACATAGAAAACGCACACCTACATTATATACTAGAGGACATAGAAAACGCACACCTACATTATATACTAGAGGACATAGAAAACGCACACCTACATTACATACTAGAGGACATAGAAAACGCACACCTACATTATATACTAGAGGACATAGAAAACGCACGCCTACATTATATACTAGAGAACATAGAAAACGCACACCTACATTATATACTAGATGACATAGAAAATGCACACCTACATTATATACCAGTGGACATAGAAAACGCACACCTACATTAAATACTAGAGGACATAGAAAACGCACACCTACATTATATACTAGAGGACACAGAAAACGAACACCTACATTATATGAGTATTATTATATGAAAACGAAATACGAAGGATTCCATTAAACATATATCACATCTTTATAATAAAACACAAACTGAACAACAAAATATTCCAAAATGTTTAAAACTATGTATTTATATAGTAATTGTTTTTCATGTAAAAACACACTTATCCGAAGTGTCCGTTTTCTATGTCCTCTAGTATAGATATATAATTTAATATTTCAATACAGACGAACTGGAAATAAGTGTACTAGAATGGATGAATGATGCAAACCCCCTGTGACACTGGCTGTTGACACGAACACTCAAAACCACTGACTGGACTAGAATATTGTCTAGTGGTCGTTCAACACACTTGTACCATCTAACTAGTGCTGGTAACCACTGACTGGACTAGAATATTGTCTAGTGGTCGTTCAACACACTTGTACCATTTAGCTAGTGCTGGTAACCACTGACTGGACTATAGTGTCTAGTGGTCGTTCAACACACGGGTACACGCTAGCTAGTGCTGGTAACCACTAACTGGACTAGAATATTGTCTAGTGGTCGTTCAACACACTTGTACCATCTAGCTAATGCTTGTAATCACTGGCTGGACTAGAATATTGTCTAGTGGTCGTTCAACACACTTGTACCATCTAGCCAGTGCTGGTAACCCCTGACTGGACTAGAATATTGTCTAGTGGTCGTTCAACACACGTGTACCATCAAGCTAGTGCTGGTAACCACTGACTGGACTAGAATATTGTCTAGTGGTCGTTCAACACACTTGTACCATATAGCTAGTGCTGGTATCCACTGACTGGACTAGAATATTGTCTAGTGGTCGTTCAACACACTTGTACCATCAAGCTAGTGCTGGTAACCACTGACTGGACTAGAATATTGTCTAGTGGTCGTTCAACACACTTGTACCATCTAACTAGTGCTGGTTACCACTGACTGGACTAGAATATTGTCTAGTGGTCGTTCAACACACTTGTACCATCTAACTAGTGCTGGTAACCACTGACTGGACTAGAATATTGTCTAGTGGTCGTTCAACACACTTGTTCCATATAGCTAGTGCTGGTATCCACTGACTGGACTAGAATATTGTCTAGTGGTCGTTCAACACACTTGTTCCATATAGCTAGAGCTGGTATCCACTGACTGGACTAGAATATTGTCTAGTGGTCGTTCAACACACTTGTACCATATAGCTAGTGCTGGTAGCACCTGACTGGACTAGAATATTGTCTAGTGGTCGTTCAACACACGTGTACCATATAGCTAGTGGTTGTAACCACTGACTGGACTAGAATATTGTCTAGTGGTCGTTCAACACACTTGTACCATAATTATAGCTAGTGCTGGTAACCACTGACTGGACTAGAATATTGTCTAGTGGTCGTTCAACACACTTTTACCATCTAGCCAGTGCTGGTAACCCCTGAATGGACTAGAATATTGTCTAGTGGTCGTTCAACAAACTTGTTCCATATAGCTAGTGCTGGTATCCACTGACTGGACTAGAATATTGTCTAGTGGTCGTTCAACACGTACCATCTAGCTAGTGCTGGTAACCCCTGACTGGACTAGAATATTGTCTAGTGGTCGTTCAACACACTTGTACCATCAAGCTAGTGCTGGTAACCACTGACTGGACTAGAATATTGTCTAGTGGTCGTTCAACACACTTGTACCATCTAACTAGTGCTGGTAACCACTGACTGGACTAGAATATTGTCTAGTGGTCGTTCAACACACTTGTACCATTTAGCTAGTGCTGGTAACCACTGACTGGACTATAGTGTCTAGTGGTCGTTCAACACACGGGTACACGCTAGCTAGTGCTGGTAACCACTGACTGGACTAGAATATTGTCTAGTGGTCGTTCAACACACTTGTACCATCTAACTAGTGCTGGTAACCACTGACTGGACTAGAATATTGTCTAGTGGTCGTTTAACACACTTGTACCATCTAACTAGTGATGGTAACCACTGACTGGACTAGAATATTGTCTAGTGGTCGTTCAACACACTTGTACCATCTAGCTAGTGCTGGTAACCACTGACTGGACTAGAATATTGTCTAGTGGTCGTTCAACACACGTGTACCATCTAGCTAGTGCTGGTAACCACTGACTGGACTAGAATATTGTCTAGTGGTCGTTCAACACACTTGTACCATATAGCTAGTGCTGGTAGCCACTGACTGGACTAGAATATTGTCTAGTGGTCGTTCAACACACTTGTACCATATAGCTAGTGCTGGTAACACCTGACTGGACTAGAATATTGTCTAGTGGTCGTTCAACACACGTGTACCATATAGCTAGTGGTGGTAACCACTGACTGGACTAGAATATTGTCTAGTGGTCGTTCAACACACTTGTACCATAATTATAGCTAGTGCTGGTAACCACTAACTGGACTAGAATATTGTCTAGTGGTCGTTCAACACACTTGTACCATCAAGCCAGTGCTGGTAACCCCTGACTGGACTAGAATATTGTCTAGTGGTCGTTCAACACACTTGTTCCATATAGCTAGTGCTGGTATCCACTGACTGGACTAGAATATTGTCTAGTGGTCGTTCAACACGTACCATCTAGCTAGTGCTGGTAACCCCTGACTGGACTAGAATATTGTCTAGTGGTCGTTCAACACACTTGTACCATCAAGCTAGTGCTGGTAACCACTGACTGGACTAGAATATTGTCTAGTGGTCGATCAACACACTTGTACCATATAGCTAGTGCTGGTATCCACTGACTGGACTAGAATATTGTCTAGTGGTCGTTCAACACACTTGTACCAGCAAGCTAGTGCTGGTAACCACTGACTGGACTAGAATATTGTCTAGTGGTCGTTCAACACACTTGTACCATCTAACTAGTGCTGGTTACCACTGACTGGACTAGAATATTGTCTAGTGGTCGTTCAACACACTTGTACCATCTAACTAGTGCTGGTAACCACTGACTGGACTAGAATATTGTCTAGTGGTCGTTCAACACACTTGTACCATATAGCTAGTGCTGGTATCCACTGACTGGACTAGAATATTGTCTAGTGGTCGTTCAACACACTTGTTCCATATAGCTAGTGCTGGTATCCACTGACTGGACTAGAATATTGTCTAGTGGTCGTTCAACACACTTGTACCATATAGCTAGTGCTGGTAACACCTGACTGGACTAGAATATTGTCTAGTGGTCGTTCAACACACGTGTACCATATAGCTAGTGGTTGTAACCACTGACTGGACTAGAATATTGTCTAGTGGTCGTTCAACACACTTGTACCATAATTATAGCTAGTGCTGGTAACCACTGACTGGACTAGAATATTGTCTAGTGGTCGTTCAACACACTTGTACCATCTAGCCAGTGCTGGTAACCCCTGACTGGACTAGAATATTGTCTAGTGGTCGTTCAACACACTTGTCCCATATAGCTAGTGCTGGTATCCACTGACTGGACTAGAATATTGTCTAGTGGTCGTTCAACACACTTGTACCATCAAGCTAGTGCTGGTAACCACCGACTGGACTAGAATATTGTCTAGTGGTCGTTCAACACACTTGTACCATCTAACTAGTGCTGGTTACCACTGACTGGACTAGAATATTGTCTAGTGGTCGTTCAACACACTTGTACCATCCAACTAGTGCTGGTAACCACTGACTGGACTAGAATATTGTCTAGTGGTCGTTCAACACACTTGTACCATATAGCTAGTGCTGGTATCCACTGACTGGACTAGAATATTGTCTAGTGGTCGTTCAACACACTTGTTCCATATAGCTAGTGCTGGTATCCACTGACTGGACTAGAATATTGTCTAGTGGTCGTTCAACACACTTGTACCATCTAACTAGTTCTGGTAACCACTGACTGGACTAGAATATTGTCTAGTGGTCCTTCAACACACTTGTACCATCTAACTAGTGCTGGTAACCACTAACTGGACTAGAATATTGTCTAGTGGTCGTTCAACATACGTTTACCATACCATATTGCTCGTGCTGGTAACCACTGACTGGACTAGAATATTGTCTAGTGGTCGTTCAACACACTTGTACAATCTAACTAGTGCTGGTAACCACTGACTGGACTAGAAAATTGTCTAGTGGTCGTTCAACACACTTGTACCATTTAGCTAGTGCTGGTAACCACTGACTGGACTAGAATATTGTCTAGTGGTCGTTCAACACACTTGTACCATCTAACTAGTGTTGGTAACCACTGACTGGACTAGAATAGTGTCTAGTAGTCGTTCAACACACTTGTACAATTTATTCTCTGCTGTTTCATTCTAATATATTTCGCCGCTGTTTCATGTCGGTTCATTCTAATATATTTCTCCGCTGTTTCGTGTCACATACATGTACATATCTGTAGCAGGGACAAAAGTAGCCCCACTAGGTGGCTCTGGTTACCCCCTGACGGTCGTCCACAGATATATAAGGAATGTTAATAACCGACGGATTTGTTGTTCAGTGGTTAACACGTTGGACTGGTAATCCAGGGATTGCAGGTTCGATCCCCTGTCTGACCCTAATAAAATTAATAGTCTTTCAGATGGGACTTTAAACCGAGGTCTCGTGTTGGTGCTTTACACTGTGCACGTAAAAGAACCAGAGGAGATTCTGGAATGGGTCTCTGACTGTATCATTGCACTATCCTCCAACAATCTAAGATGACTTATCTCTTCAGGATGCGTTGCTGATAAATGAATAAATAAATAAACGTAAAAACAAACATTACATTTAATACATTATATAGTACAGTTCACTCTCTTCTACCATATTCATTTCTATTAACAATAATTTACTCTACCCGTCTCCTCAAACGTAGTAATTTCTAACTAACATATAGTTAAGGTCGTCGTCGACTTCAAATCACTTATCCCTCATTACTGCTAGTTCGGATCCGACTGTGGGTGTTGAATTATTTCATGTGAGGAAGCTATCCAACTGGTTTGCGGAAGGTCGGTGGTTCTACCTGTAATGGTGCTGGCATTGGCACCGGGGTCTTACTCCACCAATAATAGCCACCCAACTCCATTCAAGTGTCATGTTCTCATATGCATGTCACTGCATAATGTTATATAAATAATAAACAACTATTCGTTTAATTTATACTTTTATTTTGCAAAGAAACAAAACCGTCATTCAGAAATTAAGAATTCATCAAGTTATGAAATGGACGAACACAATAATTCACTGATATGTATATAAACTTATTGACTGTCCGATTAGTGCAGTGGTTAGCGTGTTAGCTTCTCACCAATGCTACCAGGGTTCGATCCTCGGACTGTGTAGTATGTGAGATGGTACGGTGGTCGCCAGATCGGACAGGTGGGTTTTCTCCGGGTACTCCAGTTTCCTCCCACACGAATGACCACACATACGCTTTCATCCGCGTCATCGAGAGCAATTAATATAAGTTGTTAAAAGATGCTACATAATTGTTGTAAAATAAATCAAGTTTAAACTAAACTTATAAAAAAATATATATATATAAAAATACTTTGTTTATGAAGGCATAATTTCCTTGGCATACATTATCACAGAATCAACAAGAAATAATAAGAAATAATAATGAATAACGGTCAAATCATTTAGAAAAACAAACAAACATAGCAATGGTTAGAAATCAACGGTTCTAAAGAAAAACAAACATAGCAATGGTTAGAAATCAACAGTTCTAAAGAAAAACAAACATAGCAATGATTAGAAATCAACAGTTCTAAAGAAAATCAAACATAGCAATGGTTAGAAATCAACGGTTCTAAAGAAATACAAACATAGCAATGGTTAGAAACACAAATATGATATAATATTACAAAGTATAATTCAGGAGTGTGGCTGACCGTTATAATTATGAAATCCTTCTTTCAGTTTTGAGGGTTTGTAAACCACAAAAACACTGTTTATTGTGTTTATTGATTGAAAGTTAGTGTTCGAATTACTTAGATAGAATTTATAGTAGCGATGCTCTTTATACATAAAATGGATGTGTTTGGCTCTTTGCGATGTTATGTCGGTTTAAACATTGAACTACTTTGTTCATTGGTGGAAAACCAAAATTGAAATAATTGGATGCAAATGCTGATCAAAATACATAAAATGAAAGTGTGAAATGGTATTATATAGTGCATGTAGAACATATACATTAGCATAGAACATTCAAATAAATCATTTACTAACATATATGTATAGATTTAGGGAAATTTAAATATCACAGAATGAACATAATCATGATTTGCTAATATAAAATAAAAAAACATATACTACATGTAGTTAAAACTGAGGATCATACATATTTACACACATCTGCAATGACATGAACATCTGTTGAATGGGGTCGTACATATTTACAAACATCTGTTGAATGGGATCGTACATATTTACAAACATCTGTTGAATGGGATCGTACATATTTACACACATCTGTTGAATGGGATCGTACATATTTACACACATCTGTTGAATGGGGTCGTACATATTTACAAACATCTGTTGAATGGGGTCGTACATATTTACAAACATCTGTTGAATGGGGTCGTACATATTTACAAACATCTGTTGAATGGGATCGTACATATTTACACACATCTGTTGAATGGGGTCGTACATATTTACAAACATCTGTTGAATGGGGTCGTACATATTTACAAACATCTGTTGAATGGGATCGTACATATTTACAAACATCTGTTGAATGGGATCGTACATATTTACAAACATCTGTTGAATGGGGTCGTACATATTTACACACATCTGTTGAATGGGATCGTACATATTTACACACATCTGTTGAATGGGGTCGTACATATTTACACACACATGTTGAATGGGAGGAAAGGGTTGATTTACAAACTATTTAATGGAATAAATATTGATTACAGTCAGGCAAGTTACTATAATAGCAGGCCCGTAGCCACACTGAGGCACATCGAGACAGCTGTTTCCAATATTTCCAAAGCAAACAAAAGAAAAAGGAAAATTAAATAAATAAAATGTAAAAAAATATAAATATCCGTTTGCTCTAAGAGGTGAAAGGTCAGTACATAATTAAACGTCTAAACTCATTAACTCAGAAAACGGAGGAAATCGTTTCAATACCGCAATACTTTTAAAGGGGAACATGCCCCCTGACCCCCTCGATTGCCTCGATTGAAATTTGCCTTGGCTTACGGTACTGAATAATAAAAACAATATTCCAATTTTTTATTTAGCGGGGGGGGGGGAGGTCTCGTTATTATACACAAGACCTCGGTATAACGGTATAAAGTCCCATCTGAAAGACTGTTAATTTTATTATGGTCGGATGGGGGGGGATTGAACCTGGAGGTATATCACACCCTATCCTTAACACCGAGGCGAAGATAGATTATGCCCATATACTGAAGACTGCAAATAAGTGGTCTGTTTGCAGTTGTCCAGCTAGTATTCAAAATAGTTTCGGAAATGTCAATCAAATGATCAAAACAGCTCTGAAGAACAACATGCAAATGACCCTGATAACGCAGAAATGACTCTGATAACTCAGAAATGACCCTGATAACCCAGAAATGACTCTGATAACTCAGAAATGACCCTGATAACTCAGAAATGACTCTGATAACTCAGAAATGACCCTGATAACCCAGAAATGACTCTGATAACCCAGAAATGACCCTGATAACCCAGAAATGACTCTGATAACTCAGAAATGACTCTGATAACTCAGAAATGACTCTGATAACCCAGAAATGGGGCTATATACTGAATTGTGTACAACCCATCAATACTGAATTGCGTACAACCCATCAATACTGAATTGCGTACAACCCATCAATACTGAATAGCGTACAACCCATCAATACTGAATTGCGTACAACCCATCAATACGGAATTGCGTACAACCCATCAATACTGAATTGCGTATAACCCGATCAATACTGAATTGCGTACAACCCATCAATACTGAATTGCGTACAACCCGATCAATACTGAATTGCGTACAACCCGATCAATACTGAATTGTGTACAACCCGATCAATACTGAATTGCGTACAACCCGATCAATACTGAATTGTGTACAACCCGATCAATACTGAATTGTGTACAACCCGATCAATACTGAATTGCGTACAACCCGATCAATACTGAATTGTGTACAACCCGATCAATTACTGAATTGTGTACAACCCAGAGAAATGAAGCATTTTGAAAGACACTATTAACACCATATATTCAATTGACAATATATGATTAGCAAGTGCAAGATTAGGCATATTAAATTGACATTAGACAACAACTAAGTCACATGGTCCAATGAAAAAGCCACGTTTCTCGCTTCTAAATCATATTAGTTTATACAAATTTATTTCAACTTATATTAATCACTCTCGAGACCTCATTCCTGATGGAATCCATCGCCACGAGGGAGAGAGAAGAGGCAATGTGGAATTTAAATGCCTTGCCTAAGGGCATAATCGTAACGGCTCCAGTGAGGCTCGAACTCCGGACCTTTTGCATATGAAGCGAACGTGCATCCACTGCGCTATGTTTCTAAATCATATAGATGCGACCTACTTATGTACGTTGTCAGATTGGCCCGTCTTAACGAAACATACACCTAGCTTCGCTCTTAACGTTAAGACGGGCCAATTCGTGATCTATCCTATACATATATGATACATGTGTTTTTACAAAGTTTAAAAATTTACAATGACATAACAAACACGTGCTTACACAAAGACCAAACATACCAAGAAGTATGTGAGATGGTACAGTGGTCACCAGATCGGACAGGTGGGTTTTCTCCGGGTACTCCGGTTTCCTCCCTGTGTGGGACCACATTTACGCTTTCATACGCGCCAACGAGAGTGATTAATATAAGTTGTTAGAACTTGCTTCGCAATCGTTGTAAAATAAATAAAGTTTAAACTTAAACATACAGAAATATACTAAACATTTTTAATACAACTGAATAGCAAACAGTTTGCCTCTTTTGAGTACATACACAACATATTTTATATACCGGTATACTAATTCTATTATACGTCCAGTTTTGTTTCTCCTACAACCTGTATCTTCATCCTGGCCGATTGCTAATGGATATTTATTCATCCCTGGCGTTTCTGCGGCGGCGTCTGCCTCCTGGTTGTTCCCAGTCATCAAACGAACCTGTGTACGATATTGCCTCGCCCTTTTGGAACATGGAATCTGCATATCTACGATTGCTGTCCGCTATGTTTTGTTTCATCCTCTGTTGTCTTGTTCGCACTGATTGTGGTGGAAATTGTTCTGTTGTCATGATACAGCCACGCACCTCATAGTGTTGTATAAGCTTCTTCCATACAGAGTCCCGGGACAACAAATTCGTGTTACCTAAAATACACCATTAACCCATTCAACCCCAAGTAACTAACATGGACTGATGCATGATATTTTTAGACGAATAAATTAAGAAGAAAATTACCTTTAAACCAGTTCATTTATCAAAATGGGTAATGTTTTTTAGTTTAATCATATTTTATTGCTATATATATAATAAGAGCAAAAGCAAATGGGTTGGGCCACAAGTTCTGAACAACATTAGTAATTGGCCCTTCCCATGAGAGTATGTTGAACTTAGTGCAATACTGGCGAATATGTAACTTATGACCTGCATATTTGAAGTATAATGAGAATTATTTATCAAGTCGAAAGGCAATTGAAACAGTGTTTGAATGATAAAAATTAAAAAAACTCAACTTTTACTAACGCTGTTGCTAGGTTCCGTTCCCCAGGTGAGAGATCCCCATGGTGCGCTCGATCGGAAGTAATATCATAGCGAATGTTGTGTTGCTAACGTGATCACAAATTAGAAACGCTTTGATTGTTTAATATACTTTTGAACTGCTGCAAATATAATTATATTTTCGTTCACATTTAGTGTTTCGCGGCCATGTAAAAGCAGATTGACACTAAGGGGATGAAACGCTCTAGTTTCATTGAATAGAGTAATTCTTTGAACAGTAAATTTATTACATTGAAAGAAAAAATGTTCTGAGTCTTCGATTTGGGAGTCAAAGTCACAGTGTGGATTTACTCGTATGTAATTATTGAACAGGTCATTGTTTAGATTGCTGCACTTGTTTCGTAGTCGGGCATGAAGTACAGAGAGTGATCGTTCGCCATATAAAAAGTGTTTAGGTACGATGGGTGCTTTGAACATTTCTCTTAGTCTCGATTTAAATATAATTAGTGATTCGGCATTTCGGATACTTGCGTCAAGTGAATTCCATAGAGCTGTTGAGGATGGTATGAACGAGTTATTAAAGACTTGTGTTCGCCTTGCGATTGTTGTATAGTTGTCATTATTACGTAATGAGTAGTCTGTAGTTTCAGATACGATATTAGGGAAAATGTTTCTAAGGTAACTCGGTATAAGACCTTGTTTTGCTTTAAAAACAGTGATAAGTTTTTGAATTTTACGTCTATCAGATAACGGTACCCAACCAATTTCTTTCGTTAATAAATGGATTGATACGGACCTTGTGAGTCCTGTTACTACACGTACCGCTTCGAATTGTAATAGTTCTAAAGATCTATTTTCGTACTCGGTACACCCATCCCATACGACAGAAGCGTATTCCAGAATGGGCCTCATATATGATATATAAATTTGATTAATAGTATTTCTCTTTAGTTTATATTTCACCGCTCTCATTGAACTTAAAACTTTCGTCGCTGATACTGTAATATTATGTATGTGTTCGTGCCATTTAAGATCTGATGATAATGTTAAGCCGAGGTGTTTGGTGTGCTCAGCAAAATCGAGTTTAGTATTGTTAAAATATAGAGTCGGTCTAAAAGTAATACTGGTTGGGTAAATCATAATTTCCGTTTTGTTAGGATTAAAATTTACTAGCCATTGGCGTGACCAATCATTAATTTTTTGGAGATCTTGATTCAATATTGTTCCAATATATTGCATGTTGTTGGAGGAAACAGCTAGTGAGCTATCATCCGCGAATAGTCTTGTTACGCTTAGCAAATTTTCAGCTATGTCATTGACGTATATCAGAAATAATAGCGGTCCTAAGGCGGAGCCTTGAGGAACGCCAGCTGTTAGACTCAGAATACTTGAGATTTCAGATCCTACCACGACAGATTGTTTGCGGTTATACAGGTAATCGTTTAACCATTGAAGAAGTTCACCATTAATACCATATTGTCTAAGTTTAAAAAGAAGGTCTCGATGCCAGACTCGGTCAAACGCTTTCGATATGTCGCAGAACACTATACAGGTTGTTTGTTGTTTGTCAAATGATTCACAAATTTGATGATATATGTCTAAAAGCTGGTGATTAGTCGAATGTCCTGGCAGAAAGCCAGATTGCAAAGGATATATTAGATTACTTGAATGTAAATGATTGTAAATATGTTTGTATATTACCCTTTCCATGACTTTTCCTATACAACTGATCAATGATATGGGTCTGTAGTTGGAGGGTGTGCTTTTGTTGCCTTTTTATACAAGTTCCAGTCGGTGGCAGAATTGGTTTTGGTTGCCTTTTTCTTAAACCTGTCACGTTGCCTTGATGTTCTACGAATAACTGAATCATACCATGGTTTATCGTTTGGTCGGATTGTGACAAACGCTGTAGGAATACATAGTTTTGCTAAATTAGTGAACATGGTAGTGAATGATTCACAGGCTTCGTGTACTGAATGTAAACTTAAAACTGACCAATTTGTCGATTGTATAAGATTATTTAATTTACTAAAATCGGCGCGTTTGTAATTCCAGACACGACGCTTGTAACTGGTGCTCGAGTGGTTTGTATAATTTATAAAAATGTAGATCCCATAATGATCACTTATTTCGTACGGGGTTAAACAAATCCCGGCGACATAAACTGGAACATTGTTAGTAACAGCGATGGGATCGAGTAGTGTTGAAGAGTGTTCAGTAACACGTGTTGGTTCATGTATTACATTATTCATATCATTAATTAGTAACATATCTTTAAATTTATGGTTGTTGATGTTTAATTTATCCTCGTTAATATCTCCTAACACAATAATGGTATGGGTAATGTTATCTAAAAATAGTAATAATTATTACTGGCAAAAAGTGCAGATCCTGATGAGACGGCTTACTTTAAAGGGCCAGCCATTTCTGACTTATGAGACACCTCTTTTTATGAACATCAGTACTTCCCGAATCCTATGCTTGTATACCAGGAACCAGGCTGGTAGGCAATCGGTAAACATTATTTAACTAGCTGGCGGCTGAACCTTCGACATGCCGCTCCGTAGGTTGCCAAGGAGACGGAGATTATATAACAATGTGGTACGATTCTGCAACAACATACATTTACATTAATGAGTTAGAATTATTGATGATTGTACTGAGATGGATAAGTAATGATATACACATATACAAGATTCGGAGGGTTACCGAGTGCAACTAGTACGTGTTACGAAATCGCTCAGTTGACCTTTTAAATACTGTAGCATATTGCATGAAACTCAATACTGCCCAATTAATGATCTCGGTATTAAAATATATTTATATGTATAGGATATAAGCCGAAAACGATCCAATATGTAAAATATTGGATTGACGACAGTACCAATATTTTACACATTGGACCCGTTTATATCTTACTTAAAACACACACTTGTATAACAAAATCCTACTAATTAAAATTGTTAATTTCGTATATATACGCGTAGGATTTAATATAATATTCTGGCATTTTGACAGCAGTCCAGTATTAATAATAATGTACTGCAAGTACAAAGGTATGATGTCATGACAGTGTTTTAAGACTGACCAGGCAAACTATATCAACGCCTGTTCCCAGGCTATGCTAATCCAGGCACCGGTCCCTCGTCTGACTCTGACTAATAATACTAGCATTCTTTCAAATGGGACCAAAAACTAAAGTCGCATGTATCGGTGCTATACACTGGGCATGTAAAAGAACTATTTCTAGAATTGGAGACTGTGCATTATCCTCCAAAAAACTAAGCTGATCTGGATCTATGTTGTTTGCACATTCAGTCCAATTTATTCGACAGGTTAAGGATAAATATTAATATTCGTGGAAACAGAATTCCCAAATTATGTGACCTCTTATAATGTTTACGCGATATTGATATCTCAGTTGTCTAACAATTCATGACATCAGTGAATGTTATATTGGCAATCTTTCATATCCAGCTAACTCCTAGCCCGTTGTATCCAGACTCTCCTCTCTATCCCAGCTCTCAGCGTCCAGCTAACTCCTAGCCCGCTGTATCGAGACTCTCCTCTCTATCCCAGCTCTCAACGTCCAACTAACTCATAGCCCGCTGTATCCATACTCTCCTCTCTATCCCAGCTCTCAGAGTCCAGCTAACTCCTAGCCCGCTGTATCCAGACTCCTCTCTATCCCAGCTCTCAGCGTCCAGCTAACTCCTAGCCCGCTGTATCCAGACTCCCCTCTCTATCTCAGCGTCCAGCTAACTCCAAGCCCACTGTATCCAGACTCTCCTCTTTATCCCAGCGTCCAGCTAACTCCTAGCCCGCTGTATCCAGACTCCCCTCTCTATCTCAGCGTCCAGCTAACTCCTAGCCCGCTGTATCCAGACTCCCCTCTCTATCTCAGCGTCCAGCTAACTCCTAGCCCACTGTATCCAGACTCCCTCTCTATCTCAGCGTCCAGCTAACTCCTAGCCCGCTGTATCCAGACTCTCCTCTCTATCTCAGCGTCCAGCTAACTCCTAGCCCACTCCCCTCTCTATCCCAGCTCTCAGCGTCCAGCTAACTCCTAGCCCGCTGTATCCAGACTCCCCTCTCTATCCCAGCTCTCAGCGTCCAGCTAACTCCTAGCCCGCTGTATCCAGACTCCCCTCTCTATCTCACGTCCAGCTAACTCCTAGCCCACTGTATCCAGACTCCCCTCTCTATCTCAGCATCCAGCTAACTCCAAGCCCACTGTATCCAGACTCTCCTCTCTATCTCAGTGTCCAGCTAACTCCTAGCCCGCTGTATCCAGACTCTCCTCTCTATCTCAGTGTCCAGCTAACTCAACCCACTGTATCCAGACTCTCCTCTCTATCTCAGTGTCCAGCTAACTCCTAGCCCACTGTATCCAGACTCTCCTCTTCTATCTCAGCGTCCAGCTAACTCCTAGCCCGCTGTATCCAGACTCCCCTCTACTGATCTCAGTGTCCAGCTAACTCCTAGCCCGCTGTATCCAGACTCTCCTCTCTATCTCAGCTCTCAGTGTCCAGCTAACTCCTAGCCCGCTGTATCCAGACTCTCCTCTCTATCTCAGCTCTCAGCGCCCAGCTAACTCCTAGCCCGCTGTATCCAGACTCCCCTCTATCTCAGCTCTCAGCGTCCAGCTAACTCCTAGCCCGCTGTATCCAGACTCCCCTCTCTATCTCAGCTCTCAGCTCCAGCTAACTCCTAGCCCGCTGTATCCAGACTCCCCTCTATCACAGCTCTCAGCGTCCAGCTAACTCCTAGCCCGCTGTATCCAGACTCCCCTCTCTATCCCAGCTCTCAGCGTCCAGCTAACTCCTAGCCCGCTGTATCCAGACTCCCCTCTATCTCAGCTCTCAGCGTCCAGCTAACTCCTAGCCCGCTGTATCCAGACTCCCCTCTATCCCAGCTCTCAGTGTCCAGCTAACTCCTAGCCCGCTGTATCCAGACTCTCCTCTATCTCAGCTCTCAGCGTCCAGCTAACTCCTAGCCCGCTGTATCCAGACTCCTCTCTATCTCAGCTCTCAGCGCCCAGCTAACTCCTAGCCCGCTGTATCCAGACTCCCCTCTCTATCTCAGCTCTCAGCGTCCAGCTAACTCCTAGCCCGCTGTATCCAGACTCCCCTCTCTATCTCAGCTCTCAGCGCCCAGCTAACTCCTAGCCCGCTGTATCCAGACTCTCCTCTATCTCAGCTCTCAGCGTCCAGCTAACTCCTAGCCCGCTGTATCCAGACTCCCCTCTATCTCAGCTCTCAGCGTCCAGCTAACTCCTAGCCCGCTGTATCCAGACTCTCCTCTATCTCAGCTCTCAGCGTCCAGCTAACTCCTAGCCCGCTGTATCCAGCCTCCCCTCTATCTCAGCTCTCAGCGTCCAGCTAACTCCTAGCCCGCTGTATCCAGACTCTCCTCTCTATCTCAGCTCTCAGTGTCCAGCTAACTCCTAGCCCGCTTTATCCAGACTCCTCTCTATCTCAGCATCCAGCTAACTCCTAGCCCGCACTATCCAGACTCCCCTCTCTATCTCAGCTCTCAGCGTCCAGCTAACTCCTAGCCCGCTGTATCCAGACTCTCCTCTCTATCTCAGCTCTCAGCGTCCAGCTAACTCCTAGCCCGCTGTATCCAGACTCTCCTCTCTATCTCAGTTCTCAGCATCCAGCTAACTCCTAGCCCGCTGTATCCAGACTCTCCTCTCTATCTCAGCATCCAGCTAACTCCTACCCCGCTGTATCGAGACTCTCCTCTCTGTCTCAGCTCAACTAGCTAGTGCTGGTAACCACTGGCTGGACTAGAATATGGTCTAGTGGTCGTTCAACACACTTGTACCATATAGCTAGTGCTGGTAACCACTGACTGGACTATAGTGTATAGTGGTCGTTCAACACACGGGTATAA
Source organism: Archivesica marissinica (assembly GCA_014843695.1). Taxonomy (NCBI): domain Eukaryota; kingdom Metazoa; phylum Mollusca; class Bivalvia; order Venerida; family Vesicomyidae; genus Archivesica; species Archivesica marissinica. Next base: position 46,666,773 of record CM026397.1, read on the forward strand.
TTTATTTCTCCTTTGTTTCATGTCGGTTCATTCTAATATATTTCTCCGCTGTTTCATGTCAGTTCATTCTAATATATTTCTCCACTGTTTCATGTCGGTTCATTCTAATATATTTCTCCGCTGTTTCATGTCGTTCATTCTAATTTATTTCTCCGCTGTTTCATGTCGGTTCATTTAATTTATTTCTCCGCTGTTTCATGTCGGTTCATTCTAATATATTTATTTCTCCCTGTTCATTCTAATATATTCTCCGCTGTTTCATGTCGGTTCATTCTAATTTATTTCTCCGCTGTTTCATGTCGGTTCATTCTAATTTATTTCTCCGCTGTTTCATTCTAATATATTTCTCCGCTGTTTCATGTCGGTTCATTCTAATTTATTTCTCCGCTGTTTCATGTCGGTTCATTCTAA
>CM026397.1:46668183-46719768 GCA_014843695.1 Archivesica marissinica
TAGCCCGCTGTATCCAGACTCTCCTCTCTATCTCAGCGTCCTGCTAACTCCTAGCCTGCTGTATCCAGACTCTCCTCTCTATCTCAGCTCTCAGTGTCCAGCTAACTCCTAGCCCGCTGTATCCAGACTCTCCTCTCTATTTCAGCGTCCTGCTAACTCCTAGCCCGCTGTATCCAGACTCTCCTCTCTATCTCAGCTCTCAGTGTCCAGCTAACTCCTAGCCTGCTGTATCCACACTCCCCTCTCTATCTCAGATCTTCCTAAATTAACAATCAATATTCCCGCCCACTTATTAACATTACTGTAGACTACATGTAGAGAGACAGGACGATACCCAATCGTGGTACACTTCTATATATGGACATCTTAACTATCATTTAGCATGAAGAGCATTTAAAGTCCCATGGTGTACCACTCATAATGTCACATCGGACAGTCGGTGATTCTACCTGGCTGTGCCTGAAATAATACTCGGATTGGCACCCAGATTCTTCCTCCACCAAGATACGTCACATGACCAAAACCCCAAAACAAACAAAGCAAATACATAATTATTTATATTACCACATGGTCAATTTCAGCTGCATTGCTCTTTGACTGTTCGTTGCCATCTTCTGTGGATACTGTTAGAACCTGTTCCTCTCCGGCTACATGAACAAATACGTGCGGAAAACTTCCATGTGTGTTCGTTGGCCAAATATCCATTTTACCATTACACCAGGGACCTGGCCTAGTAATTAGTGTGTTACTGTAAAATTGTTGCGACGGAAATCTGCATATCTGCGGATTCTAAAATATATGCAAAATAGAATAAAATCACAATTCTACTACATAATGAATAATCGTGATATTACAGTCAAACCTGTGTTAGTGGTCACCTCCATTAAGCAGCCAACCAGTATTAAGCAGCCAGTTTCCAGATTCCCATTCGGTTGTTATATTATATATTTGACCTCTATTAAGCAGCCACCTGTGCTAAGCAGCCACTTTCTCTGACTCCCTTGGCTGGCTCCTTAAGACAGGTTTGACTGTACATTACTAAATGTTGGATTAATTGTCAAACAACAAAATATATACATGTACATGTATTGGTGATAATTAAATATTTCATTAGTTATATATGATGCAAATATATAGGCTAGATTGTCATACAACAAAATACATACATATATTGGTGATAATTAAATATTTCATATACGGTGGTCGCCAGATCGGACAGGTGGGTTTTATCCAGGTACTCCGGTTTGCTCCCAACACGAATGACCACATATACGCTTTCAGTGATTAACATTAGTTGTTAGAATTTGTTTCGCAATCGTTGTAAAATAAATAAAGATTAAACACCAGTGGAATGCGAACCTACAGCAGAGAGGGACACGTAATTTGAAGACAACGACCGTAACCACTCGGTCATGGAGGTACATCTTTACTACATTGAATGTTGACTGATTCCTATACACTAAAGTAGATAATATTGTATTTACCATGCGATACTGTTCCTCTAGCATGGTCACCTGCACATTTTGAGAACACTTTGTCTTAGCGTAACGCTCAAACAGGGAGGTTTCCAATCCAAGTAGCCCCGCCTCTTTGCACATGATGATTGGCCTGAGCTGTTTATGATCACCAATCAGTACGACCTGTTCTGCCTTTGTAGCAATGATAGGAACAAGGCATTGTGGTTCCGGGCACATTCCTGATTCATCAACAATCACCTAATAATAAATGTAAAACGGGTCATATATGAGTAAATTATTGAAAAATCGACAGACTGGAACCCATGCTAATCAGACGCTACAAATGTATAACAAGATCAATATAAATCCAGATTTGAAAACAATACAAGATTCAAGATGGAATTATTGCATATGTTTAATAGACAAAATGCATAGATCCGATTCAGCTGGGTGGAGTGGCCTGTTGTACTGTGTCTGCATCTGTTTTTAAGTGTGTGTCATTCTTGACGTGATAGTTTCCCTATTATGCATGTTTGTTTTGGTGTTATTTTTATTTAAGTTTATTTAACGTCGCTACTGGTTGCCAATTTCAGCGACATGCAGTTTACCTAACAATACCTTTCCTGGGCAGGCTCCAGTGGTTAAAAGTACTTGGTGCACCAGCCTCCGTAATAATCTGCCAACTTTGTCATATAAAGAGACACGGTCTGAGCAGGCCTCGGACCCGTGACCATCAGTGATGATAGGTTACAGTGGTATACAAGAGAGCGACTTTGACCACTCGACCATGGAGGCGATCCATTATGCATGTATGTTTATACTATGTATCATTTTAATGTTAACTTTCTTACAAGTATCATATCTATATATGGAATAAACGTAATAAGTACCTGATGGACACGTGTTGCCTCTAACACTTTTGGGTTTGATCCAACAGCTGTGGTACACAGAATTACATCGTGCTTTCGAATTTCCTCGATCGAAGCTTCCCTGACAAGATGCACATACTTGTTCACTACCTCTAGTTTTGGTTCATAGTTATTGGCTTTGAAGTATTTATCGTATGCGTTGATTTCCTCCGCGTTTTTCTTTCCTTTCTGCCTAATCAAGTGATGGAGTGCCACGGGGTACAACACAGGGGATGTCTTTTGGTTTCTGGTGCTTCTCTTGGACAGGAATGTTCTTCCAGGTATCGGGAAGTCCAGAGCCTCGATAGATCTGCCATAGACTCGAATGAAGTCAGGACAATAACTTCCCATGCGGTGATACATCCATTCTGCAATGAATTGCCAATTATTTCAAGTGTTGCAATACACATGTCATTTTAGCGTAAACAGCACAACTTTTTACTTGCATATTTCAGCCGCATGCTAAACATAACTATTGTATGCAAATGATTGGAGGTAATAATTTTTATTTTCTCAAATCTCAATCTCGAGCTCAAATGATACGATTGGTTGAGTCTGAGATTTACTCTTGGCTCAACCAATTAGGATAGTTCACATTTATTTCAAGTTTCCTTTACCGCCCTATGTCTACATAGCAAGCCACCATATATGCCCATACAGCATGATATATGTCAATACAGCACACCATGCCCTATGCATACATAGCAAGCCACCATATATGCCCATACAGCACGATATATGTCAATACAGCACACCATGCCCTATGCCTACATAGCAAGTCACCATATATGCCCATACAGCACGATATATGTCAATACAGCACACCATGCCCTATGCCTACATAGCAAGCCACCATATATGCCCATACAGCACGATATATGTCAATACAGCACACCATGCCCTATGCATACATAGCAAGCCACCATATATGCCCATACAGCACGATATATGTCAATACAGCACACCATGCCCTATGCCTACATAGCAAGCCACCATATATGCCAATACAGAACGATATGTCAATACAGCACACCATGCCCTATGCATACATAGCAAGCCACCATATATGCCCATACAGCACGATATATGTCAATACAGCACACCATGCCCTATGCATACATAGCAAGCCACCATATATGCCCATACAGCACGATATATGTCAATACAGCACACCATGCCCTATGCATACATAGCAAGCCACCATATATGCCCTTACAGCACGATATATGTCAATACAGCACACCATGCCCTATGCATACATAGCAAGCCACCATATATGCCCATACAGCACGATATATGTCAATACAGCACACCATGCCCTATGCATACATAGCAAACGACCATATAAACAGAAAACACTTTCCTACCAGCAACCAAGTCCACAGATCTATTGGATGGCCCACAAAAGAGGACTTGTTTTTTTGGTTTTCCTTCTTTGTACTGAATGCCATTGACTTTGTTGAAGAGGCACACAAGCTTAATTCCTGTGTAGGTCTTGCCAGTACCTGAAATCATTTCAATACATAATCAACATGCAAACAATGTTAAACATTACCTGCATATAAACGATTCTTAGCAAAGTTTGAGAACAATGTTAAACATTACATGCATATAAACCAGTCTTAGCAAAGTTTGCAAACAATGTTAAACATTACCTGCATATAAACCAGTCTTAGCAAAGTTTGCAAACAATGTTAAACATTACCTGCATATAAACCAGTCTTAGCAAAGTTTGCAAACAATGTTAAACATTACCTGCATATAAACCAGTCTTAGCAAAGTTTGCGAACAATGTTAAATAGTACCTGCATATAAACCAGTCTTAGCAAAGTTTGCGAACAATGTTAAACATTACCTGCATATAAACAAGTCTTAGCAACGTTTGCGAACAATGTTAAACATTACCTGCATATAAACCAGTCTTAGCAAAGTTTGCGAACAATGTTAAACAGTACCTGCATATATACAAGTCTTAGCAAAGTTATTTTCTTATTAAATAGCCATTACATAATGAGACAACAAACAAAAACATATGCAGGAGAGAATCGGAGGCAAATACATTAATACAGTATTGCTAAAACATACCGGCATATTATTTCTTTTAAAAATTTACAAACTTTTCTGTATTCAGTCATAAATGATCAGTTTTACAGCATGTGTCGATCATATGGACAACCGGTAGCGACGATAAATAAACGTAAAAAAATCAACACACAAATCAAGGTTGCATAATATTCGGATATAATTTAAAGTCTCATGCAGGTTTTTTTTTCTTCATTTCGAAAAATAATACTATAATTCATAAATATTATGCAAATATAGCCTAGTGTTTACTTTAGTAAACCACCATTTAAATAGTTATTGGTGATTTTGATAAAGAAATACCAAATAAGGGAGGTAATTTACAAATGGTAATTTTACAAAAGCAGGTTCATTTGTGACAATATTTTGTAAATTTTACTTTTTATCGTAATAATCTATTATTGAAAAAATGAAATTATAAGACAATATTCACAATATCTAATCATCAGCTCCTTGCAATATCTTGGTGTGCAGAACATTCTAAGTAAACGCTTTCAGGGGCTTTAGGGAATAGAATCAACATGTGTTACGTTTATTGGGGTAAGCAACACATCTGTGCATTAACATACCAGTGTTTGGAACTACATGAAAGAGAACAGAAATCGTAGAGAATAAATAAATATACCAGGTGGGCCATGTATTAGAGAAAATCGAGACATCAGCGCTCTGTCGATAGCTTGTTGCTGCATTTTGTTGTTCGGTGGTAGTGGCCTTCGTCGTGGGACAGCGGTGCTTTCTTCGTAGTACACATCACGTTCTATAAGACTAGCGATATGCTTGTGATCTTTGTCTGAAATATATAATTGTATTAAAGTACTTAAAATAGGCATAGGCCATGATCCATTTGTTTATGCCAGCTCAAAGGCAAATATTATCAGCTAACCACAGGCTGACCTGTAATCCAGTGGTTAACACACTGAACTGGTTATCCAGTGATCGCAGGTTCAACCCCCCCCCCTGTCTGACCGTAATAAAATTAACAGTCTTTCAGTTGGGACTTTAAACAGGTCTCTTGTCGATGCTTTACACCGTGCACGTAAATGAACCTGAGGATATTCTGGAATGGGTCTCTGTCTGTACCATTGCACTATCCACCAACATTCTAAAATGACTAATCTCTTCACGAGGCGTCGCTCATATGGGCAACCAACAGATAGTGATGATAAATAAACATCAAACACACACACACACATAACCTTTTCAACAACACATACCTCTATACTATAGGCTTACACAAAGTGTAGATCCCGCATCAGGATCTGCAGTTTTTACCAGTAATATTACTATTTTTAGACAAAATTACCCATTTTGATAAATGAACTGGTCCAAAATGTTCCTATTAATTTATTGGTCTAAACATATGATGCACCTGTCCATGTCAGTTACTTGGTGTTGAATGGGTTAATAAAACATAATTAAATGCATATATGTACCTAAGTCCGGTATCGGTTTATTCAGAGCAATCTTTGCTGCCAATGTATCCGGACAAGACGGTAACTTCTTGATGAAGCTTTCAGATCTCCTGTAAACAGATAATTAGTTTAGTTTATAACAAATATTGGCGATATATTATTAAAGTTTATACAAAATATATTTTAGTTCGATTGCACTACAACTTTTCTCAATTATATTAATGGCTCTCAAGATTTCATTCCTGATGGAATTCATCACGATGAGGACAGAGGCGATGCGGAATTTAAGTCCCTTGCCTAAGGACACATTCGTACCGTCTACAACTATGCACGAAATCCGGGCAAAATACATAAATAACCGTTAACCAATAAATTACTGGTGATACCGTAAATAAATATACATACAGAAAGGTAACTTGCAAATAATAGGTTTGCACACTTCACTGTTCATGTGTTGACATTAAAAATATTTAAATTCTGCAGTGTATAATATATATTGAATAATTCTGCAGTGTATAATATATATTGAATAATTCTGCAGTGTATGATATATATTGAATAATTCTGCAGTGTATAATATATATTGAATAATTCTGCAGTGTATAATATATATTGAATAATTCTGCAGTGTATAATATATATTGAATAATACAATACAATACAGTAATAAATTCTTTATACTTCTTGGAATACGTTTAGTTTAAACTTTATTTATTTTACAATGATTGCTTTAACAACTTATATTAATCACACTCGTTGGCACGAATACACGCGTAAATGTGATCATTAGTATGGTAGAAACGCATACCTGTCCGATCAGGCGACTACCGTACCAGCTCACATAAATCGCAGTCCGAGTTGCATTGGTGAGAAGCGAACGTGCCAACCACAGCCTATGACTTAGAATATGTGTGCAGCGCACTCAAAGTAATGCCTATGACTTAGAATATGTGTGCAGCGCACTCAAAGTAATGCCTATGACTTAGAATATGTGTGCAGCGCACTCAAAGTAACGCCTATGACTTAGAATATGTGTGCAGCGCACTCAACGTAACGCCTATGACTTAGAATATGTGTGCAGCGCACTCAAAGTAACGCCTATGACTTAGAATATGTTTGCAGCGCACTCAAAGTAACGCCTATGACTTAGAATATGTTTGCAGCGCACTCAAAGTAACGCCTATGACTTAGAATATGTTTGCAGCACACTCAAAGTAACGCCTATGACTTAGAATATGTTTGCAGCACACTCAAAGTAACGCCTATGTCTTAGAATATGTGTGCAGCGCACTCAAAGTAACGCCTATGACTTAGAATATGTGTGCAGCGCACTCAAAGTAAGGCCTATGACTTAGAATATGTGTGCAGCGCACTCGAAGTAAGGCCTATGACTTAGAATATGTGTGTAGCACACTCAAAGTAAACGCATACTCAGTATATGTTTCCATTACTACACTAACTTATACCAATTATACGAGGTCAAACAGTCTTATTTGATCTGAAGAATACTGCTACGAAATGTTCATAACTATGTATGTGAACTAATCAATTCAATGGTTGCATGCACATACCTATCTACCTCTGATTTCCTCAGAATCTCCACGCTAAATCTCTGATCTGCAGACGTCTGGTGGAAATTCGCTGGGAATTCCGGTGCTTTCTCGTGCAGAGAAAATGAAACTGTGATTTTCCCACCAGTACGTTGGTCCTTCTTCCTTTTAACTCTAGTGACCTCGGCATGGCCTAACCACACTGTATCGAGTGCTTGCACATCTTGATTTTGATGTTCCACAGCTGTGTTGGAGACTGGAAGAGTCGTTTTCAAGCATAGCCAGTCATACGATGATGCACCAACTGTGTCATCATCAGCATCATCTTCGTCATCTGAAACCGTTCCAGACAACTCTATATTCCTAACAACACACTCAGTCAACCCGAGGGCAAACTTTCCTTTTCTGTCGCCTGTGAATTTTATATGAACATTGTTGATGTTACATGACTCTTCATTTCTAACTATTCCAGTGGCAGATTCCATGAGCATTATTGGTAACCATCTCTCAAGATACATTTTCACGTTCTGATATTGATCACAAGTTCCGCGTGTCACGTATCTATAAAGATACAAAACTGGGTTTTCGGTATGCTGAAGACAAAACTTGATGTTGCCGGTCATGTTATAAAGCATTGGTTTTGGTGTAATCATTCCCTTGAAAGGTTCGGCCGACATCTGTATCTTCACTTGCTGGCCACGGGCGTATGTCATAGAGAACTTTGTGTTTGGTTGCATCATTTGCAAATCACGACATTCCGTTGAAACGTCGTCCAATCCTTCACTATGATGCGAAGCATTTGCATTCCTGATAGTACGAGATAAATCTGCAACGTTACCTTCCATGGCACATTTCAACATTCTGGCCCACTCGTATAATGGTAGGAAAACGATGCCTTTGTTCGGATTCAACCTCAATTGGTTTCCTCTATCTGGTGGGTAATTGGGTTGCACGTGAAAGTCGTACAATCTTTTTCTCCACACAGCGTTGACTTTGTTCCAGTTTGTGGCATTGTCTTTGAATACGTCCGGTTTGAATCCCATATCCAAACGGTTGAATGTAAGTTCCCTGTTGGATTTCGACACATATTTCAGCAGTGGGGAACACAGAGTAATGCCTCTATCTGTTACCTCATCAACAAAACAGTTGACCATCTTCGGATTACTCTTGAACTCGACTGCTTGCTGAAGCGACTTGCATTCTTTTTCGTATGCTTTTGCCCGTTTTGTTACCGAGTTGATATGCATACAAATGGTATCTATCTCCTCTTTTTCATAGGGAGATATCTTTTTCTCAAATATGCCTGCATGTACAAGACGTTGTATGATCAAGTCATTATAGCGCCTTATTGGTGATGTGAAATGGGTGTAGGGGAATATATCCAGGCTGTAATGGTTACCATCTGCTTTCCCGGTTAGGCTACCAGAGCACCTGTACCCTGCCCTTTCCTGAATAGAGACCCAGTGTTGACATACTATCAGCTGGAGTGGATGTAGATTGTCCTTTCGAAGACACTGCACTGCAGCGGTCTTGGGTGAAGCCCTCATCTTATCCCAAACTGATTGGGAGAGCATAACGGTTTTTGAAGTCTGTTCATTGAGACAGTCATATAGACTGGATTCTTTTGGTCCCAGCTGTTTATTCTGTAATCTGACAACAATGTCCAGATAATTGTTATTTTGTTTGAAAAATTCCTCAAGATTCTCTTTTGTTGGAGATGGTTGACAGCGAAGCGGCACACAGTATCTGTATGTCCTAAGTAATCGCTCAGCCACTTTTCTATTCGTCATGATCATAAACTCCTCCACAAGATAATGTGCTTCCATGGTTCCTCTCTCAGAGTCATCGATATGAGATTCTTCCCAATCCAAGTCCAGTGCAAACATGGCATTTCCTAATCTATCCTTTCGAATCATGCGGGCTAACTGAAACAAACATTTGATATCCTGTGCAATCATATCATCATTTCCCGTCATTTGTTTGGAAATCATTTCTTGAGCTTCACCATACGTCAGTTGCCGTTTAGATCGAATGAACGACTTCACAATATCACAGTTGATTCCCTCCATTTGCATGAGTTTGCCATTGGATCCCATGTAAAAGAAAACTGATATTGTCAACCGGAGTTTTCCTTGCAGCAGACTACACAAGTTAGCACTTAGCGGTTCAGGAAGCATGTTCCTTGATTTTCGTATACCAGGATAAAATGTTGTAGCTCTCTGTCTGGCTTCTTCATCAAGTGGTGTGTTCTGAAGGATGTACATCGCAACATCGGCAATATGCACACCGACTTTATATCCGCCATCAATTTTCTCCACACTGAGGGCATCATCTAGGTCTTTAGAATCAGGTGGATCGATTGTAAATATATTTAACCCCGTCAGATCAATTCTGCCCTGTAGAAAATGATCTAACGGTTCATCGCCTGCTCTTCTGATCATACTTGACACTTGGTCCACTGTACTTTTTTTGTATAGTGTCGGTACTTCATGTTTCAGATTCAGAACCATCAATCCGGTAGCCACGCTGCTTCCGCTCGGAAGCCGTTTGATAATTGCCCCTCTCGGGTAGATATGGCGTGTACCCCAGTTGATGTACGCTACCAGGAAGATGAAGGAACCCTGATCAGCCGGATTAATGTCCACTATCCGCGGATTACATAATTCTCCTACACGTTCATCATAATCATAAATTTCAATTTTGTATCTCCTTGCCTTGAAACTCTGATACTTTTGCTTTATTTCTCTGTCCAATATATGAATCTTTGGTATTGTCTTACACATTGGCCGTACAAGATGACTGTCCATGTCATCAAGTGTGCATATAAAAACTGGATGTTTTGTGTCTTTGTGGCGTTGCCTGTTCCATACACCGATAACCTTACCATATCTTTTGTCGTGTTCCTGTTTATCATCGAGTAATTCGACAACAACCTCATCTTCATTATAGGCCTGTCCGACTTTTGATCGACCCGAAATTTCAATAATATTGATAGAATGTTTTGCATCAATCGGTTTGCAGTATGCCTCGTGTGCTGCTTCTATCTGTATCACACATCGTATGTACTTCTTTGGATTTTCGAGCAGCTTCTGTTGAAGCTTACTTTTGTCAAGAAATTCTGTATAAAACTGATCCCTACTCATAACATGCGGGTGTGTATCTTCGAATTGATGCAAAAACGACATATTGAGCGATATGCCGGTCTTAAGGAGCTTCTCGTCTAAGTCTGCACTCCCGAGGTTTTCCGAAATATCATCATTCTCCTGGTAAAATCTACGACTTTGTTCAAAGAACGACATTTCCTCTTGCATGGCATCTGTCGCAAGATATTGTTCCGATACATAGCTTACATTGGAACTGTCTGTTCTAGAAGAACTAGCATAATCGAAGCTAGTATAGTCATCCGAATCGGAATCCGACACACTATAGTCCAACGATGTTTCTGTCCCAAAACCTGATGCATCTGATACCGTGGTCGCTGTGCTACATGAGCTCTGGTTTCGCACTCGTTGATAAATGCTTTCTTGAAGCCTTTTAACTGCTGGTGTAACAGTCTTAGAAGCAGACGATGCTTTTGTGCTTGATGTTTTTGCGGTGTGTACGAATGTGTCTCTGGGAGGCGTACTAGATGACGAACGCGAAACTTTGGCTTCTTCTCTTGACCGAGATCCTGGTAAGGGTGTACTTAGCGCAGATCGATCAACTGCTTTAGCTGCAAAACACGTTATTAGTCAAGTATTAATTAGTATAACTGACATGATAGAATCTTCAATATCTTCAAAGAGTAGTTATCAGTTTCATACATAGCAGAATATCGCTAACATTAGTTTAAATTTTATTTATTTTACAACGATTGCGAAACAAGCTTTAACAACTTATATTGATCACTCTCGTTGGTGCGGATGAAAGCGTAAATGTGTGGGATGAAACCTGAGTACACAGAGAAAACCCACCTGTCCGACCTGACGACCATGTACCACTACACATACTTTCCGGACCGAGGATCGAACCCGGATTTCATTGGTGAGAAGCAAGCGTGTTAACAACTGCGCTAATCAGACATTAGCTAAGATATGCATAGTCATTGTTTATTTTGCAAGAATCAGAGTCGCATTCAAGCGACTTTTCATATTCATGTAAGTGACAGGACTATTAGTCTTATAGCAAAAACTGTACTTTGTCAGACCGTTTAGTAGCGGTTGAATATGGAATCGGATCGACGATACCCTGATTACGAGTCAATCGTGTTACCATTGGAATGCTGACCCATAATGGGTTCCCTCTATGTAATTATTTTGTCTCCGCCACTTCTGTCGCCAATTGAAAAAAAACTGTAGCCAAGTTGAAAACCTTGGAGCCAACTAAGAGACATATAAATATCTGAAGCCATGTATTTCACAAAACATGTGCCAACAATATTTTTGCCAATTCACAAAACTTAACGCCAGTATCTGTTTTGTCGCAAATGGCGATCGACAGCGGGAACCCTGCTGGCCATTATTAGTCATTCCCTTTACATATGTAGTAACAGTCATAGATCACTACACTTATAGTAGTATAACAGTCATAGATCACTACACTTATAGTATAACAATCATAGATCACTACACTTATAGTATAACAATCATAGATCACTACACTTATAGTATAACAGTCATAGATCACTACACTTATAGTATAACAATCATAGATCACTACACTTATAGTATAACAGTCATAGATCACTACACTTATAGTATAACAATCACCACTCAAGTCATGAATATATTTATATAATCCACAAAATAATCTACTTAGAAAAACCAGTCGCCCAAATGCCTCGGCGTCTATAAAGAAAACTACATCATCACAAAACCTTTGAACAAATTGCTGTTTGTTTTTTATTACGTTTATTTATCGTCGCTACCGGTTGCCCATATGAGCGACGCCTCCTGAAGATATTAGTCATTTTAGATTTTGGAGGATAGTGCAATGATACAGAGAGAGACCCATTCCAGAGTCTCCTCTGGTTCTTTTACGTGTAAAGCACCGACACGAGACCTCGGTTTAACGTCCCATATGAAAGACTGTTAATTTTTATTAGTATGTATGTATGTACCATTAATGTCAAACCCCTTGCGGGGACCTAGACATGTTTTCCTGGGCATGCTTAGCCGACCATAGCGGTTAACCAGTACTAAGCAATGTGTGTGAGGTGCCTTGCTCAATGACACTACATACGTGGCCTGACTGAGTATCGAACCCGGACCGTTCGATTCCAAATCCGACGCTCTACCATTGGACCACGGATGCCACACATTAGGATAACCTGCGATCCCTGGATTACCAGTCCAGCGTGTTACTACTGGGCTATAGATCCGTCTGTGAACAAATTGCCTACTGAATAATCAAATATATGTAACATATTCAAATCTTACGTCGTTTATGTCTCTTTTTCGTCATCTTTTCAGGCGTATGTTGGCGTTTACAAGCTGTGTCATGCTATAAAACAAACAAAAATATAAATTAATTATTTTTGGTTAGAATAGATATTTGTCCAATATACAGATGGTACGCATATCTAACAATACCGATATGATGTTTTTATTTTGGTATCTAGATAAATGGTATTACGAAAATGTTTCATGACATTCTCAAAGATAATGTACATATATCATACCGAATTGTTGACATTTGTCCCTTCCAACCAGTCCTCATCCGGTTCATCCTTGATATTGGATGTCGCTGCTGCAAGCTTCTCACGTATTTCCAATTGAAACTCCTCTAATCTTTGTCGGTCTCCACCATCCTGTTTGGACATATCGACATGATTACAAGAAACGAGCAATTATGAAATCAATGGCAATGATGACGATCATGATAATGTTGATGGTGCAGACACTTTGAGCTAGAAATCCACACAAAATACTTTGAGATACATACAATACGTAATATACATTAGGGATTCATAAATTAGCCATTCACTTTCACACAAAATAATTATGCAACATCTGAGCATCGTACATGTATTTGGATCAAAATTGGGACACGTTGTGGTGCCAGTGCTGTACTTCTTTATTTTTAACGTTTTTTAATTTTTATTATAAATTTAGCTTGGATAAATACGCAACACATCATAAAGGTTTTGACCCGTTACATATTTGTATTTCAAACAGTAGGCTCAGTGAAGCATCAATGTACATGTGTCATTTTATATGGTGTGTTTTACGTTTATTGATCGTCGCTACCGGTTACCCATATGAGCTAGGCCTCCTGAAGAGTTTAGTCAGTTTAGATTTTTGGAGGATAGTGCAACGATACAGACAGAGGCCCATTCCAAAGTCTCCACTGGTTCTTTTACGTGCATGGTGTAAACCACCAACACGAGACCTCGGTTTAATGTCCCATCTGAAAGACCGTTAATTTTATTAGGGTCAGACGGGGGATCGAACCTGTGATCCCTGGATTACCAGTCCAGCGTGTTAACCACTGGACTACAGGTCCGGTCCGTCTGTAGTTTATTAGGAAATGAATGTAATCCTTATATAGGCAAAACCTCCGAATTATATAATATAAATATAACTAGGCCTAAAGAAAATGCATTGACGAATATGATGCCAATCTGAGTGATAATCTTAACTGTAAATTTGCATGATGGGTAAAATGGAGGCTATAAATAGATCAACTAATAGTAGCAGACGACAATTCATGTGACAATGAAAACTCTGGAAATATATCAAAGACTTTCGTTCGACTTTGTTACGACATTTCTAATGAAATTGCATGAGATATGTGACCGTTATTTTCACCGCTCGTGAACGAAGCACGAGATATGTGACCGTTATTTTCACCGCTCGTGAACGAAGCATGAGATATGTGACCGTTATTTTCACCGCTCGTGAACGAAGCATGAGATATGTGACCGTTATTTTCACCGCTCGTGAACGAAGCAACTCAAATATGTCGCTCTTTTGAATTATACTGTAGTGTTATTAGTACATCGTCAGACTGTACACGGATATTAGTACATCATTAGACTGTACACGGATATTAGTACATCGTCAAGACTGTACACGGATATTAGTACACGGATAACAGTCCAATAATTAGCAAGTACATTGTAAATCTCCGTATTGAATTATTATTTACCTGACAGTATTTCATTGCTAGGCGACTTTTTTCATATGCCAAGTCAAAGTCCCCGGTCTGGTACAAAGAACGAGCCCAAATCTCTAGAGCTTCTGCGTCATCGTAATCACACAGGTGCTGAAGAACTAACAAATTAAATAGCTTAACAAATAGTTGAAGATGTCAACGAACATAAACAAACATATCTCGATCATTTCATAATATTTAAATACATAAGAGAAAGTATTAAGCAGCCAGTTTGTAGATTCCCAATCAATTGTTTTATTATATAGTTGACCTCTATTAAGCAGCCACCCGTGCTAAGCAGCCAATTTCTCGGACAGGTTTGACTATAGGCTAGTCTGAGAAATGGAGTTTGAGTTCTCATCAGGTAAATGAAATCAGGAAGTCATGATAGTGCAGTGGATGCGCGTTCGCTTCAGGTGCGAAATGTCCGGAGTTTGAGCCCCGCTGGAGCCATTACAATTATGCCCTTAGGCAAGCAAGGCATTTCATTTCCACGTTTCCTCTTCTCTATAGTGATTAATATAAGTTGTAAGAACTTGTTTCGCAATCGAGCTAAAATTAATTTGTATAAAACAAATCAACGTCATAAAAATATACTCTATTGTGCAGCACAGTACCGTAGATCATTATATGAAAACAGTTGACGGATCATGTACGTCTATTTGTAGATGGTGTGGTAACGTAAAGTACGTTTTTTTGTGTGATCTATCATTGAGACGCCAAGTCTAAGATTAACAACATCAAATACAATTGCACAACAGTAACTCAGCAACAACCAATACATACTTGCAATGCACACCCTCCGTACTTCTTGGTGCAAATTCTGAAGTAAAATTAAGAATTGTTTATTAAATTACGTTTGGTGTTTTACAACATCCTACATGCATGTACAAATGTTTCATCATAGAGGGTGTATACGTACACTGAGATATGCTAATGAGCGAATGGTTCGACATGCTGGTGATTTTTCTACTCATCAAACCAAAATGATGTTTCAAACTTTATCGGAAATGATTCTTAAATATTCCTAATTATCCATATATAAAGTATGGGAAATACCTATATACACATGATATTCCTAATTTAACAGAATACAAGTGGAAGTCGTGATAGCGCAGTGGATGCGCGTTCACTTCAGATGTGAAAGGTACGGAGATCGAGCCCCGCTGGAGCCATTATGATTGTGCCCTTAGGCAAGGCATTTAATTTCCACGTTGCCTCTTCTCTCTCCCGTGTGGCGATGGATTCCATCAGGAATGAGGTCTCGATAGTGATTAATATAAGTTGTAAGAACGTGTTTCGCAATCGAGCTAAAATAAATTTGTATATTAAACTAATTCAACAGTTTAATTTTATTCTAAAATTTATTATGAGTTTTTACCAGTTTCAGAGAACATCTTGCCACTCGCCACACTGCATTCTTTCTTCCTGGCTGAGTTATAATCTCCTTCGGTGCAAGTCTAATAGTCGCCAGAAATATGTAAATTCTGTTGATATCACCATCTATTGTTACACTGACGTACCACTTCTTGCGACGTTCTGCCAGTTTGGCAAGGTTGTCTAACTGCGCCAAAAATTCACATACTTTCTGAAAATGAAAGAAAAGATATGCATAACAATAGTAGTTACGTGTTTGTTGTAAAAACGATTTAGATTATTTCTCATGTTCAGTATGCCAGTTTATGTGAATATAAGTGTAGTAAATGATTACCTTTAAGTGCATGTAAGTACTGTTAGTTCAAAACAATATACTGCAGTCAAACCTGTCTTAAGCAGCCAGCCAAGTGAGTCAGAGAAAGTAGCTGCTTGGCACAGGTGGCTGCTTAATATATGTGAAATATATAATAAAACAACCAATTGGGAATCTGTATTTCTGTCTTAAAATCTAAATGCCAATTTATCCGTACCCATACTAATATGATTACTATACTAAGCACAGTACGACTACTATATGACTACTATACGACTACTATATGACTACTATATGACTACTATACGACTACTATACGACTACTATATGACTACTATACGACTACTATATGACTACTATATGACTACTATATGACTACTATACGATACTATATGACTACTATACGACTACTATACGACTACTATACGACTACTATACGACTACTATATGACTACTATATGATTACTATATGACTACTATATGACTACTATATGACTACTATACGACTACTATATGACTACTATATGACTACTATACGACTACTATACGACTACTATACGACTACTATACGACTACTATATGACTACTATATGACTACTATATGACTACTATATGACTACTATATGACTACTATACGACTACTATATGACTACTATATGACTACTATATGACTACTATATGACTACTATACGACTACTATACGACTACTATACGACTACTATACGACTACTATACGACTACTATATGACTACTATACGACTACTATACGACTACTATACGACTACTATACGACTACTATACGACTACTATATGACTACTATACGACTACTATATGACTACTATATGACTACTATATGACTACTATACGACTACTATACGACTACTATATGACTACTATATGATTACTATACGACTACTATACGACTACTATACGACTACTATATGACTACTATACGACTACTATACGACTACTATATGACTACTATACGACTACTATACGACTACTATATGACTACTATACGACTACTATACGACTACTATATGACTACTATACGACTACTATATGACTACTATACGACTACTATACGACTACTATATGACTACTATACGACTACTATACGACTACTATATGACTACTATACGACTACTATATGACTACTATACGACTACTATACGACTACTATATGACTACTATACGACTACTATACGACTACTATACGACTACTATACGACTACTATATGACTACTATATGACTACTATACGACTACTATATGACTACTATACGACTACTATACGACTACTATACGACTACTATATGACTACTATATGATTACTATACTAAGCACAGTACGACTACTATACGACTACTATACGACTACTATACGACTACTATATGACTACTATATGATTACTATACGACTACTATACGACTACTATACGACTACTATATGATTACTATACGACTACTATATGATTACTATATGACTACTATATGATTACTATATGACTACTATATGATTACTATATGACTACTATACGACTACTATACGACTACTATATGATTACTATACGACTACTATATGACTACTATATGACTACTATATGATTACTATACGACTACTATATGACTACTATATGATTACTATACGACTACTATATGACTACTATATGATTACTATACGACTACTATATGACTACTATATGATTACTATACGATACTATAGATACTATATGATTACTATATAAGCACAGTACGACTACTATAGACTACTATAGACTACTATATGACTACTATATGACTACTATATGATTACTATACGACTACTATATGACTACTATATGATTACTATACTAAGCACAGTACGACTACTATACGACTACTATACGACTACTATATGACTACTATATGATTACTATACGACTACTATACGACTACTATATGACTACTATATGATTACTATACGACTACTATATGACTACTATATGACTACTATATGATTACTATACGACTACTATACGACTACTATATGATTACTATACGACTACTATACGACTACTATATGACTACTATATGATTACTATACGACTACTATATGACTACTATATGACTACTATATGATTACTATATGACTACTATATGATTACTATATGACTACTATATGACTACTATATGACTACTATACGACTACTATATGACTACTATATGATTACTATACGACTACTATACGACTACTATACGACTACTATATGATTACTATACGACTACTATACGACTACTATATGACTACTATATGATTACTATACTAAGCACAGTACGACTACTATACGACTACTATACGACTACTATACGACTACTATATGACTACTATATGATTACTATACTAAGCACAGTACGACTACTATACGACTACTATACGACTACTATATGACTACTATATGACTACTATATGATTACTATACTAAGCACAGTACGACTACTATACGACTACTATACGACTACTATATGACTACTATATGATTACTATACTAAGCACAGTACGACTACTATACGACTACTATACGACTACTATATGACTACTATATGACTACTATACGATTACTATACGACTACTATATGACTACTATATGACTACTATATGACTACTATACGACTACTATACGACTACTATATGACTACTATATGATTACTATATGACTACTATATGACTACTATATGACTACTATATGACTACTATACGACTACTATATGACTACTATATGACTACTATATGATTACTATACGACTACTATATGACTACTATATGATTACTATACGACTACTATATGACTACTATATGATTACTATATGATTACTATATGATTACTATATGATTACTATACTAAGCACAGTACGACTACTATATGACTACTATATGATTACTATACGACTACTATATGACTACTATATGATTACTATACTAAGCACAGTACGACTACTATACGACTACTATACGACTACTATATGACTACTATATGATTACTATACGACTACTATACGACTACTATACGACTACTATATGATTACTATACGACTACTATATGATTACTATATGACTACTATATGATTACTATATGACTACTATATGACTACTATATGACTACTATATGATTACTATACGACTACTATATGACTACTATATGATTACTATACGACTACTATATGACTACTATATGATTACTATACGACTACTATATGACTACTATATGATTACTATACTAAGCACAGTACGACTACTATACGACTACTATACGACTACTATATGACTACTATATGATTACTATACGACTACTATACGACTACTATATGACTACTATATGATTACTATATGACTACTATATGATTACTATATGACTACTATACGACTACTATATGATTACTATACGACTACTATACGACTACTATATGACTACTATATGATTACTATACGACTACTATATGACTACTATATGACTACTATATGATTACTATACGACTACTATACGACTACTATATGATTACTATATGACTACTATATGACTACTATATGACTACTATATGACTACTATACGACTACTATACGACTACTATATGATTACTATACGACTACTATACGACTACTATATGACTACTATATGATTACTATACGACTACTATATGACTACTATATGACTACTATATGATTACTATACGACTACTATACGACTACTATACGACTACTATATGATTACTATATGATTACTATATGATTACTATACGACTACTATACGACTACTATATGACTACTATATGACTACTATACGACTACTATACGACTACTATATGACTACTATATGACTACTATATGATTACTATATGACTACTATATGACTACTATACGACTACTATACGACTACTATACGACTACTATATGATTACTATACGACTACTATATGATTACTATATGACTACTATATGATTACTATACGACTACTATACGACTACTATATGATTACTATATGATTACTATATGACTACTATACGATTACTATACGACTACTATA
Organism: Archivesica marissinica; assembly: GCA_014843695.1. Classification (NCBI taxonomy): domain Eukaryota; kingdom Metazoa; phylum Mollusca; class Bivalvia; order Venerida; family Vesicomyidae; genus Archivesica; species Archivesica marissinica. Next base: position 46,688,477 of record CM026397.1, read on the forward strand.
TGATTACTATACGACTACTATATGATTACTATATGACTACTATATGATTACTATATGACTACTATACGACTACTATACGACTACTATATGACTACTATATGATTACTATACGACTACTATATGACTACTATATACTACTACTATACGACTACTATATGACTACTATATGACTACTATATGATTACTATATGACTACTATATGACTACTATATGATTACTATACGACTACTATACGACTACTATACGACTACTATATGACTACTATATGATTACTATATGACTACTATACGACTACTATACGACTACTATATGACTACTATATGATTACTATACGACTACTATACGACTACTATATGACTACTTGACTACTATATGTTTGTTTTGTTTCGACTACTATACGACTACTATATGATACTATATGATTACTATACACTACTATACGACTACTATATGACTACTATATGATTACTATATGATTACTATATGACTACTATATGATTACTATATGACTACTATATGACTACTATATGACTACTATACGACTACTATATGACTACTATACGACTACTATATGACTACTATACGACTACTATATGACTACTATATGACTACTATATGATTACTATACGACTACTATATGATTACTATATGATTACTATACGACTACTATACGACTACTATACGACTACTATATGACTACTATACGACTACTATATGATTACTATATGATTACTATACGACTACTATACGACTACTATACGACTACTATACGACTACTATACGACTACTATACGATTACTATACGACTACTATATGATTACTATACGACTACTATATGATTACTATACCTACTATGACTACTATACGACTACTATACGACTACTATAGACTACTATATGACTACTATATGACTACTTATGATACTATACGACTACTATATGACTACTATACGACTACTATTGACTACTATATGATTACTATATGACTACTATATGACTACTATATGACTACTATATGACTACTATACGACTACTATACGACTACTATACGACTACTATATGACTACTATACGACTACTATACGACTACTATATGACTACTATATGACTACTATACGACTACTATACGACTACTATACGATTACTATATGACTACTATACGACTACTATACGACTACTATATGACTACTATATGACTACTATACGACTACTATATGACTACTATATGACTACTATATGACTACTATATGACTACTATATGACTACTATATGACTACTATACGACTACTATACGACTACTATACGACTACTATATGACTACTATATGACTACTATATGATTACTATACGACTACTATACGACTACTATACGACTACTATACGACTACTATATGACTACTATACGACTACTATACGACTACTATATGATTACTATACGACTACTATACGACTACTATACGACTACTATACGACTACTATACGACTACTATACGACTACTATATGACTACTATACGATTACTATATGATTACTATACGACTACTATACGACTACTATACGACTACTATACGACTACTATACGACTACTATATGATTACTATACGACTACTATACGACTACTATTACGACTACTATACGACTACTATACGACTACTATACGACTACTATACGACTACTATACGATTACTATATGATTACTATACGACTACTATACGACTACTATACGACTACTATACGACTACTATACGACTACTATACGATTACTATACGACTACTATATGATTACTATACGACTACTATACGACTACTATACGACTACTATATGACTACTATATGATTACTATATGAGTACTGTACGACTACTATATGACTACTATACGACTACTATACGACTACTATATGACTACTATATGATTACTATACTAGCACTGTATGACTACTATATGATTACTATACGACTACTATATGACTACTATATGACTACTATATGATTACTATACTAAGCACAGTACGACTACTATACGACTACTATACGACTACTATATGACTACTATATGATTACTATACTAGCACAGTACCCTATACTACTACTATACGACTATATGACTACTATATGACTACTATACGATTACTATACGACTACTATATGACTACTATATGACTACTATATGATTACTATATGACTACTATATGACTACTATATGATTACTATACGACTACTATATGACTACTATATGACTACTATACGACTACTATATGACTACTATATGACTACTATACGATTACTATATGACTACTATATGACTACTATATGACTACTATATGATTACTATACGACTACTATATGACTACTATATGATTACTATACTAAGCACAGTACGACTACTATACGACTACTATACGACTACTATATGACTACTATACGACTACTATACGACTACTATACGACTACTATACGATTACTATATGATTACTATATGACTACTATATGACTACTATATGACTACTATATGACTACTATATGACTACTATACGACTACTATACGACTACTATATGACTACTATACGACTACTATATGATTACTATTGATTACTATACGACTACTATATGACTACTATACGACTACTATACGACTACTATATGACTACTATATACTACTATATGACTACTATATGACTACTATATGATTACTATATGATACTATACGACTACTATACGACTACTATACGACTACTATACGACTACTATATGACTACTATATGATTACTATACGACTACTATACGACTACTATATGACTACTATATGACTACTATAGACTACTATATGACTACTATATGACTACTATACGACTACTATACGACTACTATACGACTACTATATGATTACTATACGACTACTATACGACTACTATACGACTACTATACGACTACTATATGACTACTATATGACTACTATATGACTACTATATGACTACTATATGATTACTATATGACTACTATATGACTACTATATGACTACTATATGACTACTATATGATTACTATATGACTACTATACGACTACTATATGACTACTATACGATTACTATACGACTACTATATGACTACTATACGACTACTATATGACTACTATACGACTACTATATGATTACTATACGACTACTATATGACTACTATATGACTACTATATGATTACTATACGACTACTATACGACTACTATATGACTACTATACGATTACTATACGACTACTATATGACTACTATACGACTACTATATGACTACTATACGACTACTATATGATTACTATACGACTACTATATGATTACTATATGACTACTATATGATTACTATATGACTACTATATGACTACTATATGACTACTATATGATTACTATATGACTACTATACGACTACTATACGACTACTATACGATTACTATACGACTACTATACGACTACTATACGACTACTATATGACTACTATACGATTACTATATGACTACTATATGACTACTATATGACTACTATACGACTACTATATGACTACTATATGACTACTATACGACTACTATATGACTACTATACGACTACTATACGACTACTATACGACTACTATACGACTACTATACGACTACTATACGACTACTATATGACTACTATACGATTACTATATGACTACTATATGACTACTATATGACTACTATACGACTACTATATGATTACTATACGACTACTATATGATTACTATATGACTACTATACGACTACTATATGACTACTATACGACTACTATATGATTACTATACGACTACTATATGATTACTATATGACTACTATACGACTACTATACGACTACTATACGACTACTATACGACTACTATATGACTACTATATGACTACTATATGATTACTATATGACTACTATACGACTACTATACGACTACTATACGACTACTATATGATTACTATATGATTACTATATGATTACTATATGATTACTATACGACTACTATATGACTACTATATGATTACTATATGATTACTATACGACTACTATACGACTACTATACGACTACTATATGACTACGACTACTATATGATTACTATACGATTACTATATGATTACTATATGATTACTATATGATTACTATATGATTACTATATGATTACTATACGACTACTATATGATTACTATATGATTACTATACGACTACTATATGATTACTATATGATTACTATACGACTACTATATGATTACTATATGATTACTATACGACTACTATATGATTACTATATGACTACTATATGACTACTATACGACTACTATATGACTACTATACGACTACTATACGATTACTATATGATTACTATATGACTACTATATGACTACTATATGATTACTATATGACTACTATACGACTACTATACGACTACTATACGACTACTATACGACTACTATATGACTACTATATGATTACTATATGATTACTATACGACTACTATACGACTACTATACGACTACTATACGACTACTATACGACTACTATACGATTACTATACGACTACTATATGATTACTATACGACTACTATATGATTACTATACGACTACTATATGACTACTATACGACTACTATACGACTACTATATGACTACTATATGACTACTATATGACTACTATATGATTACTATACGACTACTATATGACTACTATACGACTACTATATGATTACTATATGATTACTATACGACTACTATACGACTACTATACGACTACTATACTAAGCACAGTACGACTACTATACGACTACTATACGACTACTATATGACTACTATATGACTACTATACGACTACAATACGACTACTATACGACGTACGACTACTATACGACTACTATATGATTACTATACGATTACTATACGACTACTATACGACTACTATACGACTACTATACGACTACTATACGACCACTATACGACTACTATACGACTACTAATACCTACATACGACTACTATACGACTACTATATGACTACTATATGACTACTATACGACTACTATATGATTACTATACTAAGCACAGTACGACTACTATATGACTACTATACGACTACTATATGACTACTATACGTCTACTATACGACTACTATACGACTACTATACGACTACTATACGACTACTATACGATTACTATACGACTACTATACGACTACTATACGACTACTATACGACTACTATACGACTACTATACGACTACTATACGACTACTATATGACTACTATACGACTACTATATGACTACTATACGACTACTATACGACTACTATACGACTACTATATGACTACTATGCGACTACTATACGACTACTATACGACTACTATACGACTACTATACGACTACTATACGACTACTATACGACTACTATATGACTACTATACGACTACTATACGACTACTATACGATTACTATATGACTACTATACGACTACTATACGACTACTATACGACTACTATATGACTACTATACGACTACTATACGACTACTATACGACTACTATATGACTACTATATGACTACTATATGACTACTATACGACTACTATTGACTACTATACGACTACTATATGACTACTATATGACTACTATACGACTACTATATGACTACTATACGACTACTATATGACTACTATACGACTACTATACGACTACTATATGACTACTATACGACTACTATATGACTACTATACGACTACTATACGACTACTATATGACTACTATACGTACTATACACTACTATATGACTACTATATGATACTATATGACTACTATACGACTACTATACGACTACTATACGACTACTATATGACTACTATACGACTACTATATGACTACTACGACTACTATATGACTACTATACGACTACTATATGACTACTATATGACTACTATACGACTACTATACGACTACTATACGATTACTATATGACTACTATACGACTACTATACGATTACTATACGACTACTATACGACTACTATACGACTACTATACGACTACTATACGACTACTATATGACTACTATATGACTACTATACGACTACTATACGACTACTATACGACTACTATATGATTACTATATGATTACTATACGACTACTATACGACTACTATACGACTACTATATGACTACTATACGACTACTATATGACTACTATACGACTACTATACGATTACTATATGACTACTATACGACTACTATACGACTACTATATGACTACTATACGACTACTATACGACTACTATATGACTACTATACGACTACTATATGACTACTATACGACTACTATACGATTACTATATGACTACTATACGACTACTATACGACTACTATACGACTACTATACGACTACTATATGACTACTATACGACTACTATACGACTACTATACGACTACTATACGACTACTATACGACTACTATACGACTACTATATGACTACTATATGACTACTATATGATTACTATATGACTACTATATGACTACTATATGACTACTATATGACTACTATACGACTACTATACGACTACTATATGACTACTATATGATTACTATACGACTACTATACGACTACTATACGACTACTATATGATTACTATACGACTACTATACGACTACTATATGACTACTATATGATTACTATACTACACTTACGACTACTATACGACTACTATATGACTACTATACGACTACTATATGACTACTATATGATTACTATACTAAGCACTGTACGACTACTATATGACTACTATACGACTACTATATGACTACTATATGACTACTATATGATTACTATATAGACGTACGACTACTATACGACTACTATACGACTACTATATGACTACTATATGATTACTATACAACTTAGACTACTATACGACTACTATACGACTACTATATGACTACTATATGACTACTATACGATTACTATACGACTACTATATGACTACTATATGACTACTATATGACTACTATACGACTACTATACGACTACTATATGACTACTATATGATTACTATATGACTACTATATGACTACTATATGACTACTATACGACTACTATATGACTACTATACGACTACTATACGACTACTATACGACTACTATACGACTACTATACGACTACTATACGACTACTATACGATTACTATATGACTACTATACGACTACTATACGACTACTATATGACTACTATATGACTACTATACGACTACTATACGATTACTATATGACTACTATATGACTACTATACGACTACTATATGACTACTATATGACTACTATACGACTACTATACGACTACTATATGACTACTATATGACTACTATATGACTACTATATGACTACTATACGACTACTATATGACTACTATACGACTACTATACGACTACTATATGACTACTATACGACTACTATATGACTACTATACGACTACTATATGACTACTATATGACTACTATATGACTACTATACGATTACTATACGACTACTATACGACTACTATATGACTACTATACGACTACTATACGACTACTATATGACTACTATACGACTACTATATGACTACTATACGACTACTATATGACTACTATATGATTACTATATGACTACTATACGACTACTATACGACTACTATACGATTACTATATGACTACTATACGACTACTATACGACTACTATATGACTACTATATGACTACTATACGACTACTATACGATTACTATATGACTACTATATGATTACTATACGACTACTATATGACTACTATATGACTACTATATGATTACTATATGACTACTATATGATTACTATACGACTACTATATGACTACTATACGACTACTATACGATTACTATATGACTACTATATGATTACTATACGACTACTATATGACTACTATATGACTACTATACGATTACTATATGACTACTATATGATTACTATATGACTACTATATGATTACTATATGACTACTATACGACTACTATACGACTACTATACGATTACTATATGACTACTATATGACTACTATACGACTACTATATGACTACTATACGACTACTATACGATTACTATATGACTACTATATGACTACTATACGACTACTATATGACTACTATATGACTACTATACGACTACTATACGACTAATATATGATTACTATACTATAGTACACGAGGGTAGTATCATAGATATGTGTATTATTTGTATATTATGCACATTCATGTTCGTAAACACCATTTTTATGGCAAAGTTATGTAGATCTGGTCATGGGGGAGGGTCTGGTCATTGGGGAAGATCTGGTCATGGGGGGTCAGTAGGGTTGGGGGTATGCTCCCATTTATGGTGTCCTAGATTCACGCCGAGAGTCTGTGATCTGAAGGACTGTTAATATTATTAGTGAGACCGTGTGTCCATGAATTCGCAATCCAATGCACAGACGCTTGGAGTCTAGACAAAGGTTTGCGGGTTCACAAAACTAAGAAACTTATATATACACTATCAGTATATAGCTTTGATAGTGACGGGTGGCATTTTTAATCTTGCTTGGAATGGTGTAAACAAAATATGTATGTACAGTGTCAAGCTTATAGTGTATCATAGTGTTCTTAAAAAACAAAACCAAAAAAGTTTCTTAGTTTTATGGTTTTGAACCTGCAAACATTTGTCCAAGACCCCAAGCGTCTGTGATCCAATGTATTAACAAGCAAACATTTGTCCAGACCCCAAGCGTCTGTGGTACAATGTATTAACAAGCAAACATTTGTCCAAGACCCCAAGCGTCTGTGATCCAATGTATTAACAAGCAAACATTTGTCCAGACCCCAAGCGTCTGTGGTACAATGTATTAACAAGCAAACATGTGTCCAAGACCCCAAGCGTCTGTGGTACAACGTATTAACCACTGGACCAAGGACAGTCTGTGATTTCACAATTATTGAACAGAACTTGCATATATACCGTAACATTTAGGCCAAGGTCGTGTATATCTCGGAGATAGACAAGAGACACCCAAAGTACGTCCGCCACAGCTCTGTGAGCTTCGATTGTCCACTGCGGATCGAACACCGTTGCTGATAATGATAAATAAATTAAAATAATGTAATTGTACACAAATAATTATAATGCAAATTCATGCTAACTGTGCACCACAAAAACACTGTTTATTGATTGAATTTGTATCATTTATTATAGTCCTATAACTACGAAGTCACTTTTCACATTTTTACTGGAATTTCGCTGTCTTCCATGTTTGTTGTAAACACGCGGATTGATAAGTTAGATGTTTTGATTTATTATATTGATTAATTATGCGTAGGTAAAGAATGAATGGTGACTATATTTATTTGGATACAAGTTATTTGATGTAATAAATCGTGGAATAATTCTACTGACCTGTGTAAAAACATCTCGCAGCAGTTAAATCTTCACCAATCTAAAAAAGAAAAGTTTTTGTTTTGTTTAAGACATCTTTATGCATTTACATAAAAGAGTATACTGTAAACTGAGATATATTAAGGATTGAAAGAGATTAATACTGCCTTAAAACCCTTTCCCCCATAGAAACACCTCTTGACGCCATTACCAATACAACATACATTAACCCTTTCCCCCATAGAAACACCTCTTGACGCCATTACCAATACAACATACATTAACCCTTTCCCCCATAGAAACACCTCTTGACGCCATTACCAATACAACATACATTAACCCTTTCCCCCATAGAAACACCTCTTGACGCCATTACCAATACAACATACATTAACCCTTTCCCCCATAGAAACACCTCTTGACGCCATTACCAATACAACATACATTAACCCTTTCCCCATAGAAGCACCTCTTGACGCCATTACCAACACAACATACATTAACCCTTTCCCTCATAGAAACACCTCTTGACGCCATTACCAACACAACATACATTGACCCTTTCCCTCATAGAAACACCTCTTGACGACATTACCAACACAACATACATTAACCCTTTCCCTCATAGAAACACCTCTTGACGCCATTACCAACACAACATACATTAACCCTTTCCCCCATAGAAACATCTCTTGACGCCATTACCAACACAACATACATTGACAATGTAGTAGTCAAACCAATGTTCATTATACATTGTACTTCCATTTATTTTTATTTTTGTTTTACGTTTATTTATCGTCGCTACCGGTTGGCCATATGAGCAATGGGCAGTTTACCTAACAACACCTTCCTGGGCAGGCTCCTGCTGTTAACCAGTACTTGATGCACCAACCTCCGTAAGAAACTGTCAACTTTAGTCATATAAAGAGACGAGGTCTGAGCGGGACTCGAACCCGTGACCGTCAGAGACACAGGTTAGTGGATAATGTTTAGTTTAGTTTGATAGTTTATTTTATTAAATTCCAGTAGGCTTTCAAACCCATGAGGACATACATACATATTATATATAGCTAGCGAACAGTGCAAACATAATGCATACATTTTATACAAATGAGCTCCCACACTCGTAGCCATTTACAGTCAAACCTGTGTTAGTGGTCACCTCTATTAAACAGCCAACCTGTATTAAGCAGCCAGTTTCAGGATTCCCATTATGTTAGTTTACTATACAGTTGACCTCTATTAAGCAGCCACCTATGCTAAGCAGCCCTTTTCTGTGATTCCCTTGCTTGGCTGCTTAAGACAGGTTTGACTGTATATTTATATCTATGTGTAAATACATGTATTATTTATCTGATATGTGTCTTATAATTAAAGCAAACTTTCTTATTTATAAAACGGAGAACGTCAAAAGACGCAACAAAACACAAAACCAAACATACAAAAATGATGAAAGACATCGATCTAGTCTGCGACAATATCATCTCTGATGGTCACGGGTTCGAGCCCCGCTCAGACCGTGTCTCATTTATATGAAAAAGTTGGCAGTTTCTTACGGAGGTTGGTGCACCAAGTACTGGTTAACCACTGGAGCCTGCCCATGAAAGGTGTTGTTAGGTAAACTGCCTGTCGCTCAAATGGGAAACCGGTAGCGACGTTAAATAATTTTTTTAAAAAAGAAAAAGATCTAGTCTGCGACAATATATCCACAACGATACGTCCTGTTTGATTACTGATTTTGATAACTAACCTTGTTTAGAACGAACGAGCAGTTTCCGTACCAGTCCGCCAGTTGTTGTTCGCTAACTGTGGCCTTCAAATCAGTTAGAAATATCTCCTTTTCATTGTTGATGCCGACTATGGCTTGTAGAGTATATTGCTTTGCACTCGCTTTATCTCCGTCGTCTAGTGCCTTCTGCGCCTTTTGTATCAGGTCACCTATGTTATTTGCTTCCATCTGAAATAATAGTTTTCATGAAATTTGATTGTTGGGCTGAATCTTAGGTCCTTTTATTTTCCTAACGCTAGCTATATAATTAAGAAATAATAAGTATCAACCGTGGTTTATCATTGATTATTATATTGAAGTTATTATGCGTAGAAATATATCACGAAGGCCTGAGTGATATATTTCTACGCATAAGAACGACAAACGAGGGTTATTCTGCGATAAACCACGGTTGATACTTATTATTTCGATTCTAACACGACTTACTTCTAATAATTTTAGACAAGAAAGGAGTATTTTCTTCAAACGCCGTGCATTTGGCTTTCGAAATTTCCTCCCGCGTAATGGGTGATGACGTTATTTGTTTATGGAAAATATCAATCTAGTGCATAAATGAACAAAAGTTGTAACTGATTAATAATTTTACAGAATAGTAACTGAAACGTTACTTAACAGAAAAACAAGACAGACAAGAGATTATCTGATTCTAAAAATAGCTCACTATACGCATTGTATACATTGAATAGCCAAAACACGATGCGCGCGCAGCATAGTTCAAGGAGGTATATCGCAGAATAACCCGAAGTAGATTTTACTCTACAAGTATGTATGTTATTAGCTGGGTCGTGTTAGAATGTAACTTAACAGTGTAGTGAACTGTGATGTAGGAGCGTTCGCAGAGAGATCTGTAGTCCAGTGGTAAACACGCTGGACTGGTAATCCAGGGATCGCCGGTTCGATCCCCCGTCTGACCCTAATAAAATTAACAGTCTTTCATCTGGGACTTTAAATCGAGGTCTCGTGTCAGTGCTTTACGCCGTGCACGTAAAAGAACCAGATGACACTCTGGAACGGGTCTATGTCTGTATCATTGCACTATCCTCCAAAATCTGAAATGACTAATCTCTTCAGGAGGCGTCGCTCATATGGGCAACCGGTAGCGACGATCGGTAAAAAACACACACATTCGTTCTTACCTTCTAGATAGGTGACTGTGCCGATGATTGAGCTTGACTGTGCCTACATATTACCTACCCTTTATAGTTCAGCCTATCAGTGAATTGTGAAAAAATACAGTAAGCTGACACGCTTTATCAGTTTATTTGAAATACCTGCCAAATTTACTCTTTGTTTAAATCTGTTATCATTCATTGTTTAAATCTATTATTAGATGCAGTCGTAATACTTTAATATTTTCCTTGAAATCACCGGTATCAGCTTTACTTTCATTTTCTAAATATGCAAGTGTAGGTCATCATAAATAAGTATAGGTTATTGGTATATACCGTTATATGCACCATAAGTGCACGGGGGCGTTAGCGAACCTCAGGGTGTGTTTTACGTTTATTTATCGTCGCTACCGGTTGCCCATATGAGCGACGCCTCCAGAACAGATTAGAATATTGGAGGATAGTACAATAAATAAAGGCTGTCCGATTAGCGCAGTAGTTAGTGCGCTCGCTTCTCACCAATGCAACCCGGGTTCGATCCTCGGACCGGGAAGTATGTGAGATGGTGCATGGTCGGACATGTGGGTTTTTTCTCCAGATACTCCCGTTTCCTCCCACACGAATGACCACATATACGCTTTCATCCGCGCCGCGCCAACGAGAGTGATTAATATAAGTTGTTAGAACTTGCTTTGCAATCGTTAAAATAAATTACAAAAATAAAGACCCATTCCAGAGTCTCCTCTGGTGTTTTTACGTACTCGGTGTAAAGCACAGACACGAGACCTCAGTGTACCTCGAACCTGCGATCCCTGGATTACCATTTCAACGTGTTAACCACTGGACTACAGATCCGCATCAGCATATTTTGTATATAACTTTATATGTGATCAATAAGAAGCTTACAGTTAGCCCCTCCCACAATCACATCATTACTTACAGTTAGCCCCTCCCACAATCACATCATTACTTACAGTTAGCCCCTTCCACAATCACATCATTACTTACAGTTAGCCCCTCCCACAATCACATCATTACTTACAGTTAGCCCCTCCCACAATCACATCATTACTTACAGTTAGCCCCTCCCACAATCACATCATTACTTACAGTTAGCCCCTCCCATAATCACATCATTACTTACAGTTAGCTCCTCCCACAATCACATCATTACTTTGATCTTGATGCTCACCATCGTGGAAGTCGTGATAGCACAGTGGATGCGCGTTCGCTTCAGGTGCGAAAGGTCTGGAGTTCGAGCCCCGCTGAAGCCGTTATGATTATGCCCTTAGGCAAGGCATTTAAATTCCACGTTGCCTCTTCTCTCTCCCTCATGGCTATGGATTCCATCAGGAATGAGGTCTCGAGAGTGATTAATATAAGTTATAAGAACTTGTTTCGCAATCGAGCTAAAATAAATTTGTATAAACAAAGTTTTTCAATATATTTGTATAATCTGTACTAAGTTTTTCAATATATTTGTATAATCTGTACTAAGTTTTTCAATATATTTGTATAATCTGTACTAAGTTTTTCAATATATTTGTATATATCCGTACTAAGTTTTTCAATATGAAACCATATATATATAATTATATAATATTATCACTTCCTGAATATAACGCTAGATGACTGCACTGCGTACAGGCCCGTAGCCACACCGAGGGCTCGGTTAAAATTTCAAAGCAAAAAAAAGGGAACAAAATTCATAAATGAAAAAAATATCCCTTCAACATATTTATGTTCTCTCAATACATGATTATTTACAACAACTGATATAATGAATTGGACAGAAAGCTGTATAGCTTATGCTTGTCCTCTCCTTATCCCTGTTCTGTAACATTGACTGCTAGAGAGCTGAAATGTCAGTACATAATTATACGTCTAAACTCATTAAAGGTCCGCCTACGTGGTCGAGTGGTTAAGGTCGCTGACTTGTATACACTGTAACCTATCATCACTGATGGTCACGGGTTCGAGCCCCGCTCAGACCGTGTCTCATTTATATGAAAAAGTTGGCAGTTTCTTACGGAGGTTGGTGCACCCAAGTACTGGTTAACCGTTGGAGCCTGCCCAGGAAAGGTGTTGTTAGGTAAACTGCCCGCCGGCGATATAGGCCAAAAGGGTGCTGATGCAGGCGTAAAACCCGAAATATAACATAACTAAACTCATTAAATCAGAAAACGCAGGAAATCGCTTCTATACCCCCAACAATCTTAAGACGGAACATGCCCCCGGACCCCCCCCCCCTATATTGCCTCGGTTGATTTTTTCCTCTGGCTACGCTACTGGCGTATGCATTAAATAATATATTGTGTGGACACAATCAAATACAATAAATACCTTTTGTTTGTTCGTGAGTTGGAAGATCTGTATCCAATATTTGGTTCAATCTGAATTTAACCAATATTTGTCTTTATAAGTATTAGTCCAGATGCCACTAATTAATTACATTTCATAATATTGATCGTAGTTCACTTTAATGTACCACTTGAAGTTGCACACTTTCTGTTTCAACTGTAGAATAACTTCCTACTGGCTGTCTAGTCCAAATATTTAGACTTGAAAAATGTGACATTTTACTACCCAGGCATTTTTCGAAATAACAGAAAAATATTTTTATGTAGAGATCTTATTTATAGGACTAACTGCGTCCTACTCTGCATGTTAAACTTTGCTGTTTTCTTTATATAAAGTCCAACATTGTCCTCGTAACTTCACTATATATTATACGAGTATATATATATTATAAATACATACATATACGCACTACTGTACTAGTTAGGAAATCCTATCAGTATGATGCGTTCACATTCAACACAACCTATTTATGCTGGCTGTCTTTCAAGGTATTTTTCTCGGGAATTCCAAGTTCTAACTGCGTAATTAAATTATTGGAATTTCCAAGAATCGCAGCTGGTTATACTAGGTCAGTGTTTTCTCGTCACAGGCGGCCATGGCAGTGCTTTGATCATATAATTGAGGTTGAAGAAGTAAACGAACTTTAAAAAACGAAACATTATTTAATACTCTGATAGTGACATGATGTCATTTTTAAATATGTTTGGATATGGCCTGTGCTTTCTGTATGTATAGTGTCAAGCCTATAATTGATCAAAATGTTCTTTAAATAAAACTGAACATTGGGCTTGAACCCGCAACCACTTGTCCAGGCCCAAGCGTCTCCGTATATAGTATAAGACCCAAGCGTCTCCGTATATAATATAAGACAGCGTCTCCGTATATAGTATAAGACCCAAGCGTCTCCATATATAGTATAAGACACAAGCGTCTCCGTATACACATTTGTTTATATAGTATAATTGACGTTTTTAATCGTTTTTAAAACAAGGCTTTTATTTTAAAGTTTGTTGATGTTTGAACACGGTGATGTGCGGGTCATTCACTAAAATCGAAAATCACCGCGTACAACGGCCAGGGGTACTGCGGAGTAGACCAGGCCGAGGTCGAGTTGACTAGAGTACGGGTTGACCGCGTACATGTATATAATTATGTCATAGTTGCATGGGGCGGGGCGTATCTATGCATTCGGCTGCCTATGGATAAAGACTATCCTCACATACACCCTTCATATATATTATGTCTATTTATAGACAGTGAACATACTCCAATGTGTTGATATCGTCTGATGACCCAGTTTAAAGAATGAATCACTGTTTGAGAATGTGTGTTTTACGTTTATTTATCATCGCTACCGGTTGCCCATATGTGCGAGGCTTGTGTGGCGTCCGTGGTCCAGTGGTAGAGCGTCGGATTTGGAATCGAACGGTCCCGGGTTCGATACTCGGTCAGGCCATGAATGTAGTGTCATTGAGCAATGCACCTCACATACATTGTTTAGTACTGGTTAACCACTTAGGTCGGCTAATCCTGCCCAGGAAAACATGTCTAGGTCCCCGCAAGTGGTTTGACATTAATGGAACACACATACATACATTGTCACATGGACAATAATCGACGTTATCTAAAATATTTTACTGGACACATAGCTTAGAACTGTAAGTTAAATGACGACAAAATATATTTGGAAATGTAAGTTTAGATGAATGAGCTAATGCTGATTAAAGTCTTAGCACCTCGAGAACTAGGAACACGAGTCTAGTCATTGGACAAGGCACCTCACATACATTGCTTAGCACCTCGTGAACTAGGAACACGAGTCTAGTCATTGGACAAGGCACCTCACATACATTGCTTAGCACCTCGTGAACTAGGAACACGAGTCTAGTCATTGGACAAGGCACCTCACATACATTGCTTAGCACCTGGAGAACTAGGAACACGAGTCTAGTCATTGGACAAGGCACCTCACATACATTGCTTAGCACCTCGAGAACTAGGAACACGAGTCTAGTCATTGGACAAGGCACCTCACATACATTGCTTAGCACCTCGAGAACTAGGAACCCGAGTCTCGTCATTGGACAAGGCACCTCACATACATTGCTTAGCACCTCGAGAACTAGGAACACGAGTCTAGTCATTGGACAAGGCACCTCACATACATTGCTTAGCACCTCGAGAACTAGGAACACGAGTCTAGTCATTGGACAAGGCGCCTCACATACATTGCTTAGCACCTCGAGAACTAGGAACACGAGTCTAGTCATTGGACAAGGCACCTCACATGCATTGCTTAGTACCTCGAGATCTAGGAACACGAGTCTCGTCATTGGACAAGGCACCTCACATACATTGCTTAGCAGCTCGAGAACTAGGAACACGAGTCTAGTCATTGGACAAGGCAACTCACAGACATTGCTTAGCACCTCGGAAACTAGGAACACGAGTCTAGTCATTGGACAAGGCACATCACATACATTGGTTAGCACCTGGAGAACTAGGAACACGAGTCTAGTCATTGGACAAGGCACCTCACATGCATTGCTTAGCACCTCGAGAACTAGGAACACGAGTCTAGTCATTGGACAAGGCACCTCACATACATTGCTTTAAGATTTAGTACTGGTTAACCGCCTAGGTCGGTTAAGCCTGCCCAGGAAAACATGCCAACCCCCTGACCTCCCCCCAATGCGGTTGGCATTAATGGAACATATACGTCAATCACGCTGGTTCCCGATACCACCTGTTTTCGAATTTGTTTGTGAATGACGTCATCACAGTCAGTGGCAGTAGTCCAAATATTTAGACTTGAAAAATGTGACATTTTACTATCCATGCGACATTTTACAGAAAAAAATAAGTTTATGTAGATGTCTTATTTATAGGACTACGGTGACCCGAGTACTGATACGGCCATGGTAAAATACAAACTATTTGTTATTCCGACCCACCGGTATTGACCGTCTCCGTGACCTAGTGGTTAAGGCGTCCGGTCGAAGGTTCGAATCTCGCCAGGAGTTCGTTCTGATATGGCCGGTTGGTGAGCAGCCAGCTAGTTAAATATTGGCTACCGAGTGCATACCAGCCTGTCGCCTGGCATACAAGTATAAGATTCGGGCAGTAATGTTGTTCATAAAAAAAGAGGTATCTCATAAGTCAGAAATGGCTGGCCCTTTAAATATAATATAATATAATAAACTAACACTTTACTTGATAAATGTAGAATATATCACATTAAGCTATTTACGAGCATAGCCTCACAATCTCTTCCGTCTCCTTTGTTTGTAAATAATTATGTTAGGGTATTTATAGCAGGATTCATTTTTGAAAAACCTATTTATAGAAACGGAAATTCCGACAAAGGCTAATAAAAGTGACTGCTCCGCGGGACTGATTTTTGGAAAATCTATTGTTAGAAACGAAAATTACGACTAGAAATCAAAGTAATGTTTAATCATGGTAGACTATTTACATGTATTGATTTACGCTCGCCTGGCCTGGATCCAATTTCAATACTGATTATCTAATATAGACTATCTATATATTCCTGACATGTCTCTCCGTTTCTGCATCGTGACACTTGTGTATCAAGTTTTTGTGTATTTGCATAATGTATGTTTAGAGAATGTCCTTACCACTAGACACAGGCCGGTAGTCACACTGAGGCAAATGAGGCACTCACCTCGGTTAGAAGTTGGCATGTAACGACATGTATTAGGAACACCGATAGAACTGCCTTCAGAATGCATACACAAACATAATTTGGGGGGTATCCTCTCGGTTATTTTCAGATACTGGCTACGGCACTGAGACCGGTAAATAAACCATAGCAGAGATCAGGTCAGACACTTACAGACGGATCTGTAGTCCATGTGGTGATCTCTAGGCAGCCATCTGTGCTAAGTAGCCACTTTCTGTGATTCCATTGACTGGCTGCTTAAGACAGGTTTATATATATATGCGTACACATACTTGTATGTTTGTTTGTGTTAGCCTTTGTAAGGTTGTAACTCACGTGTGGCTGTCCGATTAGCGCAGTGGTTAGACCGCGAGCTTCTCACCAATGCAACCCGGGTTCGATCCTCGAACAGGGACCGGAAAGTATGTGAGATGGTAAGTTGTCACCAGATCGGACAGGTGGCTCTATTACTAACACTCTCATATTGGAAAGTTTCAAACATTGTAATATAATATGTATATCAAACCATCATTGGTTTAAACATATTTTATTTATCAAGATAAACATGACATATAACATCTGTACATATAACATCCATACAATACAACTATCAAGACAAGTGGATTGAATTGAAAGCTACAGGAGTTTATGGTAATTCTCTCCACTACATACTAATTATCATTACGTGGATATGGCAGTTTAAATTTATTATAGTAGTAAAACTCGACTAAAATTGAATATGTTCATTGATACATTTTATAAGAATAATAATGTAACTTAAGTATTGACTGTTAGATTGAGTTAACCCATTCAACACCAAGTAACTGACATGGACTGGTCCATGATATTCATAAACCAATAAATGAATCAGAAAATCACATTTGGACAAGTTCATTTATCAAAATGGGTAATTATGTCTAAAAATAGTCATATCACTGGCAAAAAGTGCAGATCCTGATGAGACGGCTCGTCATGAGCCGGCTCATCTGGATCTACACTTTGTGTAAGCCAATTTAGAGGTATGTGGTGTTGAAAGGGTTAAGGTGAAATAAAGGGTTAAAGATTAGAAGCGTATAGAATCATCATTCTACATTCTACATAATTTTACGACCTTTCTTGTTTTTTCATTATGTATTATTATGATGATGCTGAGCTATGTAACTGCTTAAGTCTAATTAATATATATATAGTATGTTTTGTTCTGTACATTTAGCACATTCGAATAATTAATGTTTTTATAATTACATGTATAGCGATAATCAACACACAATAAACATTAGACAGTCGATTGCATATTCCTATAGTAGGCTACAATAGACGTTTTTTAAAATCCTTTTTAAAACAAGGCTTTTATTGTAGTAAAGTATTTAAAAACAGTGAAGTTCGGGTCATTCATTAACCTCGAATATCGCCGCGTATAACGACCAGGGGTACTACGGCGTAAGACGAGGCCGAGGGTCGAGTCGACTAGGGTACATGTATATATGTCTGAGCTGCATGGGGCGTATCCATGCACTCAGGTTGCCTATGACCATAAATTGGCCAAGAGTGTCACCCCAACCGTTGGATCATTTATGTTGCTACTGTTTTGCTGTGAAGTACGCATGCGCCTATTGATTTGTGTTTAATAATCAGTTGATTGATTAATTTCTTATCTTATTTACCTTTTAGTCAATCGCCACTAAATCTTATGGGTTTCCCACGTCTTTTTAGCCAATCACCACTAACTCTTACGGGTTTCCCAACATTGTTTAACCAATCACATACTAACTGTTCCGGGTTTCCCAACAATGTCTTGGTAGCCGGTCACATCTATATATAGATATGAATAACATGTTCTGTCAAAGCTATTGTTATGTTGCAAACATTTCGGAAGCTCATTTTCTGTCTGTTGAAAGAGTGCATCATCTGTATTAAAGGACTGTTACTACGTCATACATTTGTGTACTTGCTGTACTTTATTTTTAATATTGGACCACTCTCAATAGGCCAGCGTATTATATCAAATTATAGACATAAATGAACTAAGTATCAAGTTTATATAGATATTATTGTTATATAAGTGTTGTATGTACGACATAAGCCATGTTCAATGTTTAAAATACGCTCGTCACACAGTCCAATATTTTACATATTACATACTAGTGTAAGATCGTTTTCGGCTTATATATCGTATGGAGAGTAACAATCGCTACCGGTGGACCTTATGAGCGACGCCTCCTGAAGAGATTATAGTCATTTTAGATGTACTAGTTCATGATACAGACAGAGACCCATTCCAGAGTCTCCTCTCGTTCTTTTACGTGCACGAGTGTAAAGCACCGACACGATATCTCGGTTTAAAGTCCCATCTGAGAGACTGTTAATTTTATTAGGGTCAGACGGGGGATCGAACCTGCGATCCCTGGATTAGTCCTACCAGTCCAGCGTGTTACCACTGTACTACAGATCCGTCTGTAATACATTGGTAGCACACACAGGATCGGGGTAATAACATGTTGAATTGAATGTCCGAGGTCATGCCTGTTTACTACATGTACTACTATTACTTTACAATATGTGATCTCCAATCTACATGGGGGGGGGGGGTAAACAACAGTTAGTTAATATAAGGGGCTTCTGGGTTTTTTTATTCATGGTACAAGTAGGCTACTACAGGGAACATTCCCTATAAACGTGTGATATTTTTCGAAAATGCAACGCTCTATAGCATTGAATGTTTAAAATGCAAGTAGAACACGTGAGTGTTTGTTGATTAACACATATTTTAAAATGGAATGCATCTGCGTGCAGGAGCGTAGATATCTGTATACACAGGCAACTTGTATCTCAGAAGTAAATGTGCTAGTTGTGCTGTTTTGGTTATTGTTTTGGGGTTCTCAAATCTCACCAACAGCTAGGTCACATAGCTCTCCAGGCTCTCTAACAGCTAGGTCACATGGCTCTCCAACAGCTAGGTCACATGGCTCTCCAACAGCTAGGTCACATGTCTCTCCAGGCTATCCAGCAGCTAGGTCACATGGCTCTCCAACAGCTAGGTCACATGGCTCTCCAGGCTCTCCAACAGCTATGTCACATGGCTCTCCAGGCTCTCCAACAGCTAGGTCACATGTCTCTCCAGGCTCTCCAACAGCTAAGTCACATGGCTCTCCAGGCTCTCCAACAACTAGGTCACATGGTTCTCCAGGCTCTCCAACAGCTAGGTCACATGGCTCTCCAACAGCTAGGTCACATGACTCTCAAGGCTCTCCAACAGCTATGTCACATGTCTCTCCAGGCTCTCCAATAGCTAGGTCACATGGCTCTCCAGGCTCTCCAACAGCTAGGTCACATGGCTCTCCAACAGCTAGGTCACATGACTCTCCAGGCTCTCAAACAGCTAGGTCACATGACTCTCCAGGCTCTCAAACAGCTAGGTCACATGGCTCTCCAGGCTCTCAAACAGCTAGATCACATGGCTCTCCAGGCTCTCCAACAGCTAGGTCACATGGCTCTCCATGCTCACCAACAGCTAGGTCACATGGCTCTCCAACAGCTAGGTCACATGGCTCTCCAGGCTCTCGAACAGCTAGGTCACATGGTTCTCCAGGCTCTCAAACAGCTAGGTCACATGGCTCTCCAGGCTCACCAACAGCTAGGTCACATGGCTCTCCAGGCTCACCAACGCTAGGTCACATGGCTCTCCAACAGCTAGGTCACATGGCTCTCCAACAGCTAGGTCACATGGCTCTCCAACAGCTAGGTCACATGGCTCTCCAGGCTCTCGAACAGCTAGGTCACATGACTCTCCAGGCTCACCAACTGCTAGGTCACATGGCTCTCCAGGCTCTCCAACAGCTAGGTCACATGGCTCTCCAACAGCTAGGTCACATGACTCTCCAGGCTCTCCAACAGCTAGGTCACATGTCTCTCCAGGCTCTCCAACAGCTAGGTCACATGGCTCTCCAGGCTCTCCAACAGCTAGGTCACATGGCTCTCCAACAGCTAGGTCACATGACTCTCCAGGCTCTCCAACAGCTAGGTCACATGGCTCTCCAGGCTCTCCAACAGCTAGGTCACATGTCTCTCCAGGCTCTCCAACAACTAGGTCACATGGTTCTCCAGGCACTCCAACGGCTAGGTCGCATGGCTCTCCAGGCTCTCAAACAGCTAGGTCACATGGCTCTCCAGGCTCTCAAACAGCTAGGTCACATGCCTCTCCAGGCTCTCCAACAGCTAGGTCACATGGCTCTCCAGGCTCACCAACAGCTAGGTCGCATGGCTTTCCAGGCTGTCCAACAGCTAGGTCACATATCTCTCCAGGCTCTCCAACAGCTAGGTCACTTGTCTCTCCAACAGCTATGTCACATGGCTCTCCAGGCTATCCAACAGCTATGTCACATGTCTCTCCAGGCTCTCCAACAGCTAGGTCACATGTCTCTCCAGGCTCTCCAACAGCTAGGTCACATGTCTCTGCAGGCTCTCCAACAGCTAGGTCACATGGCTCTCCAACAGCTAGGTCACATGACTCTCCAGGCTCTCAAACAGCTAGGTCACATGGCTCTCCAGGCTCTCAAACAGCTAGATCACATGACTCTCCAGGCTCTCCAACAGCTAGGTCACATGGCTCTCCATGCTCACCAACAGCTAGGTCACATGGCTCTCCAACAGCTAGGTCACATGGCTCTCCAGGCTCACAACAGCTAGGTCACATGGCTCTCCAACAGCTAGGTCACATGGCTCTCCAACAGCTATGTCACTGGCTCTCCAACAGATAGGTCACATGGCTCTCCAGGCTCTCCAACAGCTAGGTCACATGGCTCTCCAACAGCTAGGTCACATGACTCTCCAGGCTCTCCAACAGCTAGGTCACATGTCTCTCCAGGCTCTCCAACAGCTAGGTCACATGGCTCTCCAGGCTCTCCAACAGCTAGGTCACATGGCTCTCCAACAGCTAGGTCACATGACTCTCCAGGCTCTCCAACAGCTAGGTCACATGGCTCTCCAGGCTCTCCAACAGCTAGGTCACATGTCTCTCCAGGCTCTCCAACAACTAGGTCACATGGTTCTCCAGGCACTCCAACGGCTAGGTCGCATGGCTCTCCAGGCTCTCAAACAGCTAGGTCACATGGCTCTCCAACAGCTAGGTCACATGGCTCTCCAGGCTCTCAAACAGCTAGGTCACATGCCTCTCCAGGCTCTCCAACAGCTAGGTCACATGGCTCTCCAGGCTCACCAACAGCTAGGTCACATGGCTCTCCAGGCTCTCCAACAGCTAGGTCACATTCTCTCCAGGCTCTCCAACAGCTAGGTCACATGTCTCTCCAGGCTCTCCAACAGCTAGGTCACATGTCTCTCCAACAGCTATGTCACATGGCTCTCCAGGCTCTCCAACAGCTAGGTCACATGTCTCTCCAGGCTCTCCAACAGCTAGGTCACATGGCTCTCCAGGCTCTCCAACAGCTAGGTCACATGGCTCTCCAACAGCTAGGTCACATGACTCTCCAGGCTCTCCAACAGCTAGGTCACATGGCTCTCCAGGCTCTCCAACAGCTAGGTCACATGGCTCTCCAACAGCTAGGTCACATGGCTCTCCAGGCTCTCGAACAGCTAGGTCACATGGTTCTCCAGGCTCTCAAACAGCTAGGTCACATGGCTCTCCAGGCTCACCAACAGCTAGGTCACATGGCTCTCCAGGCTCACCAACAGCTAGGTCACATGGCTCTCCAACAGCTAGGTCACATGGCTCTCCAACAGCTAGGTCACATGGCTCTCCAACAGCTAGGTCACATGGCTCTCCAGGCTCTCCAACAGCTAGGTCACATGGCTCTCCAGGCTCTCCAACAGCTAGGTCACATGGCTCTCCAGGCTCTCAAACAGCTAGGTCACATGGCTCTCCAGGCTCTCAAACAGCTAGGTCACATGCCTCTCCAGGCTCTCCAACAGCTAGGTCACATGGCTCTCCAGGCTCACCAACAGCTAGGTCGCATGGCTCCCCAGGCTGTCCAACAGCTAGGTCACATATCTCTCCAGGCTCTCCAACAGCTAGGTCACATGTCTCTCCAACAGCTATGTCACATGGCTCTCCAGGCTATCCAACAGCTATGTCACATGTCTCTCCAGGCTCTCCAACAGCTAGGTCACATGTCTCTCCAGGCTCTCCAACAGCTAGGTCACATGTCTCTCCAGGCTCTCCAACAGTTAGGTCACATGGCTCTCCAGGCTCTCCAACAGCTATGTCACATGGCTCTCCAACAGCTAGGTCACATGGCTCTCCAACAGCTATGTCACATGGCTCTCCAACAGCTAGGTCACATGTATCTCCACCAGCTAGGTCACATAGCTCTCCAACAGCTAGGTCACATGGCGCTCCAGGCTCTCCAACAGCTAGGTCACATGATTCTCCAGGCTCTCCAACAGCTAGGTCACATGACTTTCCAGGCTCTCCAACAGCTAGGTCACATGGTTCTCCAGGCTCACCAACAGATAGGTCACATGGCTCTCAAACAGCTAGGTCACATGACTCTCCAGGCTCTCCAACAGCTATGTCACATGTCTCTCCAGGCTCTCCAACAGCTAGGTCACATGGCTCTTCAGGCTCTCCAACAGCTAGGTCACATGGCTCTCCAACAGCTAGGTCACATGACTCTCCAGGCTCTCCAACAGCTAGGTCACATGTCTCTCCAGGCTCTCCAACAGCTAGGTCACATGGCTCTCCAGGCTCTCCAACAACTAGGTCACATGGTTCTCCATGCTCTCCAACAGCTAGGTCACATGGCTCTCCAACAGCTAGGTCACATGACTCTCAAGGCTCTCCAACAGCTATGTCACATGTCTCTCCAGGCTCTCCAATAGCTAGGTCACATGGCTCTCCAGGCTCTCCAACAGCTAGGTCACATGGCTCTCCAACAGCTAGGTCACATGACTCTCCAGGCTCTCCAACAGCTATGTCACATGTCTCTCCAGGCTCTCGAACAGCTAGGTCACATGGCTATCCAGGCTCTCCAACAGATAGGTCACATGGCTCTCCAACAGCTAGGTCACATGACTCTCCAGGCTCTCAAACAGCTAGGTCACATGACTCTCCAGGCTCTCAAACAGCTAGGTCACATGGCTCTCCAGGCTCTCAAACAGCTAGATCACATGGCTCTCCATGCTCTCCAACAGCTAGGTCACATGGCTCTCCATGCTCACCAACAGCTAGGTCACATGGCTCTCCAACAGTTATGTCACATGGCTCTCCAACAGCTAGGTCACATGTCGCTCCAACAGCTAGGTCACATGGCTCTCTAACAGCTAGGTCACATGATTCTCCAGGCTCTCCAACAGCTAGGTCACATGACTTTCCACGCTCTCCAACAGCTAGGTCACATGGTTCTCCTGGCTCACCAACAGATAGGTCACATGGCTCTCCAACAGCTAGGTCACATGACTCTCCAGGCTCTCCAACAGCTATGTCACATGTCTCTCCAGTCTCTCCAACAGCTAGGTCACATGGCTCTTCAGGCTCTCCAACAGCTAGGTCACATGGCTCTCCAACAGCTAGGTCACATGACTCTCCAGGCTCTCCAACAGCTAGGTCACATGTCTCTCCAGGCTCTCCAACAGCTAGGTCACATGGCTCTCCAGGCTCTCCAACAACTAGGTCACATGGTTCTCCAGGCTCTCCAACAGCTAGGTCACATGGCTCTCCAACAGCTAGGTCACATGACTCTCAAGGCTCTCCAACAGCTATGTCACATGTCTCTCCAGGCTCTCCAATAGCTAGGTCACATGGCTCTCCAGGCTCTCCAACAGCTAGGTCACATGGCTCTCCAACAGCTAGGTCACATGACTCTCCAGGCTCTCCAACAGCTATGTCACATGTCTCTCCAGGCTCTCCAACAGCTAGGTCACATGGCTCTCCAGGCTCTCCAACAGCTAGGTCACATGGCTCTCCAACAGCTAGGTCACATGACTCTCCAGGCTCTCAAACAGCTAGGTCACATGACTCTCCAGGCTCTCAAACAGCTAGGTCACATGGCTCTCCAGGCTCTCAAACAGCTAGATCACATGGCTCTCCATGCTCACCAACAGCTAGGTCACATGGCTCTCCAACAGCTAGGTCACATGGCTCTCCAGGCTCTCGAACAGCTAGGTCACATGGTTCTCCAGGCTCTCAAACAGCTAGGTCACATGTCTCTCCAACAGCTAGGTCACATGGCTCTCCAGGCTCACCAACAGCTAGGTCACATGGCTCTCCAGGCTCTCCAACAGCTAGGTCACATGGCTCTCCAGGCTCCCAACAGCTAGGTCACATGGCTCTCCAGGCTCTCCAACAGCTAGGTCACATGGCTCTCCAACAGCTAGGTCACATGGCTCTCCAGGCTCTCGAACAGCTAGGTCACATGACTCTCCAGGCTCACCAACTGCTAGGTCACATGGCTTCCAGCTCTCCAACAGCTAGGTCACATGGCTCTCCAACAGCTAGGTCACATGACTCTCCAGGCTCTCCAACAGCTAGGTCACATGTCTCTCCAGGCTCTCCAACAGCTAGGTCACATGGCTCTCCAGGCTCTCCAACAGCTAGGTCACATGGTTCTCCATGCTCTCCAACAGCTAGGTCACATGGCTCTCCAACAGCTAGGTCACATGACTCTCCAGGCTCTCCAACAGCTATGTCACATGTCTCTCCAGGCTCTCCAACAGCTAGGTCACATGGCTCTCCAGGCTCTCCAACAGCTAGGTCACATGGCTCTCCAACAGCTAGGTCACATGACTCTCCAGGCTCTCCAACAGCTAGGTCACATGGCTCTCCAGGCTCTCAAACAGCTAGGTCACATGGCTCTCCAACAGCTAGGTCACATGCTCTCCAACAGCTAGGTCACATGGCTCTCCATGGCTCTCCAACAGCTAGGTCACATGACTCTCCAGGCTCTCAAACAGCTAGGTCACATGGCTCTCCAGGCTCTCGAACAGCTAGGTCACATGGTTCTCCAGGCTCTCAAACAGCTAGGTCACATGGCTCTCCAGGCTCACCAACAGCTAGGTCACATGGCTCTCCAGGCTCACCAACGCTAGGTCACATGGCTCTCCAACAGCTAGGTCACATGGCTCTCCAACAGCTAGGTCACATGGCTCTCCAACAGCTAGGTCACATGGCTCTCCAGGCTCTCGAACAGCTAGGTCACATGACTCTCCAGGCTCACCAACTGCTAGGTCACATGGCTCTCCAGGCTCTCCAACAGCTAGGTCACATGGCTCTCCAACAGCTAGGTCACATGACTCTCCAGGCTCTCCAACAGCTAGGTCACATGTCTCTCCAGGCTCTCCAACAGCTAGGTCACATGGCTCTCCAGGCTCACCAACAGCTAGGTCGCATGGCTCCCCAGGCTGTCCAACAGCTAGGTCACATATCTCTCCAGGCTCTCCAACAGCTAGGTCACATGTCTCTCCAACAGCTATGTCACATGGCTCTCCAGGCTATCCAACAGCTATGTCACATGTCTCTCCAGGCTCTCCAACAGCTAGGTCACATGTCTCTCCAGGCTCTCCAACAGCTAGGTCACATGTCTCTCCAGGCTCTCCAACAGTTAGGTCACATGGCTCTCCAGGCTCTCCAACAGCTATGTCACATGGCTCTCCAACAGCTAGGTCACATGGCTCTCCAACAGCTATGTCACATGGCTCTCCAACAGCTAGGTCACATGTATCTCCACCAGCTAGGTCACATAGCTCTCCAACAGCTAGGTCACATGGCGCTCCAGGCTCTCCAACAGCTAGGTCACATGATTCTCCAGGCTCTCCAACAGCTAGGTCACATGACTTTCCAGGCTCTCCAACAGCTAGGTCACATGGTTCTCCAGGCTCACCAACAGATAGGTCACATGGCTCTCAAACAGCTAGGTCACATGACTCTCCAGGCTCTCCAACAGCTATGTCACATGTCTCTCCAGGCTCTCCAACAGCTAGGTCACATGGCTCTTCAGGCTCTCCAACAGCTAGGTCACATGGCTCTCCAACAGCTAGGTCACATGACTCTCCAGGCTCTCCAACAGCTAGGTCACATGTCTCTCCAGGCTCTCCAACAGCTAGGTCACATGGCTCTCCAGGCTCTCCAACAACTAGGTCACATGGTTCTCCATGCTCTCCAACAGCTAGGTCACATGGCTCTCCAACAGCTAGGTCACATGACTCTCAAGGCTCTCCAACAGCTATGTCACATGTCTCTCCAGGCTCTCCAATAGCTAGGTCACATGGCTCTCCAGGCTCTCCAACAGCTAGGTCACATGGCTCTCCAACAGCTAGGTCACATGACTCTCCAGGCTCTCCAACAGCTATGTCACATGTCTCTCCAGGCTCTCGAACAGCTAGGTCACATGGCTATCCAGGCTCTCCAACAGATAGGTCACATGGCTCTCCAACAGCTAGGTCACATGACTCTCCAGGCTCTCAAACAGCTAGGTCACATGACTCTCCAGGCTCTCAAACAGCTAGGTCACATGGCTCTCCAGGCTCTCAAACAGCTAGATCACATGGCTCTCCAGGCTCTCCAACAGCTAGGTCACATGGCTCTCCATGCTCACCAACAGCTAGGTCACATGGCTCTCCAACAGTTATGTCACATGGCTCTCCAACAGCTAGGTCACATGTCTCTCCAACAGCTAGGTCACATGGCTCTCTAACAGCTAGGTCACATGATTCTCCAGGCTCTCCAACAGCTAGGTCACATGACTTTCCAGGCTCTCCAACAGCTAGGTCACATGGTTCTCCTGGCTCACCAACAGATAGGTCACATGGCTCTCCAACAGCTAGGTCACATGACTCTCCAGGCTCTCCAACAGCTATGTCACATGTCTCTCCAGTCTCTCCAACAGCTAGGTCACATGGCTCTTCAGGCTCTCCAACAGCTAGGTCACATGGCTCTCCAACAGCTAGGTCACATGACTCTCCAGGCTCTCCAACAGCTAGGTCACATGTCTCTCCAGGCTCTCCAACAGCTAGGTCACATGGCTCTCCAGGCTCTCCAACAGCTAGGTCACATGGTTCTCCAGGCTCTCCAACAGCTAGGTCACATGGCTCTCCAACAGCTAGGTCACATGACTCTCAAGGCTCTCCAACAGCTAGGTCACATGTCTCTCCAGGCTCTCCAACAGCTAGGTCACATGGCTCTCCAGGCTCTCCAACAGCTAGGTCACATGGCTCTCCAACAGCTAGGTCACATGACTCTCAGGCTCTCACAGCTAGGTCACATGCTCTCCAAAGGCTCTCCAACAGCTATGTCACATGTCTCTCCAGGCTCTCCAACAGCTAGGTCACATGGCTCTCCAGGCTCTCCAACAGCTAGGTCACATGGCTCTCCAACAGCTAGGTCACATGACTCTCCAGGCTCTCCCAGCTATGTCACATGTCTCTCCAGGCTCTCCAACAGCTAGGTCACATGGCTCTCCAGGCTCTCCAACAGCTAGGTCACATGGCTCTCCAACAGCTAGGTCACATGACTCTCCAGGCTCTCAAACAGCTAGGTCACATGACTCTCCAGGCTCTCAAACAGCTAGGTCACATGGCTCTCCAGGCTCTCAAACAGCTAGATCACATGGCTCTCCATGCTCACCAACAGCTAGGTCACATGGCTCTCCAGAACAGCTAGGTCACATGGCTCTCCAACAGCTAGGTCACATGGCTCTCCAACAGCTAGGTCACATGCTCTCCAGTGGCTCTCCACAGCTAGGTCACATGGTCTCCAGGCTCTCAAACAGCTAGGTCACATGGCTCTCCAGGCTCTCCAACAGCTAGGTCACATGGCTCTCCAGGCTCTCCAACAGCTAGGTCACATGGCTCTCCAACAGCTAGGTCACATGACTCTCCAGGCTCTCCAACAGCTATGTCACATGTCTCTCCAGGCTCTCAACAGCTAGGTCACATGGCTCTCCAGGCTCTCCAACAGCTAGGTCACATGGCTCTCCAACAGCTAGGTCACATGACTCTCCAGGCTCTCCAACAGCTAGGTCACATGGCTCTCCAGGCTCTCCAACAGCTAGGTCACATGGCTCTCCAGCTCTCCAACAGCTAGGTCACATGGCTCTCCAGGCTCTCCAACAGCTAGGTCACATGGCTCTCCACTGTCACATGACTCTCCAGGCTCTCCAACAGCTAGGTCACATGGCTCTCCAGGCTCTCCAACAGCTAGGTCACATGGCTCTCCAGGCTCTCCAACAGCTAGGTCACATGGCTCTCCAACAGCTAGGTCACATGACTCTCCAGGCTCTCAAACAGCTAGGTCACATGACTCTCCAGGCTCTCCAACAGCTAGGTCACATGGCTCTCCAGCTCTCCAACAGCTAGGTCACATGGTTCTCCAGGCTCTCCAACAGCTAGGTCACATGGCTCTCCAACAGCTAGGTCACATGGCTCTCCAGGCTCTCCAACAGCTAGGTCACATGGCTCTCCAGGCTCTCCAACAGCTAGGTCACATGGCTCTCCAGGCTCTCCAACAGCTAGGTCACATGGCTCTCCAACAGCTAGGTCACATGACTCTCCAGGCTCTCCAACAGCTATGTCACATGTCTCTCCAGGCTCTCCAACAGCTAGGTCACATGGCTCTCCAGGCTCTCCAACAGCTAGGTCACATGGCTCTCCAACAGCTAGGTCACATGACTCTCCAGGCTCTCAAACAGCTAGGTCACATGACTCTCCAGGCTCTCCAACAGCTAGGTCACATGGCTCTCCAGGCTCTCAACAGCTAGGTCACATGGCTCTCCAGGCTCTCCAACAGCTAGGTCACATGGCTCTCCAACAGCTAGGTCACATGACTCTCCAGGCTCTCAAACAGCTAGGTCACATGTCTCTCCAACAGCTAGGTCACATGTCTCTCCAACAGCTATGTCACATGGCTCTCGAACAGCTAGGTCACATGACTCTCCAGGCTCTCAAACAGCTAGGTCACATGGCTCTCCAGGCTCTCCAACAGC
>CM026397.1:46720768-46736985 GCA_014843695.1 Archivesica marissinica
GCACACCTGTCCGATCAGGCGACAACCGTACCAGCTCACATAATTCGCAGTCCGAGGATCGAACAAGAGTTGCATTGGTGAGAAGCGAACGTGCCAACCACAGCCTATGACTTAGAATATGTGTGCAGCGCACTCAAAGTAACGCCTATGACTTAGAATATGTGTGCAGCACACTCAAAGTAAACGCATACTCAGTATATGTTTCCATTACTACACTAACTTATACCAATTATACGAGGTCAAGCAGTCTTATTTGATCTGAAGAATACTGCTACGAAATGTTCATAACTATGTATGTGAACTAATCAATTCAATGGTTGCATGCACATACCTGTCTACCTCTGATTTCCTCAGAATCTCCACGCTAAATCTCTGATCTGCAGACGTCTGGTGGAAATTCGCTGGGAATTCCGGTGCTTTCTCGTGCAGAGAAAATGAAACTGTGATTTTCCCACCAGTACGTTTGTCCTTCTTCCTTTTAACTCTAGTGACCTCGGCATGGCCTAACCACACTGTATCGAGTGCTTGCACATCTTGATTTTGATGTTCCACAGCTGTGTTGGAGACTGGAAGAGTCGTTTTCAAGCATAGCCAGTCATACGATGATGCACCAACTGTGTCATCATCAGCATCATCTTCGTCATCTGAAACCGTTCCAGACAACTCTATATTCCTAACAACACACTCAGTCAACCCGAGGGCAAACTTTCCTTTTCTGTCGCCTGTGAATTTTATATGAACATTGTTGATGTTACATGACTCTTCATTTCTAACTATTCCAGTGGCAGATTCCATGAGCATTATTGGCAACCATCTCTCAAGATACATTTTCACGTTCTGATATTGATCACAAGTTCCGCGTGTCACGTATCTATAAAGATACAAAACTGGGTTTTCGGTATGCTGAAGACAGAACTTGATGTTGCCGGTCATGTTATAAAGCATTGGTTTTGGTGCAATCATTCCCTTGAAAGGTTCGGCCGACATCTGTATCTTCACTTGCTGGCCACGGGCGTATGTCATAGAGAACTTTGTGTTTGGTTGCATCATTTGCAAATCACGACATTCCGTTGAAACGTCGTCCAATCCTTCACTGTGATGCGAAGCATTTGCATTCCTGATAGTAGAAGATAACTCTACAACCTTACCTTCCACGGCATATTTCAACATTTTGGCCCACTCGTATAATGGTAGGAAAACAACGCCTTTGTTTGGATTCAACGTCAATTGGTTTCCTCTATCTGGTGGGTAATTGGGTTTCACGTGAAAGTCGTACAATCTTTTTCTCCACACAGCGTTGACTTTGTTCCAGTTTGTGGCATTGTCTTTGAATACGTCCGGTTTGAATCCCATATCCAAACGGTTGAATGTAAGTTCCCTGTTGGATTTCGACACATATTTCAGCAGTGGGGAACACAGAGTAATGCCTCTATCTGTTACCTCATCAACAAAACAGTTGACCATCTTCGGATTACTCTTGAACTCGACTGCTTGCTGAAGCGACTTGCATTCTTTTTCGTATGCTTTTGCCCGTTTTGTTACCGAGTTGATATGCATACAAATGGTATCTATCTCCTCTTTTTGATAGGGAGATATCTTTTCCTCAAATATGCCTGCATGTACAAGACGTTGTATGATCAAGTCATTATATCGCCTTATTGGTGATGTGAAATGGGTGTAGGGGAATATATCCAGGCTGTAATGTTTACCATCTGCTTTCCCTGTTAGGCTACCAGAGCACCTGTACCCTGCCTTTTCCTGAATAAAGACCCAGTGTTGATAGACTATCAGCTGGAGTGGATGTAGATCGTCCTTTCGAAGACACCGCGCTGCAGCGGTCTTGGGTGAAGCCCTCATCATTTCCCAAACTGATTGGGAGAGCATAACGGTTTTTGAAGTCTGTTCATTGAGACAGTCATAGAGACTGGATTCTTTTGGTCCCAGCTGTTTATTCTGTAATCTGACAACAATGTCCAGATAATTGTTATTTTGTTTGAAAAATTCCTCAAGATTTTCTTTTGTTGGAGATGGTTGACAGCGAAGCGGAACACAGTATCTGTATGTCCTAAGTAATCGCTCAGCCACTTTTCTATTCGTCATGATCATAAACTCCTCCACAAGATAATGTGCTTCCATGGTTCCTCTCTCAGAGTCATCGATATGAGATTCTTCCCAATCCAAGTCCAGTGCAAACATGGCATTTCCTAATCTATCCTTTCGAATCATGTGGGCTAACCGAAACAAACATTTGATATCCTGTGCAATCATATCATCATTTCCCGTCATTTGTTTGGAAATCATTTCTTGAGCTTCACCATACGTCAGTTGCCGTTTAGATCGAATGAACGACTTCACAATATCACAGTTTCTTCCCTCCATTTGCATGAGTTTGCCATTGGATCCCATGTAAAAGAAAACTGATATTGTCAACCGGAGTTTTCCTTGCAGCAGACTACACAAGTTAGCACTTAGCGGTTCAGGAAGCATGTTCCTTGATTTTCGTATACCAGGATAAAATGTTGTAGCTCTCTGTCTGGCTTCTTCATCAAGTGGTGTGTTCTGAGGGATGTACATCGCAACATCGGCAATATGCACACCGACTTTATATCCGCCATCAATTTTCTCCACACTGAGGGCATCATCTAGGTCTTTAGAATCAGGCGGATCGATTGTAAATATATTTAACCCCGTCAGATCAATTCTGCCCTGTAGAAAATGATCTAACGGTTCATCGCCTGCTCTTCTGATCATACTTGACACTTGGTCCACTGTACTTTTTTTGTATAGTGTCGGTACTTCATGTTTCAGATTCAGAACCATCAATCCGGTAGCCACGCTGCTTCCGCTCGGAAGCCATTTGATAATTGCTCCTCTCGGGTAGATATGGCGTGTACCCCAGTTGATGTACGCTACCAGGAAGATGAAGGAACCCTGATCAGCCGGATTAATATCCACTATCCGTGGATTACATAATTCTCCTACACGTTCATCATAATCATACATTTCAATTTTGTATCTCCTTGCCTTGAAACTCTGATACTTTTGCTTTATTTCTCTGTCCAATATATGAATCTTTGGTATTGTCTTACACATTGGCCGTACAAGATGACTGTCCATGTCATCAAGTGTGCATATAAAAACTGGATGTTTTGTGTTTTTGTGGCGTTGCCTGTTCCATACACCGATAACCTTACCATATCTTTTGTCGTTTTCCTGTTTATCATCGAGTAATTCGACAACAACCTCATCTTCATTATAGGCCTGTCCGACTTTTGATCGACCCGAAATTTCAATAATATTGATAGAATGTTTTGCATCAATCGGTTTGCAGTATGCCTCGTGTGCTGCTTCTATCTGTATCACACATCGTATGTACTTCTTTGGATTTTCGAGCAGCTTCTGTTGAAGCTTACTTTTGTCAAGAAATTCTGTATAAAACTGATCCCAACTCATAACATGCGGGTGTGTATCTTCGAATTGATGCAAAAACGAAATATTGAGCGATATGCCTGTCTTAAGGAGCTTCTCGTCTAAGTCTGCACTCCCGAGGTTTTCCGAAATATCATCATTCTCCTGGTAAAATCTACGACTTTGTTCAAAGAACGACATTTCCTCTTGCATTGCATCTGTCGCAAGATATTGTTCCGATACATAGCTTACATTGGAACTGTCTGTTCTAGAAGAACTAGCATAATCGAAGCTAGTATAGTCATCCGAATCGGAATCCGACACACTATAGTCCAACGATGTTTCTGTCCCAAAACCTGATGCATCTGATGCCGTGGTCGCTGTGCTACATGAGCTCTGGTTTCGCACTCGTTGATAAATGATGCTTTCCTTAAGCCTTTTAACTTCTGGTGTCTTAGAAGCAGACGATGCTTTTGTGCTTGATGCTTTTGCGGTGTGTACGAATGTGTCTCTGGAAGGCGTACTTGATGACGAACGCGAAACTGTGGCTTCTTCTCTTGACCGAGATCCTGGTAAGGGTGTACTTAGCGCAGATCGATCAACTGCTTTAGCTGCAAAACACGTTATTAGTCAAGTATTAATTAGTATAACCGACATGATAGAATCTTCAATATCTTCAAAGAGTAGTTATCAGTTTCATACATAGCAGAATATCGTTAACATTAGTTTAAACTTTATTTATTTTACGATTGCGAAACAAGCTTTAACAACTTATATTGATCACTCTCGTTGGCGCGGATGAAAGCGTAAATGTATGGGATGAAACCGGAGTACACGGAGAAAACCCACCTGTCCGACCTGACGACCATGTACCACCACACATACTTTCCGGACCGAGGATCGAACCCAGGTTTCATTGGTGAGAAGCAAGCGTGTTAACAACTGCGCTAATCAGACATTAGCTAAGATATGCATAGTCATTGTTTGTTTTGCAAGAATCAGAGTCGCATTCAAGCGACTTTTCATATTCATGTAAGTGACAGGACTATTAGTCTTATAGCAAAAACTGTACTTAGTCAGACCGTTTAGTAGTGGTTGAATATGGAATCGGATCGACGATACCCTGATTACGAGTCAAACGTGTTACCATTGGAATGCTGACCCATAATAGGTTCCCTCTATCTAATTATTTTGTCTGCGCCATGTCTGTCGCCAATTGAAAAAAAACTGTAGCCAAGTTGAAAACCTTGGAGCCAACTAAGAGACATATAGTTCACAGATAAATATCTGAAGCCATGTATTTCACAAAACATGTGCCAAAAATAGTTTTGCCAATTCACAAAACTTAACGCCAGTATTTGTTTTGTTGCAAATGGCGATCAACAGCGGGAACCCTGCTGGCCATTATTAGTCATTCCCTTTACATATGTAGTAACAGTCATAGATCACTACACTTATAGTATAACAATCATCACTCAAGTCATGAATATATTTATATAATCCACAAAATAATCTACTTAGAGAAACCAGTCGCCCAAATGCCTCGGCGACTATAAAGAAAGCTACATCATCACAAAACCTTTGAACAAATTGCCTACTGAATAATCAAATATATGTAACATATTCAAATCTTACGTCGTTTATGTCTCTTTTTCTTCATCTTTTCAGGCGTATGTTGGCGTTTACAAGCTGTATCATGCTATAAAACAAACAAAAATATAAATTAATTGTTTTTGGTTAGAATAGATATTTGTCCAATATACAGATGGTACGCATATCTAACAATACCGATATGATGTTTTTATTTTGGTATCTAGATAAATGGTATTACGAAAATGTTTCATGACATTCTCAAAGATAATGTACATATATCATACCGACTTGTTGACATTTGTCCCTTCCAACCAGTCCTCATCCGGTTCATCCTTGATATTGGATGTCGCTGCTGCAAGCTTCTCGCGTATTTCCGATTGAAACTCCTCTAATCTTTGTCGGTCTCCACCATCCTGTTTGGACATATCCACATGATTACAAGAAACGAGCAATTATGAAATCAATGGCAATGATGACGATCATGATAATGTTGATGACGATCATGATAATGTTGATGACGATCATGATAATGTTGATGACGATCATGATAATGTTGATGGTGCATACACTTTGAGCTAGAAATCCACACAAAATACTTTGAGATACATACAATACGTAATATACATTAGGGATTCATAAATTAGCCGTTCACTTTCACACAGAATAATTATGCAACATCTGAGCATCGTACATGTATTTGGATCAAAATTGGGACACGTTGTGGGGCCAGTGCTGTACTTGTTTATTTTTAACGTTTTTTAATTTTAATTATAAGTTTATTTAACGTCGCTACCGGTTGCCCATTTGAGTGACTCGCAGTTTACCTAACACCTTTCGTGGGCAGGCTCCACCATTTAACCAGTACTTGGTGCACCAACGTCCGTAAGAAACTGCCAACTGTCTCGTATAAAGAGACACGGTCTGAGTGGGGCTCGAACCCGTGACTGTCTGTGATGATATGTTACAGTGGTATACAAGTCAGCGTCCTTAAGCATTCGACAATGGAGGCGGTTTTTCAAAGTATTTAGCTTGGATAAATATGCAACACATCATAAAGGTTTTGACCCGTTACATATTTGTATTTCAAACAGTGGCCTCAGTGAAGCATCAATGTACATGTGTCATTTTATATGGTGTGTTTTACGTTTATTTATCGTCGCTACCGGTTACCCATATGAGCTAGGCCTCCTGAAGAGTTTAGTCAGTTTAGATTTTTGGAGGATAGTGCAACGATACAGACAGAGGCCCATTCCAAAGTCTCCACTGGTTCTTTTACGTGCATGGTGTAAACCACCGACACGAGACCTCGGTTTAACGTCCCATCTGAAAGACCGTTAATTTTATTACGGTCAGACGGGGGGGTCGAACCTGTGATCCCTGGATTACCTGTCCAGCGTGCTAACCACTGGACTACAGGTCCGTCTGTAGTTTATTAGGAAATGAATGTAATCCTTATATAGGCAAAACCTCCGAATTATATAATATAAATATAACTAGGCCTAAAGAAAATGCATTGAGGAACATGATGCCAATCTGAGTGATAAAGCTTAACTATAAATTTGCATGATGGGTAAAATGGAGGCTATAAATAGATCAACTAATAGTAGCAGACGACAATTCATGTGACAATGAAAACTCTGGAAATATATCAAAGACTTTCGTTCGACTTTGTTACGACATTTCTAATGAAATTGAGATATGTGACCGTTATTTTCACCGCTCGTGAACGAAGCATGAGATATGTGACCGTTATTTTCACTGCTCGTGAACGAAGCAACTCAAATATGTTGCTCTTTTGAATTATACTGTAGTGTTATTAGTACATCGTCAGACTGTACACGGATATTAGTACATCGTCAGACTGTACACGGATATTAGTACATCGTCAGACTGTACACGGATATTAGTACATCGTCAGACTGTACACGGATATTAGTACATTGTCAGACTGTACATGGATATTAGTACATCGTCAGACTGTACACGGATATTAGTACATTGTCAGACTGTACACGGATATTAGTACATCGTCAGACTGTACACGGATATTAGTACATCATCAGACTGTACACGGATATTAGTACATCATCAGACTGTACACGGATATTAGTACATTGTCAGACTGTACACAGATATTAGTACATTGTCAGACTGTACACGGATATTAGTACATCGTCAGACTGTACACAGATATTAGTACATCATCAGAATGTACACGGATATTAGTACATCGTCAGACTGTACACGGATATTAGTACATCGTCAGACTGTACACGGATATTAGTACATTGTCAGACTGTACACAGATATTAGTACATCGTCAGACTGTACACGGATATTAGTACATCATCAGACTGTACACGGATATTAGTACATTGTCAGACTGTACACGGATATTAGTACATCGTCAGACTGTACACGGATAACAGTCCGATAATTAGCAAGTACTTGCACGTAAATCTCCGTATTGAATTATTATTTACCTGACAGTATTTCATTGCTAGGTGACTTTTTTCATATGCCAAGGCAAAGTACCCGGTCTGGTACAAAGAACGAGCCCAAATCTCTAGAGCTTCTGCGTCATCGTAATCACACAGGTGCTGAAGAACTAACAAATTAAATAGCTTAACAAATAGTTGAAGATGTCAACGAACATAAACAAACATATCTCGATCATTTCATAATATTTAAATACATAAGAGAAAGTATTAAGCAGCCAGTTTGTAGATTCCCAATCAATTGTTTTATTATATAGTTGACCTCTATTAAGCAGCCACTCGTGCTAAGCAGCCACTTTCTCGGACAGGTTTGACTGTAGGCTAGTCTGAGAAATGGAGTTTGAGTTCTCATCAGGTAAATGAAATCAGGAAGTCATGATAGCGCAGTGGATGCGCGTTCGCTTCAGGTGCGAAAAGTCCGGAGTTTGAGCCCCGCTGGAGCCATTACAATTATGCCCTTAGGCAAGCAAGGCATTTCATTTCCATGTTTCCTCTTCTCTCTCCCTAGTGGCGATGGATTCCATCAGGAATGAGGTCTCGATAGTGATTAATATAAGTTGTAAGAACTTGTTTCGTAATCGAGCTAAAATTAATTTGTATAAAACAAATCAACGTCATAATAATATACTCTATTGTGCAGCACAGTACCATAGATCATTATATGAAAACAGTTGACGGATCATGTACGGATCATGTACGTCTATTGGTAGATGGTGTGGTAACGTAAAGTACGTTTTTTTGTGTGATCTATCATTGAGACGCCAAGTCTAAGATTAACAACATCAAATACAATTGCACAACAGTAACTCAGCAACAACCAATACATACTTGCAATGCACACCCTCCGTACTTCTTGGTGCAAATTCTGAAGTAAAATTAAGAATTGTTTATTAAATTACGTTTGGTGTTTTACAACATCCTACATGCATGTACAAATGTTTCTACATAGAGGGTGTATACGTACACTGAGATATGCTAATGAGCGAATGGTTCGACATGCTGGTGATGTTTCTCCTCATCAAACCAAAATGATGTTTCAAACTTTATCGGAAATGATTCTTAAATATTCCTAATTATCAGTCCATATATAAAGTATGGGAAATACCGA
The DNA here is from genome assembly GCA_014843695.1 of Archivesica marissinica. Taxonomy (NCBI): domain Eukaryota; kingdom Metazoa; phylum Mollusca; class Bivalvia; order Venerida; family Vesicomyidae; genus Archivesica; species Archivesica marissinica. The sequence goes on from CM026397.1 coordinate 46,729,376, forward strand.
TATACAAATGATATTCCTAATTTAACAGAATACAAGTGGAAGTCGTGATAGCACAGTGGATGCGCGTTCACTTCAGATGTGAAAGGTACGGAGATCGAGCCCCGCTGGAGCCATTACGATTGTGCCCTTAGGCAAGGCATTTAATTTCCACGTTGCCTCTTCTCTCTCCCGTGTGGCGATGGATTCCATCAGGAGTGAGGTCTCGATAGTGATTAATATAAGTTGTAAGAACGTGTTTCGCAATCGAGCTAAAATAAATTTGTATATTAAACTAATTCAACAGTTTATTTTTATTCTAAAATTTATTATGAGTTTTTACCAGTTTCAGAGAACATCTTGCCGCTCGCCACACTGCATTCTTTCTTCCTGGCTGAGTTATAATCTCCTTCGATGCAAGTCTAATATTCGCCAGAAATGTGTAAATTATGTTGATATCACCATCTATTGTTACACTGACGGACCATCTCTTGCGACGTTCTGCCAGTTTGGCAAGGTTGTCTAACTGCGCCAAAAAGTCACATACTTTCTGAAAATGAAAGAAAAGATATGCATAACAATAGTAGTTACGTGTTTGTTGTAAAAACGATTTAGAATGCCAGTTTATATGAATATAGGTGTAGTAAATGATCACCTTTAAGTGCACGTACGTACTGTTAGTTCAAAACAATATACTGCAGTCAAACCTGTCTTAAGCAGCCAGCCAAGTGAGTCAGAGAAAGTGGCTGCTTGGCACAGGTGGCTGCTTAATATATGTCAAATATATAATAAAACAACCAATTGGGAATCTGTATTTCTGTCTTAAAATCTAAATGGCAATTTATCCGTACCCATGCTAATACGATTACTATAGTACACGAGGGTAGTATCATAGATATGTGTATTATTTGTATATTATGCACATTCATGTTGGTAAACACCATTTTTATGGCAAAGTTATGTAGATATATGGGGAAGTTCTGGTCATTGGGGAGGGTCTGGTCATGGGGAAGATCTGGTCATGGGGAGGGTCTGGTCATGGTGAAGATCTGGTCATGGGGGAGGGTCTGGTCATGGGGAAGATCTGGTCATGGGGGAGGGTCTGGTCATTGGGGAAGATCTGGTCATGGGGGAAGATCTGGTCATGGGGGAGGGTTTGGTCATGGGGAAGATCTGGTCATGGGGGAGGGTCTGGTCATTGGGGAAGATCTGGTCATGGGGGAGGGTCTGGTCATTGGGGAAGATCTGGTCATGGGGTCAGTAGGGTTGGGGGTATGCTCCCATTTATGGTGTCCTAGATTCACGCCGAGAGTCTGTAATCTGAATGACTGTTAATATTATTAGTGAGACCGTGTGTCCATGAATTCGCAATCCAATGCACAGACGCTTGGAGTCTAGACAAAGGTTTGCGGGTTCACAAAACTAAGAAACTTATATATACACTATCAGTATATAGCCTTGATAGTGACGGGCAGCCAGCCAAGTGAGTCAGAGAAAGTGGCTGCTTGGCACAGGTGGCTGCTTAATATATGTCAAATATATAATAAAACAACCAATTGGCAATCATTTGTCCAAAACCCCAATTAGCGTCTGTGGTACAACGTATTAACCACTGGACCAAGGACAGTCTGTGATTTCACAATTATTGAACAGAACTTGCATATATACCTTAACATTTAGGCCAAGGTCGTGTATATCGCGGCGATAGACAAGAGACCGCCAAAGTACGTCCGCCACAGCTCTGTGAGCTTCGATTGTCCACTGCGGATCGAACACCGTTGCTGATAATGATAAATAAATTAAAATAATGTAATTGTACACAAATAATTATAATGCAAATTCATGCTAACTGTGCACCACAAAAACATGCTAACTGTGCACCACAAAAACATGCTAACTGTGCACCACAAAAACATGCTAACTGTGCACCACAAAAACATGCTAACTGTGCACCACAAAAACATGCTAACTGTGCACCACAAAAACATGCTAACTGTGCACCACAAAAACACTGTTTATAGATTGAATTTGTATCATTTATTATAGTCCTATAACTACGAAGTCACTTTTCACATTTTTACTGGAATTTCGCTGTCTTCCATGTTTGTTTGTAAACACGCGGATTGATAAGTTAGATGTTTTGATTTATTATATTGATTAATTATGCGTAGGTAAAGAATGAATGGTGACTATATTTATTTGGATGCAAGTTATTTGATGTAATAAATCGTGGAATAATTCTACTGACCTGTGTAAAAACATCTCGCAGCAGTTAAATCTTCACCAATCTGAAAAAGAAACGTTTTTGTTTTGTTTAAGACATCTTTATGCATTTACATAAAAGAGTATACTGTAAACTGAGATATATTAAGGATTGAAAGAGATTAATACTGCCTTAAAACCCTTTCCCTCATAGAAACACCTATTGACGCCATTACCAATACAACATACATTAACCCTTTCCCTCATAGAAACACCTCTTGACAACATTACCAATACAACATACATTAACCCTTTTCCCAATAGAAGCACCTCTTGACGCCATTACCAATACAACATACATTAACCCATTCCCCCATAGAAACACCTCTTGACGGCATTACCAATATAACATACATTTACCCTTTCCCTCATAGAAACACCTCTTGACGCCATTACCAATACAACATACATTAACCCTTTCCCCCATAGAAGCACCTATTGATGCCTTTACCAATACAACATACATTAACCCTTTCCCCCATAGAAGCATCTCTTCACGCCATTACCAATACAACATACATTAACCCTTTACCCCATAGAAGTACCTCTTGACACCATTACCAATACAGCATACATTAACCCTTTCCCACATAGAAACACCGCTTGACACCATTACAAATACAACATACATTAACCCTTTCCCCCATAGAAGCATCTCTTCACGCCATTACCAATACAACATACATTAACCCTTTACCCCATAGAAGTACCTCTTGACACCATTACCAATACAGCATACATTAACCCTTTCCGTCATAGAAACAACGCTTGACACCATTACCAATACAACATACATTAACCCTTTCCCCGAAAGAAGCACCTCTTGACGCCATTACCAATACAACATACATTTACCCATTCCCCATAGAAACACCTCTTGACGGCATAACCAATACAACATACATTAACCCTTTCCCCCATAGAAACACCGCTTGACGCCATTACCAATACAACAAACATTAACCCTTTCACCCATATAAGCACCACTTGACTCCATTACCAATACAACATACATTAACCCTTTCCCCATAGAAGCACCTCTTGACGCTATTACCAATACAACATACATTAACCCTTTCCCCCATAGAAACACCTCTTGACACCATTACCAATACAACAAACATTACCCTTTCCCCCATAGAAACACCTCTTGACATCATTACCAACACAACATACATTAACCCTTTCCCCCATAGAAGCACCTCTTGACGCCATTACCAACACAACATACATTATTTCCCACATAGAAACACCTCTTGACATCATTACCAACACAACATATATTAACCCTTTCCCCATAGAAGCACCTCTTGACGCCATTACCAACACAACATACATTAATTTCCCCCATAGAAACATCTCTTGACGCTATTACCAATACAATATACATTAACCCTTTCCCCCATAGAAACACCTCTTGACACCATTACCAATACCACAAACATTACCCTTTCCCCCATAGAAACACCTCTTGACACCATTACCAACACAACATACATTAACCCTTAACCTCATAGAAACACCTCTTGACGCCATTACCAACACAACATACATTAACCCTTTCCCTCATAGAAACACCTATTGACGCCATTACCAACACAACATACATTAACCCTTTCCCTCATAGAAACACCTCTTGACGCCATTACCAACAAAATACATTAATCCTTTCCCCCATAGAAACATCTCTTGACGCCATTACCAATACAACATACATTAACCCTTTCCCCCATAGAAACATCTCTTGACGCCATTACCAATACAACATACATTAACCCTTTCCCCCATAGAAGCACCTCTTGACGCCATTACCAATACAACATACATTAACCCTTTCCCCCATAGAAGCACCTCTTGACACCATTACCAATACAACAAACATTACCCTTTCACCCTAGAAAACCACTTGACTCCATTACCAATACAACATACATTAACCCTTTCCCCCATAGAAGCACCTCTTGACGCCATTACCAACACAACATACATTAACCCTTTCCCTCATAGAAACACCTCTTGACGCCATTACCAACACAACATACATTAATCCTTTCCCCCATAGAAACATCTCTTGACGCCATTACCAATACAACATACATTAACGCTTTCCCCCATAGAAACATCTCTTGACGCCATTACCAATACAACATACATTAACCCTTTCCCTCATAGAAACACCACTTGACTCCATTACCAATACAACATACATTAACCCTTTCCCCCATAGAAGCACCTCTTGACGCCATTACCAATACAACATACATTAACCCTTCCCCCATAGAAACACCTCTTGACACCATTACCAATACAACAAACATTAACCCTTTCACCCATAGAAACACCACTTGACTCCATTACCAATACAACATACATTAACCCTTTCCCCCATAGAAGCACCTCTTGACGCCATTACCAACACAACATACATTAACCCTTTCCCTCATAGAAACACCTCTTGACGCCATTACCAACACAACATACATTAACCCTTTCCCTCATAGAAACACCTCTTGACGCCATTACCAACACAACATACATTAACCCTTTTCCTCATAGAAACACCTATTGACGCCATTACCAATACAACATACATTAACGCTTTCCCCCATAGAAACACCTCTTGACGCCATTACCAATACAAGAAACATTAACCCTTTCACCCATAGAAACACCTCTTGACGCCATTACCAATACAAGAAACATTAACCCTTTCTCCCATAGAAACACCACTTGACTCCATTACCAATACAACATACATTAACCCTTCCCCCATAGAAGCACCTCTTGACGCTATTACCAATACAACATACATTAACCCTTTCCCCCATAGAAACACCTCTTGACACCATTACCAATACAACAAACATTAACCCTTTCACCCATAGAAACATCACTTGACTCCATTACCAATACAGCATACATTAACCCTTTCCCCCATAGAAGCACCTCTTGACGCCATTACCAACACAACATACATTAACCCTTTCCCTCATAGAAACACCTCTTGACGCCATTACCAACACAACATACATTAACCCTTTCCCTCATAGAAACACCTATTGACGCCATTACCAATACAACATACATTAACGCTTTCCCCCATAGAAACACCTCTTGACGCCATTACCAATACAAGAAACATTAACCCTTTCACCCATAGAAACACCTCTTGACGCCATTACCAATACAAGAAACATTAACCCTTTCTCCCATAGAAACACCACTTGACTCCATTACCAATACAACATACATTAACCCTTCCCCCATAGAAGCACCTCTTGACGCTATTACCAATACAACATACATTAACCCTTTCCCCCATAGAAACACCTCTTGACACCATTACCAATACAACAAACATTAACCCTTTCACCCATAGAAACATCACTTGACTCCATTACCAATACAGCATACATTAACCCTTTCCCCCATAGAAGCACCTCTTGACGCCATTACCAATACAACATACATTAACCCTTTCCCTCATAGAAGCACCTCTTGACGCCATTACCAATACAACATACATTAACCCTTTCCCTCATAGAAACACCTCTTGACGCCATTACCAATACGACATACATTAACCCTTTCCCATAGAAGCACCTCTTGACGCCATTACCAATACGACATACATTAACCCTTCCCTCATAGAAGCACCTCTTGACGCCATTACCAATACAACATACATTAACCCTTTCCCTCATAGAAGCACCTCTTGACGCCATTACCAATACGACATACATTAACCCTTTCCCCCATAGAAGCACCTCTTGACGCCATTACCAATACGACATACATTAACCCTTTCCCTCATAGAAGCACCTCTTGACACCATTACCAATACAACATACATTAACCCTTTCCCCCATAGAAACACCTCTTGACGCCATTACCAATACAACATACATTAACCCTTTCCCCCATAGAAGCACCTCTTGACGCCATTACCAATACAACATACATTAATCCTTTCCCCCATAGAAACACCTCTTGACGCCATTACCAATACAACATACATTAACCCTTTCCCCCATAGAAGCACCTCTTGACGCCATTACCAATACAACATACATTAACCCTTTCCCCCATAGAAGCACCTCTTGACGCCATTACCAATACGACATACATTAACCCTTTCCCCCATAGAAGCACCTCTTGACGCCATTACCAATACAACATACATTAACCCTTCCCCCATAGAAACACCTCTTGACGCCATTACCAATACAACATACATTAACCCTTTCCCCCATAGAAACACCACTGACGCCATTACCAATACAACATACATTAACCTTTCCCCCATAGAAGCACCTCTTGACGCCATTACCAATACAACATACATTAACCCTTTTCCTCATAGAAGCACCTCTTGACGCCATTACCAATACAACATACATTAACCCTTTCCCTCATAGAAACACCTCTTGACGCCATTACCAATACGACATACATTAACCCTTTCCCTCATAGAAACACCTCTTGACGCCATTACCAATACGACATACATTAACGCTTTCCCCCATAGAAACACCTCTTGACGCCATTACCAATACAAGAAACATTAACCCTTTCACCCATAGAAACACCTCTTGACGCCATTACCAATACAAGAAACATTAACCCTTTCTCCCATAGAAACACCACTTGACTCCATTACCAATACAACATACATTAACCCTTCCCCATAGAAGCACCTCTTGACGCTATTACCAATACAACATACATTAACCCTTTCCCCCATAGAAACACCTCTTGACACCATTACCAATACAACAAACATTAACCCTTTCACCCATAGAAACACCTCTTGACACCATTACCAATACAGCATACATTAACCCTTTCCCCCATAGAAGCACCTCTTGACGCCATTACCAATACAACATACATTAACCCTTTCCCTCATAGAAACACCTCTTGACACCATTACCAATACAACATACATTAACCCTTTCCCTCATAGAAACACCTCTTGACACCATTACCAATACCACATACATTAACCCTTTCCCCCATAGAAGCACCTCTTGACCCAACCAATACCACATACATTAACCCTTTCCCCCATAGAAACACCTCTTGACACCACTACCAATACCACATACATTAAACCTTTCCCCCATAGAAACACCTCTTGACACCATTACCAAACCACATACATTAACCCTTTCCCCCATAGAAACACCTCTTGACACCATTACCAATACCACATACATTAACCCTTTCCCCCATAGAAACACATATTGACGCCATTACCAATACCACATACATTAACCCTTTCCCCCATAGAAACACCCCTTGACACCATTACCAATACCACATACATTAACCCTTTCCCCCATAGAAACACATCTTGACACCATTACCAA
>CM026397.1:46737985-46768974 GCA_014843695.1 Archivesica marissinica
GCTCTCCAACAGCTAGGTCACATGGCTCTCCAGGCTCTCCAACAGCTAGGTCACATGGCTCTCCAGGCTCTCCAACAGCTAGGTCACATGGCTCTCCAACAGCTAGGTCACATGACTCTCCAGGCTCTCAAACAGCTAGGTCACATGGCTCTCCAGGCTCTCAAACAGCTAGGTCACATGGCTCTCCATGCTCACCAACAGCTAGGTCACATGGCTCTCCATGCTCAACAACAGCTAGGTCACATGGCTCTCCAACAGCTAGGTCACATGGCTCTCCAGGCTCTCCAACAGCTAGGTCGCATGGCTCTTCAGGCTCTCCAACAGCTAGGTCACATGGCTCTCCAGGCTCTCCAACAGCTAGGTCACATGGCTCTCCAACAGCTAGGTCACATGACTCTCCAGGCTCTCAACAGCTAGGTCACATGACTCTCCAGGCTCTCAAACAGCTAGGTCACATGGCTCTCCAGGCTCTCAAACAGCTAGATCACATGGCTCTCCAGGCTCTCAAACAGCTAGATCACATGGCTCCCATGCTCACCAACAGCTAGGTCACATGGTTCTCCATGCTCACCAACAGCTAGGTCACATGGCTCTCCAACAGCTAGGTCACATGGCTCTCCAGGCTCTCAAACAGCTAGGTCACGTGTCTCTCCAACAGCTAGGTCACATGTCTCTCCAACAGCTATGTCACATGGCTCTCCAACAGCTAGGACACATGGCTCTCGAACAGCTAGGTCACATGATTCTCCAGGCTCTAAAACAGCTAGGTCACATGACTTTCCAGGCTCTCCAAAAGCTAGGTCACATGGTTCTCCAGGCTCACCAACAGATAGGTCACATGGCTCTCCAACAGCTAGGTCACATGACTCTCCAGGCTCTCCAACAGCTATGTCACATGTCTCTCCAGGCTCTCCAACAGCTAGGTCAGGTGTCTCTCCAACAGCTATGTCACATGGCTCTCGAACAGCTAGGTCACATGACTCTCCAGGCTCTCAAACAGCTAGGTCACATGGCTCTCCTGGCTCTCAAACAGCTAGGTCACATGGCTCTCCAGGCTCACCAACAGCTAGGTCACATGGCTCTCGAACAGCTAGGTCACATGACTCTCCAGGCTCTCCAACAGCTAGGTCACATGGCTCTCCAACAGCTAGGTCACATGGCTCTCCAGGCTCTCCAACAGCTAGGTCACATGGCTCTCCAACAGCTAGGTCACATGACTCTCCAGGCTCTCCAACTGCTAGGTCACATTGCTCTCCAGGCTCTCCAACAGCTAGGTCACATGGCTCTCCAACAGCTAGGTCACATGACTCTCAAGGCTCTCCAACAGCTATGTCACATGTCTCTCCAGGCTCTCCAATAGCTAGGTCACATGGCTCTCCAGGCTCTCCAACAGCTAGGTCACATGGCTCTCCAACAGCTAGGTAACATGACTCTCCAGGCTCTCCAACAGCTATGTCACATGTCTCTCCAGGCTCTCCAATAGCTAGGTCACATGGCTCTCCAGGCTCTCCAACAGCTAGGTCACATGGCTCTCCAACAGCTAGGTCACATGACTCTCCAGGCTCTCAAACAGCTAGGTCACATGACTCTCCAGGCTCTCAAACAGCTTGGTCACATGGCTCTCCAGGCTCTCAAACAGCTAGATCACATTGCTCTCCATGCTCACCAACAGCTAGGTCACATGGTTCTCCATGCTCAACAACAGCTAGGTCACATGGCTCTCCAACAGCTAGGTCACATGGCTCTCCAGGCTCTCCAACAGCTAGGTCACATGACTTTCCAGGCTCTCCAACAGCTAGGTCACATGGTTCTCCAGGCTCACCAACAGCTAGGTCACATGGCTCTCCAACAGCTAGGTCACATGACTCTCCAGGCTCTCCAACAGCTATGTCACATGTCTCTCCAGGCTCTCCAACAGCTAGGTCACATGGCTCTCCAGGCTCTCCAAAGGCTAGGTCACATGGCTCTCCAACAGCTAGGTCACATGACTCTCCAGGCTCTCAAACAGCTAGGTCACATGGCTCTCCAGGCTCTCAAACAGCTAGGTCACGTGTCTCTCCAACAGCTAGGTCACATGTCTCTCCAACAGCTATGTCACATGGCTCTCCAACAGCTAGGACACATGGCTCTCGAACAGCTAGGTCACATGACTCTCCAGGCTCTCAAACAGCTAGGTCACATGGCTCTCCTGGCTCTCAAACAGCTAGGTCACATGGCTCTCCAGGCTCACCAACAGCTAGGTCACATGGCTCTCGAACAGCTAGGTCACATGACTCTCCAGGCTCTCAATCAGCTAGGTCACATGACTCTCCAGGCTCTCCAACAGCTAGGTCACATGGCTCTCAAACAGCTAGGTCACATGACTCTCCAGGCTCTCCAACAGCTAGGTCACATTTCTCTCCAGGCTCTCCAACAGCTAGGTCACATGGTTATCCAGGCTCTCCAACAGCTAGGTCACATGGCTCTCCAACAGCTAGGTCACATGACTCTCAAGGCTCTCCAACAGCTATGTCACATGTCTCTCCAGGCTCTCCAATAGCTAGGTCACATGGCTCTCCAGGCTCTCCAACAGCTAGGTCACATGGCTCTCCAACAGCTAGGTCACATGACTCTCCAGGCTCTCCAACAGCTATGTCACATGTCTCTCCAGGCTCTCCAACAGCTAGGTCACATGGCTATCCAGGCTCTCCAACAGATAGGTCACATGGCTCTCCAACAGCTAGGTCACATGACTCTCCAGGCTCTCAAACAGCTAGGTCACATGACTCTCCAGGCTCTCAAACAGCTTGGTCACATGTCTCTCCAGGCTCTCCAACAACTAGGTCACACGGTTCTCCAGGCTCTACAACAGCTAGGTCGCATGGCTCTCCAGGCTCTCCAACAGCTAGATCACATGGCTCTCCAACAGCTAGGTCACATTTCTCTCCAGGCTCTCCAACAGCTAGGTCACATGGTATCCAGGCTCTCCAACAGCTAGGTCACATGGCTCTCCAACAGCTAGGTCACATCACTCTCAAGGCTCTCCAACAGCTATGTCACATGTCTCTCCAGGCTCTCCAATAGCTAGGTCACATGGCTCTCGAGGCTCTCCAACAGCTAGGTCACATGGCTCTCCAACAGCTAGGTCACATGACTCTCCAGGCTCTCAAACAGCTAGGTCACATGACTCTCCAGGCTCTCAAACAGCTTGGTCACATGTCTCTCCAGGCTCTCCAACAACTAGGTCACACGGTTCTCCAGGCTCTACAACAGCTAGGTCGCATGGCTCTCCAGGCTCTCCAACAGCTAGGTCACATGGCTCTCCAACAGCTAGGTCGCATGGCTCTCCAGGCTCTCCAACAGCTAGGTCACTTTGCTCTCCAACAGCTAGGTCCATGGCTCTCCAGGCTCTCCAACAGCTAGGTCACATGGCTCTCCAGGCTCTCCAACAGCTAGGTCGCATGGCTCTTCAGGCTCTCCAACAGCTAGGTCACATGGTTCTCCAGGCTCTCCAACAGCTAGGTCACATGGCTCTCCAGGCTCTCCAACAGCTAGGTCACATGGCTCTCCAACAGCTAGGTCACATGACTCTCCAGGCTCTCAAACAGCTAGGTCACATAACTCTCCAGGCTCTCAAACAGCTAGGTCACTAGGCTCTCCATGCTCACCAACAGCTAGGTCACATGGTTCTCCATGCTCAACAACAGCTAGGTCACATGGCTCTCCAACAGCTAGGTCACATGGCTCTCCAGGCTCTCCAACAGCTAGGTCGCATGGCTCTTCAGGCTCTCCAACAGCTAGGTCACATGGCTCTCCAGGCTCTCCAACAGCTAGGTCACATAGCTCTCCAACAGCTAGGTCACATGACTCTCCAGGCTCTCAAACAGCTAGGTCACATAACTCTCCAGGCTCTCAAACAGCTAGGTCACATGGCTCTCCAGGCTCTCAAACAGCTAGATCACATGGCTCTCCAGGCTCTCAAACAGCTAGATCACATGGCTCCCATGCTCACCAACAGCTAGGTCACATGGTTCTCCATGCTCAACAACAGCTAGGTCACATGGCTCTCCAACAGCTAGGTCACATGGCTCTCCAACAGCTAGATCACATGGCTCTCCATGCTCACCAAAAGCTAGGTCACATGGTTCTCCATGCTCACCAACAGCTAGGTCACATGGCTCTCCAACAGCTAGGTCACATGGCTCTCCAGGCTCTCAAACAGCTAGGTCACGTGTCTCTCCAACAGCTAGGTCACATGTCTCTCCAACAGCTATGTCACATGGCTCTCCAACAGCTAGGACACATGGCTCTCGAACAGCTAGGTCACATGATTCTCCAGGCTCTCCAACAGCTAGGTCACATGACTTTCCAGGCTCTCCAAAAGCTAGGTCACATGGTTCTCCAGGCTCACCAACAGATAGGTCACATGGCTCTCCAACAGCTAGGTCACATGACTCTCCAGGCTCTCCAACAGCTATGTCACATGTCTCTCCAGGCTCTCCAACAGCTAGGTCAGGTGTCTCTCCAACAGCTATGTCACATGGCTCTCGAACAGCTAGGTCACATGACTCTCCAGGCTCTCAAACAGCTAGGTCACATGGCTCTCCTGGCTCTCAAACAGCTAGGTCACATGGCTCTCCAGGCTCACCAACAGCTAGGTCACATGGCTCTCGAACAGCTAGGTCACATGACTCTCCAGGCTCTCCAACAGCTAGGTCACATGGCTCTCCAACAGCTAGGTCACATGGCTCTCCAGGCTCTCCAACAGCTAGGTCACATGGCTCTCCAACAGCTAGGTCACATGACTCTCCAGGCTCTCCAACTGCTAGGTCACATTGCTCTCCAGGCTCTCCAACAGCTAGGTCACATGGCTCTCCAACAGCTAGGTCACATGACTCTCAAGGCTCTCCAACAGCTATGTCACATGTCTCTCCAGGCTCTCCAATAGCTAGGTCACATGGCTCTCCAGGCTCTCCAACAGCTAGGTCACATGGCTCTCCAACAGCTAGGTAACATGACTCTCCAGGCTCTCCAACAGCTATGTCACATGTCTCTCCAGGCTCTCCAATAGCTAGGTCACATGGCTCTCCAGGCTCTCCAACAGCTAGGTCACATGGCTCTCCAACAGCTAGGTCACATGACTCTCCAGGCTCTCAAACAGCTAGGTCACATGACTCTCCAGGCTCTCAAACAGCTTGGTCACATGGCTCTCCAGGCTCTCAAACAGCTAGATCACATTGCTCTCCATGTCCCAACAGCTAGGTCACATGGTCTCCAGCTCAAAACAGCTAGGTCACATGGCTCTCCAACAGCTAGGTCACATGGCTCTCCAGGCTCTCAAACAGCTAGATCACATTGCTCTCCATGCTCACCAACAGCTAGGTCACATGGCTCTCCAACGGCTAGGTCACATGGCTCTCCAGGCTCTCGAACAGCTAGGTCACATGGTTCTCCAGGCTCTCAAACAGCTAGGTCACGTGTCTCTCCAACAGCTAGGTCACATGGCTCTCAAGGCTCACCAACAGCTAGGTCACATGGCTCTCCAGGCTCTCGAACAGCTAGGTCACATGACTCTCCAGGCTCACCAACTGCTAGGTCACATGGCTCTCCAGGCTCTCCAACAGCTAGGTCACATGGCTCTCCAAGAGCTAGGTCACATGACTCTCCAGGCTCTCAAACAGCTAGGTCACGTGTCTCTCCAACAGCTAGGTCACATGTCTCTCCAACAGCTATGTCACATGGCTCTCGAACAGCTAGGTCACATGACTCTCCAGGCTCTCAAACAGCTAGGTCACATGGCTCTCCTGGCTCTCAAACAGCTAGGTCACATGGCTCTCCAGGCTCACCAACAGCTAGGTCACATGGCTCTCCAGGCTCACCAACAGCTAGGTCACATGGCTCTCGAACAGCTAGGTCACATGACTCTCCAGGCTCTCCAACAGCTAGGTCACATGGCTCTCCAACAGCTAGGTCACATGGCTCTCCAGGCTCTCCAACAGCTAGGTCACATGGCTCTCCAACAGCTAGGTCACATGACTCTCCAGGCTCTCCAACTGCTAGGTCACATGCACTCCAGGCTCTCCAACAGCTAGGTCACATGGCTCTCCAACAGCTAGGTCACATGACTCTCAAGGCTCTCCAACAGCTATGTCACATGTCTCTCCAGGCTCTCCACTAGCTAGGTCACATGACTCTCCAGGCTCTCCAACAGCTATGTCACATGTCTCTCCAGGCTCTCCAACAGCTAGGTCACATGGCTCTCCAGGCTCTCCAACAGATAGGTCACATGGCTCTCCAACAGCTAGGTCACATGACTCTCCAGGCTCTCCAACAGATAGGTCACATGGCTCTCCAACAGCTAGGTCACATGTCTCTCCAGGCTCTCCAACAGCTAGGTCACGTGTCTCTCCAACAGCTATGTCACATGACTCTCCAGGCTCTCAAACAGCTAGGTCACATGACTCCAGGCTCTCAAACAGCTTGGTCACATGTCTCTCCAGGCTCTCCAACAACTAGGTCACACGGTTCTCCAGGCTCTACAACAGCTAGGTCGCATGGCTCTCCAGGCTCTCCAACAGCTAGGTCACATGGCTCTCCAACAGCTAGGTCGCATGGCTCTCCAGGCTCTCCAACAGCTAGGTCACTTTGCTCTCCAACAGCTAGGTCCATGGCTCTCCAGGCTCTCCAACAGCTAGGTCACATGGCTCTCCAGGCTCTCCAACAGCTAGGTCGCATGGCTCTTCAGGCTCTCCAACAGCTAGGTCACATGGTTCTCCAGGCTCTCCAACAGCTAGGTCACATGGCTCTCCAGGCTCTCCAACAGCTAGGTCACATGGCTCTCCAACAGCTAGGTCACATGACTCTCCAGGCTCTCAAACAGCTAGGTCACATAACTCTCCAGGCTCTCAAACAGCTAGGTCACTAGGCTCTCCATGCTCACCAACAGCTAGGTCACATGGTTCTCCATGCTCAACAACAGCTAGGTCACATGGCTCTCCAACAGCTAGGTCACATGGCTCTCCAGGCTCTCCAACAGCTAGGTCGCATGGCTCTTCAGGCTCTCCAACAGCTAGGTCACATGGCTCTCCAGGCTCTCCAACAGCTAGGTCACATAGCTCTCCAACAGCTAGGTCACATGACTCTCCAGGCTCTCAAACAGCTAGGTCACATAACTCTCCAGGCTCTCAAACAGCTAGGTCACATGGCTCTCCAGGCTCTCAAACAGCTAGATCACATGGCTCTCCAGGCTCTCAAACAGCTAGATCACATGGCTCTCCATGCTCACCAACAGCTAGGTCACATGGTTCTCCATGCTCAACAACAGCTAGGTCACATGGCTCTCCAACAGCTAGGTCACATGGCTCTCCAACAGCTAGATCACATGGCTCTCCATGCTCACCAAAAGCTAGGTCACATGGTTCTCCATGCTCACCAACAGCTAGGTCACATGGCTCTCCAACAGCTAGGTCACATGGCTCTCCAGGCTCTCAAACAGCTAGGTCACGTGTCTCTCCAACAGCTAGGTCACATGTCTCTCCAACAGCTATGTCACATGGCTCTCCAACAGCTAGGACACATGGCTCTCGAACAGCTAGGTCACATGATTCTCCAGGCTCTCCAACAGCTAGGTCACATGACTTTCCAGGCTCTCCAAAAGCTAGGTCACATGGTTCTCCAGGCTCACCAACAGATAGGTCACATGGCTCTCCAACAGCTAGGTCACATGACTCTCCAGGCTCTCCAACAGCTATGTCACATGTCTCTCCAGGCTCTCCAACAGCTAGGTCACGTGTCTCTCCAACAGCTATGTCACATGGCTCTCGAACAGCTAGGTCACATGACTCTCCAGGCTCTCAAACAGCTAGGTCACATGGCTCTCCTGGCTCTCAAACAGCTAGGTCACATGGCTCTCCAGGCTCACCAACAGCTAGGTCACATGGCTCTCGAACAGCTAGGTCACATGACTCTCCAGGCTCTCCAACAGCTAGGTCACATGGCTCTCCAACAGCTAGGTCACATGGCTCTCCAGGCTCTCCAACAGCTAGGTCACATGGCTCTCCAACAGCTAGGTCACATGACTCTCCAGGCTCTCCAACAGCTAGGTCACATGGCTCTCCAACAGCTAGGTCACATGGCTCTCCAGGCTCTCCAACAGCTAGGTCACATGGCTCTCCAACAGCTAGGTCACATGACTCTCCAGGCTCTCCAACTGCTAGGTCACATTGCTCTCCAGGCTCTCCAACAGCTAGGTCACATGGCTCTCCAACAGCTAGGTCACATGACTCTCAAGGCTCTCCAACAGCTATGTCACATGTCTCTCCAGGCTCTCCAATAGCTAGGTCACATGGCTCTCCAGGCTCTCCAACAGCTAGGTCACATGGCTCTCCAACAGCTAGGTAACATGACTCTCCAGGCTCTCCAACAGCTATGTCACATGTCTCTCCAGGCTCTCCAATAGCTAGGTCACATGGCTCTCCAGGCTCTCCAACAGCTAGGTCACATGGCTCTCCAACAGCTAGGTCACATGACTCTCCAGGCTCTCAAACAGCTAGGTCACATGACTCTCCAGGCTCTCAAACAGCTTGGTCACATGGCTCTCCAGGCTCTCAAACAGCTAGATCACATTGCTCTCCATGCTCACCAACAGCTAGGTCACATGGCTCTCCATGCTCAACAACAGCTAGGTCACATGGCTCTCCAACAGCTAGGTCACATGGCTCTCCAGGCTCTCCAACAGCTAGGTCACATGGCTCTCCAGGCTCTCCAACAGCTAGGTCACATGGTTCTCCAGGCTCACCAACAGCTAGGTCACATGGCTCTCCAACAGCTAGGTCACATGGCTCTCCAGGCTCTCCAACAGCTAGGTCACATGTCTCTCCAGGCTCTCCAACAGCTAGGTCACATGGCTCTCCAGGCTCTCCAACAGCTAGGTCACATGGCTCTCCAACAGCTAGGTCACATGACTCTCCAGGCTCTCAAACAGCTAGGTCACATGGCTCTCCAGGCTCTCAAACAGCTAGGTCACGTGTCTCTCCAACAGCTAGGTCACATGTCTCTCCAACAGCTATGTCACATGGCTCTCCAACAGCTAGGACACATGGCTCTCGAACAGCTAGGTCACATGACTCTCCAGGCTCTCAAACAGCTAGGTCACATGGCTCTCCTGGCTCTCAAACAGCTAGGTCACATGGCTCTCCAGGCTCACCAACAGCTAGGTCACATGGCTCTCGAACAGCTAGGTCACATGCTCTCCAGCTCTCACAGCTAGGTCACATGACTCTCCAGGCTCTCCAACAGCTAGGTCACATGGCTCTCCAACAGCTAGGTCACATGCTCTCCAGGCTCTCCAACAGCTAGGTCACATCAGGCTCTCCAACAGCTAGGTCACATGGCTCTCCAGGCTCTCCAACAGCTAGGTCACATGGCTCTCCAACAGCTAGGTCACATGACTCTCGGCTCTCAACAGCTAGCACATGCAGGCTCTCCAACAGCTAGGTCACATGGCTCTCCAGGCTCTCCAACAGCTAGGTCACATGGCTCTCCAACAGCTAGGTCACATGACTCTCCAGGCTCTCCAACAGCTATGTCACATGTCTCTCCAGGCTCTCCAACAGCTAGGTCACATGGCTCTCCAGGCTCTCCAACAGTAGGTCACATGGCTCTCCAACAGCTAGGTCACATGACTCTCCAGGCTCTCCAACAGCTAGGTCACATGGCTCTCCAACAGCTAGGTCACATGTCTCTCCAGGCTCTCCAACAGCTAGGTCACATGGTCTCCAGGCTCTCCAACAGCTAGGTCACATGGCTCTCCAGGCTCTCCAACAGCTAGGTCACATGGCTCTCCAACAGCTAGGTCACATGCTCTCCAGGCTCTCCAACAGCTAGGTCACATGGCTCTCCAACAGCTAGGTCACATGGCTCTCCAGGTTTGTTGCTCTCCAACAGCTAGGTCACATGTCTCTCCAGGCTCTCCAACAGCTAGGTCACGTGTCTCTCCAACAGCTATGTCACATGACTCTCCAGGCTCTCAAACAGCTAGGTCACATGACTCCAGGCTCTCAAACAGCTTGGTCACATGTCTCTCCAGGCTCTCCAACAACTAGGTCACACGGTTCTCCAGGCTCTACAACAGCTAGGTCGCATGGCTCTCCAGGCTCTCCAACAGCTAGGTCACATGGCTCTCCAACAGCTAGGTCGCATGGCTCTCCAGGCTCTCCAACAGCTAGGTCACTTTGCTCTCCAACAGCTAGGTCCATGGCTCTCCAGGCTCTCCAACAGCTAGGTCACATGGCTCTCCAGGCTCTCCAACAGCTAGGTCGCATGGCTCTTCAGGCTCTCCAACAGCTAGGTCACATGGTTCTCCAGGCTCTCCAACAGCTAGGTCACATGGCTCTCCAGGCTCTCCAACAGCTAGGTCACATGGCTCTCCAACAGCTAGGTCACATGACTCTCCAGGCTCTCAAACAGCTAGGTCACATAACTCTCCAGGCTCTCAAACAGCTAGGTCACTAGGCTCTCCATGCTCACCAACAGCTAGGTCACATGGTTCTCCATGCTCAACAACAGCTAGGTCACATGGCTCTCCAACAGCTAGGTCACATGGCTCTCCAGGCTCTCCAACAGCTAGGTCGCATGGCTCTTCAGGCTCTCCAACAGCTAGGTCACATGGCTCTCCAGGCTCTCCAACAGCTAGGTCACATAGCTCTCCAACAGCTAGGTCACATGACTATCCAGGCTCTCAAACAGCTAGGTCACATAACTCTCCAGGCTCTCAAACAGCTAGGTCACATGGCTCTCCAGGCTCTCAAACAGCTAGATCACATGGCTCTCCAGGCTCTCAAACAGCTAGATCACATGGCTCTCCATGCTCACCAACAGCTAGGTCACATGGTTCTCCATGCTCAACAACAGCTAGGTCACATGGCTCTCCAACAGCTAGGTCACATGGCTCTCCAACAGCTAGATCACATGGCTCTCCATGCTCACCAAAAGCTAGGTCACATGGTTCTCCATGCTCACCAACAGCTAGGTCACATGGCTCTCCAACAGCTAGGTCACATGGCTCTCCAGGCTCTCAAACAGCTAGGTCACGTGTCTCTCCAACAGCTAGGTCACATGTCTCTCCAACAGCTATGTCACATGGCTCTCCAACAGCTAGGACACATGGCTCTCGAACAGCTAGGTCACATGATTCTCCAGGCTCTCCAACAGCTAGGTCACATGACTTTCCAGGCTCTCCAAAAGCTAGGTCACATGGTTCTCCAGGCTCACCAACAGATAGGTCACATGGCTCTCCAACAGCTAGGTCACATGACTCTCCAGGCTCTCCAACAGCTATGTCACATGTCTCTCCAGGCTCTCCAACAGCTAGGTCAGGTGTCTCTCCAACAGCTATGTCACATGGCTCTCGAACAGCTAGGTCACATGACTCTCCAGGCTCTCAAACAGCTAGGTCACATGGCTCTCCTGGCTCTCAAACAGCTAGGTCACATGGCTCTCCAGGCTCACCAACAGCTAGGTCACATGGCTCTCGAACAGCTAGGTCACATGACTCTCCAGGCTCTCCAACAGCTAGGTCACATGGCTCTCCAACAGCTAGGTCACATGGCTCTCCAGGCTCTCCAACAGCTAGGTCACATGGCTCTCAACAGCTAGGTCACATGACTCTCCAGGCTCTCCAACAGCTAGGTCACATGGCTCTCCAACAGCTAGGTCACATGGCTCTCCAGGCTCTCCAACAGCTAGGTCACATGGCTCTCCAACAGCTAGGTCACATGACTCTCCAGGCTCTCCAACTGCTAGGTCACATTGCTCTCCAGGCTCTCCAACAGCTAGGTCACATGGCTCTCCAACAGCTAGGTCACATGACTCTCAAGGCTCTCCAACAGCTATGTCACATGTCTCTCCAGGCTCTCCAATAGCTAGGTCACATGGCTCTCCAGGCTCTCCAACAGCTAGGTCACATGGCTCTCCAACAGCTAGGTAACATGACTCTCCAGGCTCTCCAACAGCTATGTCACATGTCTCTCCAGGCTCTCCAATAGCTAGGTCACATGGCTCTCCAGGCTCTCCAACAGCTAGGTCACATGGCTCTCCAACAGCTAGGTCACATGACTCTCCAGGCTCTCAAACAGCTAGGTCACATGACTCTCCAGGCTCTCAAACAGCTTGGTCACATGGCTCTCCAGGCTCTCAAACAGCTAGATCACATTGCTCTCCATGCTCACCAACAGCTAGGTCACATGGTCTCCAGCTCCAACAGCTAGGTCACATGGCTCTCCAACAGCTAGGTCACATGGCTCTCCAGGCTCTCCAACAGCTAGGTCACATGGCTCTCCAGGCTCTCCAACAGCTAGGTCACATGGCTCTCCAGGTCTCCAAAGCTAGGTCACATGCTCTCCAACAGCTAGGTCACATGACTCTCCAGGCTCTCAAACAGCTAGGTCACATGACTCTCCAGGCTCTCAAACAGCTAGGTCACATGGCTCTCCAGGCTCTCCAACAGCTAGGTCACATGGCTCTCCAGGCTCTCAAACAGCTAGGTCACATGGCTCTCCAGGCTCACCAACAGCTAGGTCACATGGCTCTCCAGTGGTCCATGGCTCTCCAACAGCTAGGTCACATGCTCTCCAACAGCTAGGTCACATGGCTCTCCAGGCTCACCAAAGCTAGGTCACATGGCTCTCCAGGCTCTCCAACAGCTAGGTCACATGGCTCTCCAACAGCTAGGTCACATGACTCTCCAGGCTCTCAAACAGCTAGGTCACGTGTCTCTCCAACAGCTAGGTCACATGTCTCTCCAACAGCTATGTCACATGGCTCTCGAACAGCTAGGACATGGCTCTCAACAGCTAGGTCACATGACTCTCCAGGCTCTCAAACAGCTAGGTCACATGGCTCTCCAGGCTCTCCAACAGCTAGGTCACATGGCTCTCCAGGCTCACCAACAGCTAGGTCACATGGCTCTCCAACAGCTAGGTCACATGATCTCCAGGCTCTCCAACAGCTAGTCACATGCTCTCCAGTTAACAGCTAGGTCATGTCTCTCCAACAGCTAGGTCACATGGCTCTCGAACAGCTAGGTCACATGACTCTCCAGGCTCTCAAACAGCTAGGTCACATGGCTCTCCTGGCTCTCAAACAGCTAGGTCACATGGCTCTCAGGCTCACCAACAGCTAGGTCACATGGCTCTCAACAGCTAGGTCAATGACTCTCCAGGCTCTCCAACAGCTAGGTCACATGGCTCTCCAACAGCTAGGTCACATGGCTCTCCAGGCTCTCCAACAGCTAGGTCACATGGCTCTCCAACAGCTAGGTCACATGACTCTCCAGGCTCTCCAACTGTTAGGTCACATTGCACTCCAGGCTCTCCAACAGCTAGGTCACATGGCTCTCCAACAGCTAGGTCACATGACTCTCAAGGCTCTCCAACAGCTATGTCACATGTCTCTCCAGGCTCTCCAATAGCTAGGTCACATGGCTCTCCAGGCTCTCCAACAGCTAGGTCACATGGCTCTCCAACAGCTAGGTAACATGACTCTCCAGGCTCTCCAACAGCTTTGTCACATGTCTCTCCAGGCTCTCCAATAGCTAGGTCACATGGCTCTCCAGGCTCTCCAACAGCTAGGTCACATGGCTCTCCAACAGCTAGGTCACATGACTCTCCAGGCTCTCAAACAGCTAGGTCACATGACTCTCCAGGCTCTCAAACAGCTTGGTCACATGGCTCTCCAGGCTCTCAAACAGCTAGATCACATGGCTCTCCATGCTCAACAACAGCTAGGTCACATGGCTCTCCAACGGCTAGGTCACATGGCTCTCCAGGCTCTCGAACAGCTAGGTCACATGGTTCTCCAGGCTCTCAAACAGCTAGGTCACGTGTCTCTCCAACAGCTAGGTCACATGGCTCTCAAGGCTCACCAACAGCTAGGTCACATGGCTCTCCAGGCTCTCGAACAGCTAGGTCACATGACTCTCCAGGCTCACCAACTGCTAGGTCACATGGCTCTCCAGGCTCTCCAACAGCTAGGTCACATGGCTCTCCAACAGCTAGGTCACATGGCTCTCCAACAGCTAGGTCACATGGCTCTCCAGGCTCTCCAACAGCTAGGTCACATGTCTCTCCAGGCTCTCCAACAGCTAGGTCACATGTCTCTCCAGGCTCTCCAACAGCTAGGTCACATGGCTCTCCAGGCTCTCCAACAGCTAGGTCACATGGCTCTCCAACAGCTAGGTCACATGGCTCTCCAGGCTCTCAAACAGCTAGGTCACGTGTCTCTCCAACAGCTAGGTCACATGTCTCTCCAACAGCTATGTCACATGGCTCTCCAACAGCTATGACACATGGCTCTCGAACAGCTAGGTCACATGATTCTCCAGGCTCTCCAACAGCTAGGTCACATGACTTTCCAGGCTCTCCAACAGCTAGGTCACATGGTTCTCCAGGCTCACCAACAGATAGGTCACATGGCTCTCCAACAGCTAGGTCACATGACTTTCCAGGCTCTCCAACAGCTATGTCACATGTCTCTCCAGGCTCTCCAACAGCTAGGTCACATGGCTCTTCAGGCTCTCCAACAGCTAGGTCACATGGCTCTCCAACAGCTAGGTCACATGACTCTCCAGGCTCTCAAACAGCTAGGTCACATGGCTCTCCAGGCTCTCAAACAGCTAGGTCACGTGTCTCTCCAACAGCTTTGTCACATGACTCTCCAACAGCTAGGACACATGGCTCTCGAACAGCTAGGTCACATGATTCTCCAGGCTCTCCAACAGCTAGGTCACATGACTTTCCAGCCTCTCCAACAGCTAGGTCACATGGTTCTCCAGGCTCACCAACAGATAGGTCACATGGCTCTCCAACAGCTAGGTCACATGACTCTCCAGGCTCTCCAACAGCTATGTCACATGTCTCTCCAGGCTCTCCAACAGCTAGGTCACATGGCTCTCCAACAGCTAGGTCACATGCCTCTCCAGGCTCTCAAACAACTAGGTCACATGGCTCTCCAGGCTCTCAAACAGCTAGGTCACGTGTCTCTCCAACAGCTAGGTCACATGTCTCTCCAACAGCTATGTCACATGGCTCTCCAACAGCTAGGACACATGGCTCTCGAACAGCTAGGTCACATGACTCTCCAGGCTCTCAAACAGCTAGGTCACATGGCTCTCCTGGCTCTCAAACAGCTAGGTCACATGGCTCTCCAGGCTCACCAACAGCTAGGTCACATGGCTCTCCAGGCTCACCAACAGCTAGGTCACATGGCTCTCCAGGCTCTCAAACAGCTAGGTCACATTCTCTCCAACAGCTAGGTCACATGGCTCTCCAGGCTCACCAACAGCTAGGTCACATGGCTCTCCAACAGCTAGGTCACATGGCTCTCCAGGCTCTCCAACAGCTAGGTCACATGACTCTCCAGGCTCTCCAACAGCTAGGTCACATGGCTCTCCAGGCTCTCCAACAGCTAGGTCACATGGCTCTCCAACAGCTAGGTCACATGACTCTCCAGGCTCTCCAACAGCTAGGTCACATGGCTCTTCAGGCTCTCCAACAGCTAGGTCACATGGTTCTCCAGGCTCTCCAACAGCTAGGTCACATGGCTCTCCAGGCTCTCCAACAGCTAGGTCACATGGCTCTCCAACAGCTAGGTCACATGACTCTCCAGGCTGTCAAACAGCTAGATCACATAACTCTCCAGGATGTCAAACAGCTAGGTCACATGGCTCTCCAGGCTCTCAAACAGCTAGATCACATGGCTCTCCAGGCTCTCAAACAGCTAGATCATATGGCTCTCCATGCTCACCAACAGCTAGGTCATATGGTTCTCCATGCTCACCAACAGCTAGGTCACATGGCTCTCCAACAGCTAGGTCACATGGCTCTCCAACAGCTAGATCACATGGCTCTCCATGCTCACCAACAGCTAGATCACATGGCTCTCCAGGCTCTCAAACAGCTAGATCACATGGCTCTCCATGCTCACCAACAGCTAGGTCACATGGTTCTCCATGGTCACCAACAGCTAGGTCACATGGCTCTCCAACAGCTAGGTCACATGGCTCTCCAACAGCTAAATCACATGGCTCTCCAGGCTCTCCAACAGCTAGGTCACATGGCTCTCCAGGCTCTCCAACAGCTATGTACATGGCTCTCCAACAGCTAGGTCACATGGTTCTCCAGGCTCTCAAACAGCTAGGTCACATGGCTCTCCAACAGCTAGGTCACATGGTTCTCCAGGCTCTCAAACAGCTAGGTCACATGGCTCTCCAGGTTCACCAACAGCTAGGTCGCATGGCTCTCCAGGCTCACCAACAGCTAGGTCACATGGCTCTCCAACAGATAGGTCACATGGCTCTCCATGCTCACCAACAGCTAGATCACATGGCTCTCCAGGCTCTCAAACAGCTAGATCACATGGCTCTCCATGCTCACCAACAGCTAGGTCACATGGTTCTCCATGGTCACCAACAGCTAGGTCACATGGCTCTCCAACAGCTAGGTCACATGGCTCTCCAACAGCTAAATCACATGGCTCTCCAGGCTCTCCAACAGCTAGGTCACATGGCTCTCCAGGCTCTCCAACAGCTATGTCACATGGCTCTCCAACAGCTAGGTCACATGGTTCTCCAGGCTCTCAAACAGCTAGGTCACATGGCTCTCCAACAGCTAGGTCACATGGTTCTCCAGGCTCTCAAACAGCTAGGTCACATGGCTCTCCAGGTTCACCAACAGCTAGGTCGCATGGCTCTCCAGGCTCACCAACAGCTAGGTCACATGGCTCTCCAACAGCTAGGTCACATGGCTCTCCAGGCTCTCGAACAGCTAGGTCACATGACTCTCCAGGCTCACCAACTGCTAGGTCACATGACTCTCCAGGCTCTCCAACAGCTAGGTCACATGACTCTCCATCTATTATTGGTGGAGGGTGACCCCGCGCAGTTGCTTCTCTGAGTTGTATTTCGGGCTCAGACGAGCACCTGGATAAAACAACAGACCACAAACCAATGGGATATCATCGTCACATGATATAATCCGATATCCCAAGACGTCCGCGACCGTAACCACTCGGCCCATTCCCACTGGCTGTTCCAGGAGGGAGGGGTGTGTCCGCCCCGCTTTGAAAAAAAATCATCATATCAGTTCCGGTGCTCTGGAGATAGTCAGGCACATAGCAACACAACTTCAGAAAAGAGAACAGCGTGTCGTCCATGCATATAAGATGATTGGCCACATGATATAAGGAAGGTGGCACGAGTCCGCCCTTTGAAAAAAATCATCATATCAGTTCCGGTGCTCTGGAGATAGTCAGGCTCATACTAAGATGATTGGCCAAGCCATGACCGATGTCCATTCACATCGAAGTAATATAGACACCGACATCCGATGGAGAAATGATTGAAAGAAAGCGAGGAATTTAAATTAATGTTCCCAGAGTTGCGTGGAGCAAAGTTGTACAACATTACCTTTCGAATAGGGCTTAGAACTACTTTTGACAAGCCTGGGTTCCAGTCTATGGAATTTTCACTAATTTCTTCTGGCAAAATGACGTTGATATTATCAGAAACTCAATATGGTATTGGTGTTAAAATATATATATATGACTGACCAGGCAAAATATATCAACGCCTGTTTCCAGGCTAACTTTTTATATGATTTCGCGCTAAATTGGTTCGAACATTCGATTTACTAGTCGTCAGGGGTGTACCCAGGATTTTCTGAGGGTGGTGCCGAGATTGGCTGGCCGAGCTAAAACAGCATGGATGTACACATTACTAGAAATGACCAGTTAAACTTGGTGTCATGTGCCTTCAGCTCCTCTAGAGCTTTCTTGAAGTTAGTGAGTGGTCTGCTCACAAGCACACCCAGGTCTATACCCTCACGACCAACACCGAACAGTATACAAGGTAAGCAGAAACCTCCATCAGCTTGCACACTATACTCCAACCAGCTATACCTCTGCAACCAGCTTAACTGGAAACGTCTCTGGGAGCAAGCTTGTCTGGTCTGCCTGGAAACTAGAAGTTAGGTGGTGGGATGTAGCGGTTAGTCAGCATCTTGAACCTCTTTTCACTAGTCAAGTGTGCGCCTTTCATTATATGTCACAGTCTTTAGGTTCACTTGTCTCAACTGTAGGAACAGGGTCACACCTGACAGATGAGAACTCCTGAGAGTAATCAGGAAACTGACTGGTAGAAGGCCTTTGCATAAACTTGAACATGGAAGACTGTCGCAGAGCCATGGTGGTGGCTAGTGTGACTTGAACGGTGTGTGTTTTACGTTTATTTATCGTCGCTACCGGTTGCCCATATGAGCCTGAAGATATTAGTCATTTTAGATGTTGGAGGATAGTGCAATGATACAGAGAGAGACCATTACAGAGTCTCCTCTGGGTTTTTTACGTGCACGGTGTAAAGCACTGACACGAGACCTCGGTTTAACGTCCCATCTGAAAGACTGTTAATTTTATTAGGGTCAGACGGGGGGTCGAACCTGCGATCCCTGGATTACCAGTCCAGCGTGTTACCACTGGGCTACAGATCCGTCTGTGTGACTTGAACTGTGTGTTTTACGTTTATTTATCGTCGCTACCGGTTGCCCATATGAGCGACGCCTCCTGAAGAGATTAGTTATTTTAGATTTTGGAGGATAGTGCATGATACAGACTGAGACCCATTCCAGAATCTCCTCTGGTTCTTTTACGTGCACGGTGTAAAGCACTGACACGAGACCTCGGTTTAACGTCCCATCTGAAAGACTGTTAATTTTATTAGGGTCAGACGGGGGGTCGAACCTGCGATCCCTGGATTACCAGTCCAGCGTGTTACCACTGGACTACATATCCGTCTGTTGACTTGAACTGATGATTGAGCTTATTTACCATCGCCGCCGGCGAACCATATGGGCGAGCTTACTAAGAAGTTTAGTTAACACTCATACAATTATAAACTAAGGTGATTAAGTTGTGTGTGTTAATAATACGATTTGAATGCTCAGCCCGGCCATAGATTAGGCTACAAGCACTGTAAAAGGTAATCAACCCCCCTTTAGCTTGCATGCCCGGAGTTTCCGGGTAGTTTTTTTGTTCGGTGTGGTATCCAGGAATTGTACATATTTTAAGTTCATTAAACTTAGTTTCCTGGATACATATAATTTCTATGTGGGGTTGATCTATAGCCTGTCAGTCCTTGGTCGTTGAAAGAGATAATGTTGATTTTTTTATTCATGGGGAAAACTGACAGACCGACGCATGGAGCACTTTGTTTTCATAGGAGACCATGGTCTTGATTTCAAGACCCGTCTCCCTATGTTCTTTAATTTAAGTTTTCCTGGAGTCACAGGGGCTCTTACCATTCCTCCAAACACTGCGCCAGGTGTTTTTGATATGGTATAATAGCTGCGCCCCGGCTGGGCTCTCTCACGTTCAAACCCTAGTTTAGTTGGTTCGAAATAAAATGTTCAATACCCACTCTGGAGGGTCTAGCCTTGTCAAGATACATGTCCCTAACAATGATTGCCAGACCCTCCAGAGTAATAGACCGCACAACTCACCCCCCCCCACCAGAGATCTTAACATGTATCTTAGTATTGTAATCCTCCTCCTGAGGTGCTGGCGGAGGGGACGTTTGCTGACTTTGGTCAATGAGAGAGCCCGAGCCGCGGCCCAGTGCCTCTTCTATTGAGAGGACCTCCCCCAGGGACAGATCACAGTATCTGTTCCCTATTGGTGGACTATGTACGCTGTCATTCCCCACTCCATTGGAGCGGAAGAACGACGAGTGTACAGAGATGATGGAGTCCTCCGTCACATTAAACCCGCTACTGTCACTAACGGAATCAGACGTATTCAGTATTCGGGGACGCCATTGTCTCTAATAAAACGTCCTTCCTCGGAGTTGAGGAGACGTTCCATACAACTGATCCAGTCCCTGGTGCTGCCGCCCCTGGGGACACGGACCCCACCGGGGACACCTCTCCCTCCCCAGCCTCCACTATCAGGGGAGGCCCCCCCCCGAAGTGGTCGCCCACCCCGCCCCACCTCCAACCACCCTTCATTTGCATGAGAGGAAATTGGAGAGCAGGACGGGGCAACATGACCAACCTCCATGGGGGAGCGACCCCCAACAGACAGAGGAGGAGAACAGGAAAGACGCCCCCCAGACATCGGCCCTACACCAGGTCTAGGGTCTAATACGGGGTGTAATGTCTGGTAAACAACAAGATGGCGGGTTTACATATTTTTAATAAAACGCTGACCTAGCGTTGTCATCAACTAAATATCATCATCATCGTGATACATATATTACATCTCCCTTTGTTAAGGTACAGATTGTCTACAACTTAAAATGTCTATATTATTCAAGATTGTTAAATAATGAGATTGACATGATAGTGTTATTTCTATATCTTTAGAATGTAACTACCCAGGGGTAGTGTGTGACGTATGAGGATTATTCTGCCTCTGGAATATACATCACCATACAGCTTTTAGAATCACTCAAAACATTATATATATGTAATAGATGAATAAAACTAAATTTGAATATGCGTTGTCTTCTTTCACAACTGATCAAACTAAACTTTTGAAATATATGTTACTAATTAGTCACTTTCAAAATCACTAACTCTCAAAATCACTGTAACTCAAAATCACTGTATTTTGAGGGACGTTTAACTGTTCTACCAGATCTTGTAATTGTCATCGTTTTTGGACGTTGTGGTATTGGTTCTTCAGGTATTGGTTCTGGTTGTGTTATGTTCTGGTGCACACTATCGTCGTTATCAAGTTCATAACTTTGCTCGTTTTGTTCGTGATCGTTAAACAGAGCTTCGGTTGGTCTTAGATGTTTTCTATTTCTCCTGTACGTAATTCCATTGTTATTCTGCACAATATACGATCTTGGTGTTGAATGTTTGTCTACTACAGTTGCAGGTTCCCACTGTTCATTTTCAGCTCGTTTCATAACCACCTTGTCACCTACGTCTAGATGTGACAGATTTCCGTCGGCATGTTTGTCGTAGTGTTGTTTCTGTAGACATTGCGATTTATGTCGATGTTTACGAATTGTTTCTGTGTTTACGTGTTTTCCTCTCTTTAGTAAAGGTGTTGTCACAGGTAGTTTTGTCTTTAAGCGTCTTCCAAGAAACATTTGTGCAGGCGATAATCCTACATGTTCAAGTACAGTGTCTCTATATATCATTAGTGACATATATGGATCTTTGGCTTTTTTAAGCAGATTTTTAACAGTTTGCACTGTTCTTTCAGCTAATCCATTCGATTGTGCAAATGTTGGCGAACTGGTTACATGCTTGAAATCATATTCTCTCCTGAATTTATCAAAGCAATATGATGAGAATTGGACACCATTGTCACTGTATAATTCATCTGGTATGCCATACTTTGCAAACTGACTCTTTAAGTATTGTACTGTGTTCTCGCTCGACATGTTATCTAATTTCACAATTACTGGCCACGAGGTAAATCTATCCACCGTGAGCAGATAATTATTACTACGGAAATGAAATATGTCCACACTAATACGCGACCATGGCCTATCTGGAATTTCTGTTTTCATTAATGGCTCTTTTGGATTTGCTTTCTGATTCCGAGTACAGATTTCACACTGTTTTACTTTATTTTCAACATCTTTAGCCATTCCTATCCAGAATAGAGATTCTCTAGCTCTAGATTTACACTTCACCACACCCGTATGTGCTTCATGTATTATGTCTAGCATTTCTTCTCTTAATGTCTTTGGCACTATCAGTTTGTGTGTTTTAAACAGCATGCCATCAATGCTGGTAATCTCGTCTCGAAAGTTCCAATATGGTCTCAACTCTTGTGGTATTTCTTCCTGTTTTTCAGGCCATCCTCGTTGAATTATAACTTTCAGTTTTACTAGTTCTGAATCTTTGTCAGTTGCCAATTGGAATTCTTTCTGTTTTTGTATTGAAACTGGCAAGTACTTTAACAAGTTTATTGTTATTTCCTCAGAATTTAAATCTTCTGTGGTTTCATTCAGATATGCCCTGCTTAAACAGTCTGATATGAACATCTCTTTTCCTGGTTTATGCGTCACCTTCAAGTCATACTTCTGCAAGGATAGTATAATCCTTTGTAACCTTGGTGGTACTTGATATAGTGGTTTTGCAAATATTGATTGCAGTGGTTTGTGGTCTGATTCCACGTGTACTTCTTTTGCAAACAAATATTGATGAAACTTTGTACAACCGTACGATATTGCTAGAGCTTCTTTTTCAATTTGTGCATAGTTCTGATGTGCCCGTGTTAGTGACCTTGACCCATATGCTACAGGTTGACCTTTCTGTAAGATCACTGCTCCAATCCCTGTGGATGATGCATCAACTGAAAGTGTAATTGGTTCATTCTGATCATAGAACTTTAATACTGGTGCCGTTATAGCAGCATTTTTCAATTGTTCAAATGCACCGTTCTCTAGGTGACCCCACTGCCATGCTACCTCTTTCTCAAGTAGTTTTCTTAATGGAGCACTTTTCTCTGATAAGTTCTCTATGAACTTTCCTAAGTAGTTAATGAGGCCTAGAAATGTTCTTAACTCTTTCACATCAACTGGCTTTCTCATATCTCTAACTGCTCTCACTTTCTCCTCATCTGGCTTTAAGCCATCCGCTGTTAGCACATGGCCAACATATTCAATTCTATTCTTTCTAAACTCACACTTGTCCTTGTTTAGCTTTAGATTATTGTCATTGAGTTTCGTTAGCACTTTATGCCGTCTTTGATCATGTTCTTGGGCATCTTTTCCCCATATAACTATGTCATCTACTATTGCTTCGCAACCATCAATACCTTCAATTAACTCAGAAATTATTTTCTGGTACACTTCTGGTGCTGATTTGATTCCATATGGCAATCGTTTAAAGCTGTACCGCCCGAATGGAGTGTTTATTGTACACAATTCTTGACTCTCTTCATCTAGTGTACATTGCCAAAATCCACATGTAGCATCTAATTTATTAAATATTTTAGCTCCTGCCATTTCCGGTAAGATTTCTTCAATTGTCTTCATTGGATAATGTACTCTCTTTATCGCTTTGTTCAAATCTTTTGGATCCATGCAAATTCTAAGCTTGCCATTAGGTTTAACCACTGTAACCATTGAATTAACCCATTTAGTTGGTTTATCCTGTTTATATATAACACCTAGTTTCTTCATGTGTTCAAGTTCATTTTTCACTTTTTGTTTTAAAGCTACAGGTACCTTTCTGGGTGCATGGACTACCGGTATTACAGATTCGTCTATTTTGATCTTATGTTCACCCGATAATCTACCAAGTCCCTTAAATAAGGTTGGATACTGCTTCTCTACATCCGTTTTGCTATTTAAAGGTAACTTTACTGTGAATACTCTTTGTACTAGATTCAATTGTTCACTAGTTTCTGCTCCCAGAATGGTTTCTACATCCATGTCAACAATCTTAAAGTTGATGTTGCAGCCTTTACCTTTAATGATACATTTCACCATTGTAGCTCCCTTTGTAGGTAATTTATGTCCACTGAATGATCTCAGGGATGAGGTATTTCTCTGTAGATTACCTTTTATGCCTAGTCTATGTAGTGTTTTAACCGACATGACATTGCACCTTGCTCCCGTGTCTATTTGCATTGTTACTGGTTTATTATTTACTTCACTTTTCACTAGCCAATCATCTTTCAGTGAGTTAATGTTATAGTTTTCTCCTGACAAGTCAATTAACATACCAACATAGAGGTCATCTTCACTTTCACTTCCATAATCATTTACTTGATTAACTCTTCTATTTGGGTATCGTTGTTGACTGTATCTTGTTTTCACTTTGGTCCTACAGTCAGCTGCGAAATGATCATATTTTCTGCACTTTTTGCACTGCTGTCCTTTGGCAGGACACTTTTCTTCCTTCCTATGGAATTTTCCACAACGTGTACACCTTGACGATGCTTCTTTATTATAGTTGTACGTGTCCATTTTATACTTGTCCTTGGACTCATTTGAATGTTGTTTCATATAGCGCGGCTTTGTTTTAATTGCACTTACTTTTTCTGTCTCTCGTGACATCGACTGTGTCTGAGCTCTAGAAACTTCATAGGTCCTAGCTATATCTATAACTCTATTGTCTTCTTTAATGTCAGTTCTGATCCTATGCCGATCAGTTTTTCTCGCACTTTGTTCGTCTTTACTCCAAACACTATTCTGTCACGAACCATGTCATCAGGTTTATCGTATTGACAGTCCTTGACCAGAATCTGTAACTCAGTTACGAATTGTTCAAATGTTTCTTCTGTTTGTACTTTACATCCAAATTTGTATCTGTTGTACACCACATTTGATCTGGGTTTCACGTATTCCTCGAACTTTTCTACATAATTCTTTAGTTCTTTGCTTTCGTCGTTAGATAAATTCCACATTTCGTGAATTCTGCGACCTTTTTCACCGACCCATATCATAAGATAGGCACACTTTTCTTCTTCACTCTTCTTTTTCAGTGGTCCTTCGAAAACAAAGTTTGTATGTTGTTGAAATCTTTTCCAACATGCCTCTAAGTAGCAACATTCAATGATTTTATTAACAGCTATAATACATGTAAAACTATACATTTTCTGGTAGATCTCATCAAACCATTTGCAAAAATGTATAGCTTAACTTTGCTACACCACAAATTTTGAAATTAATGGACTTGTAAATGATGAAAAATTGCAGTCTGAAAAGGCTTGATTTTCAATTTCTTAAAAAAGTTGACCCCAGCTTATTACTTGATCATGAAACGGTATTCTACATAGTAGTCAGTGTTATTTTCTTCTATACACATTTCTCACCTGTTCTGTAACAATTTTATGCACACAGTACTTACAACACACTTATAAATTAATATAGTTTTAATATACCGACTCGTAACCGAGTACGAATGAACGGTGTACGGTAACCGATTACGAATGAACGGTGTACGAACAGCCATTTTGATTTTAGAAAATTGCAAATACAAGCTAATTAATCTTCAGTGAGCGCAAATGCATATTTGCATTTATTCCAAACCACAATACCGTATCTATTTATACCTCGATCGAGCTTGAGAGAAGGACACACTTTGCAATATTTTAATGTTTATTTTACTCTGCATGAATTACGATTCGGGACGGCGGAAGTGGAATATTGGTTTGATTACTTCCCTTGTCCGGTGAGACTTGTCATGTCACTCGGATGCGAGCCAAATAAACAGGATATACGTCAAATTACATTCTTGGAAGTGCCCAAAATGAAAAGAATACTGATATATCTATCATAAAATACCAATTTCATTAGCGTATATGGCCGTTTTGGACAAATTTATATTTGAAATTTTCACTTTCGGTTTTGAACTGTAAATATATACTGCGTAACAGCCAAATGGGCATATACGCCATATTTGGTCATATCTCCTCCCACTTATGCAAATATTTCAATCGGAAAGCCTTTGCTCTGTTCATACAAGACCGTAATACACAGGACCATATTTTGGGGTCAGCTTTTTATCGGAACACCGATTGCGCAATAATGCGCAGTAAAGGTGCGTGGTGGTTGCTACTCCAGGTCTTGCGCCTCCCAATCCATTGTTGGTGCTTGACATCCTAGCCCGTCCATTCCTAGTATTAGATGAGTATTTCTTCTTACAAAATACCTGTATACTATTCATGGATGCTTACATTTTAATGCATATTTTTCCCGATTTATTCTGACACCATGTAATGTCTGGTAAACAACAAGATGGCGGGTTTACATATTTTTAATAAAACGCTAACCTAGCGTTGTCATCAACTAAATATCATCATCATCGTGATACATATATTACACGAGGGAAGTCACAGAGTTGCATGGGGGCCCGGAGGAACGTTTCATTTCCTCCTTCTCCAACAATATCTTCTCTCTCAACAGGGTCTGTTCTGCCCTGTACCAGGGCAGGCCATCCCTCCTGGCAATAGCAGTGATGCACACTGCCTTAAAATAGGAATGGCACCCCCGGTACCTGGCAGAGTGCGGCTCTCCACAGTTTGCACAGCGTATGTGTGGAGATTCGCACTTCCTAGTGTCGTGGCTACCCGCACACCTTGCAGGATATTTGCATCTGGCAGCTGTATGACCGAAACCCTGGCATCGGTAGCATCGAATAGGTGATTGCACATAAGTTTCTGTTTTGAAGTAAATGCTTGTGTTGGCAACCCTTATGTAGATTGGGACATTGCCGCCAAAAGTTAATTTTGGTGCCCCACTCGGTTTATTAAATTTAGTTTGTAATCTTGTAATGTTTAAAAGTGTTAAAAGAGAATTTCTGAAGTCCGTTAGATTTTCATCTAACGAGACCCCATGGATGACCACGTCGTGGGTCTGGATGGTGGATGGCAAAATTGCCAATACCGCCACTCCCCCAACGTGACCATCCATCATGCTTAACACCTTTGCCAGGGCCTCGGCCGACACAAGCTCCAACATTACAGCCCCGGAGGCAAGTGGGGTTACTCTCTTGACATTATGGAATTGACAATCAATAGCTGTAGCCAACCCCCTGCTAGTAAACCTGTTGATGAGGCTAAGATTATCCTTAGCCCTCAACAGGCAAACATGACCGGAGGTGTTAAACCTGAGTCGGTGGTTCTGGCTAGGGTCCAGAGCTTCCCCCATCACCCTTGAAATATCAAGGTGATGTGCCCCCGGGCCTCGATGCACAACACCAACCATGATGCAAACACTCACAATTTAACAAGATGGACCAGAAAACAAAACGAAACAACCGCTGGGTCACGATGACGAAAACACGCGAGAAACAACACAACGGCGCGGATAAAACAGCACAAACTTGACTTGAACTGAGATTGACTCTCATATTTATAGGGCCTTCTCACTCACAAGGTGTGAAAACTGATAATCCAATCAGAATGAGTCATGCAAAGTAATTGTCCAATCACAAGGTGTTACTCCACAGGGTGAGTGTGAAAACACCTTCCAGAGGTGAGAAAAGTTCTAAAGGAAAGGTGTGAATGATGCACAATAGGCATAAACACACCTTTCACACATGTGAAAAGGTTCTGAAGCACACATGTAATGATGAGAAACACGGACACGGTATTTGATTATTATACACCTCTGAAAGGTGACACATTTTCAAAGAGTCATTTACAATAGGGTTTAGCATGATTTTTAACCTCTCAAAGGATGAGAAAACTTCAACAGGTTATTACAATGGGACCTATATCACTGTATATAGCATTATTCAAAACATTTTATGATAAATTTAGTCCAAGGTTGTTGAAGTTCAATCTTTACCAGTGCAAGTTTGGTTTGGGGGGGGCAAGGCCCCTTTCGGCCCCCCTGGGTACGACCCTGAGTCGTTAAAGTAGAACATTTGACTGAGCCTAAGATCTGCTGTATACAAGCCTCTTGAAATTAATGATACACTTAACTAGGTCTACATATAGATCTATGATGCACAGCCGTCTGGATATATATTATAATATTCCACGCAAATAATCGACACAATACTTTTAATCACTATATTCTGCTAGTGGATATATTTAGCATTGTATTGATTTAAGCAGTCGATTTTCAACAAAGAAAGCATGAACACAAACTATCTGAAGAAGCAGAAGACGTTTTATTTTAGTTGCATAGAAACCCACACATTGTGGCGTCCGTGACCCAGTGGTAGAGCGTCGGATTTGGAATCGAACGGTCCCGGGTTCGATACTCGGTCAGGCCACGTATGTAGTGTCATTAAGCAAGGCACCTCACACACATTGCTTAGTACTGGTTAATCGCTTATATCGGCTAAGCCTGCCCAGGAAAACATGTCTAAGTCCCCGCGAGGGGTTTGACATTAAAGGAACATACATACATACATTGGTCATTTACAAGCAACAATATAACAAATAATGACAATAACACAGCATGTCAAATGTGTGTATAGCAAGCTATTAGCTTGTTTCATGTGTTTTACGTTTATTTATCGTCGCTACCGGTTGCCCATATGAGCGACGCCTCCAGAAGGTATTAAGTCATTTGAGATTTTTGGAGGATAGTGCAATGATACAGACAGAGACCCATTCCAGAGTCTCCTCTGGTTCTTTTACGTGCACGGTGTACAGCACCGACACGAAACCTCGGTTTAAATACCCATCTGAAAGACTGTTAATTGTATTAGGGTCAGACGGGGGATCGTACCTATAAATTATGGTGATAACTCCGGTCCGGTACGGCTTTTGGCCGGGGAAATATTACTACGAGAGCACTGGACGAGAATGAGAGAGACGAGACCGGCGAATGGGGAAGATCGTAGCTTGCCCCGTTGTGTTCTTTTATGACACAACTCAAACAAGACGGTATAACAAGGCCGTCGTCGCCGGTCCGGCCATAATAAAAAACATTTTCTTCAAGTTTTTCACTTTTGTTTTATCTAACACGCGTTGGGTCATGCATGGGTCATAAATAACCTGACTCCAGATAAAAAGGTGCTGAGAAGACATACCTATCACACTCTGGCGCGAGTGCGCGTGTAACGGATTATCTTTTATTGGCCTGCGACCAGGAGACCAGGCCACAGGGTGTGAATTTATTATCTGTAGGTATTGTATTGGCATGTGTTTTTTTGTTAATTGACACACAGCATAGAGAGCCTGTTAAGTTATGCCATGGTAGGACCTACACTGTCTGGGAATTACTAATTGACATTAATTGACACGTCGAATACATTTATACTTAACTGCTATTAAACAGGTAAAGACTCCAAATTCATTTCATAATATCACAACATAGGGCTTCGTGAACTTTGTCCTTTGTTATTTATTAATATCTAAATATAAACACACGTGGTGATTAAAAATGTAAACAAGTGAAAATCTGTTCTGTTTTGTTTTATTGTTTAACTTTATACATGTTGTCTTGTCTATGCACTTGGTGGGATTCGAACCTATGCCCCCAGACCGATTCAAGACAGATATTCAACACTAAGATAGCATAATGCAACAGCTATCTAGAGTACTGAACAATCCATAAGAACGCTGGAGCTGGAAGTTATTGTGACGAGAGCTTATTCAATGATTCTCGAATTCTCTTCAGACTCTGTGACATTCAGTCAGTTAAAAACAGTACATGTATATTAATTTAAAGTAATGGCATGTCAGCGTTGTTTCTCTACTGTGCCTGTGGGTCGCCAATCAAGAACACCAGCAATGGGAGTACAATCTTTTGCCACAGAAAGACTAAGTATATTTATAAATACATTTGGTGGGATTCATAGGCGATTAGCACAAACCACAGTTGCCACACAGACGAAGTGTCAAGTGTGGACCATCAGGAAGCCTGAAACACTTATTTTAAACTTATTTATTTTACAACGATTTTGAAACAAATTAATCAAGCTCGATTTTGCAACACTTTACGTTGAAGAAAAAACATTGTTAATTTTAAGAAAAGTTGGCATTAATAAAAAGGCTAACATACACACTGAAATGCCTCCAAATCTCGGGGGAACATGCCCCCAGATGCAAGGAAATCTCGGGGGAACATGCCTCCAGATGCAAGGAAATCTCGGGGGAACATGCCCCCAGATGCAAGGAAATCTCGGGGGAACATGCCCCCAGATGCAAGGAAATCTCGGGGGAACATGCCCCCAGATGCAAGGAAATCTCGGGGGAACATGCCTCCAGATGCAAGGAAATCTCGGGGGAACATGCCTCCAGATGCAAGGAAATCTCGGGGGAACATGCCTCCAGATGCAAGGAAATCTCGGGGGAACATGCCTCCAGATGCAAGGAAATCTCGGGGGAACATGCCCCCAGATGCAAGGAAATCTCGGGGGAACATGCCCCAGATGCAAGGAAATCTCGGGGGAACATGCCCCCAGATGCAAGGAAATCTCGGGGGAACATGCCTCCAGATGCAAGGAAATCTCGGGGGAACATGCCTCCAGATGCAAGGAAATCTCGGGGGAACATGCCTCCAGATGCAAGGAAATCTCGGGGGAACATGCCTCCAGATGCAAGGAAATCTCGGGGGAACATGCCTCCAGATGCAAGGAAATCTCGGGGGAACATGCCTCCAGATGCAAGGAAATCTCGGGGGAACATGCCTCCAGATGCAAGGAAATCTCGGGGGAACATGCCTCCAGATGCAAGGAAATCTCGGGGGAACATGCTCCAGATGAAGGAAATCTCGGGGGAACATGCCTCCAGATGCAAGGAAATCTCGGGGGAACATGCCTCCAGATGCAAGGAAATCTCGGGGGAACATGCCTCCAGATGCAAGGAAATCTCGGGGGAACATGCCTCCAGATGCAAGGAAATCTCGGGGGAACATGCCTCCAGATGCAAGGAAATCTCGGGGGAACATGCCTCCAGATGCAAGGAAATCTCGGGGGAACATGCCTCCGATGCAAGGAAATCTTTCGGGGGAACATGCCTCCAGATGCAAGGAAATCTCGGGGGAACATGCCTCCAGATGCAAGGAAATCTCGGGGGAACATGCCTCCAGATGCAAGGAAATCTCGGGGGAACATGCCTCCAGATGCAAGGAAATCTGCGGGGAACATGCCTCCAGATGCAAGGAAATCTCGGGGGAACATGCCTCCAGATGCAAGGAAATCTCGGGGGAACATGCCTCCAGATGCAAGGAAATCTCGGGGGAACATGCCTCCAGATGCAAGGAAATCTCGGGGGAACATGCCTCCAGATGCAAGGAAATCTCGGGGGAACATGCCTCCAGATGCAAGGAAATCTCGGGGGAACATGCCTCCAGATGCAAGGAAATCTCGGGGGAACATGCCTCCAGATGCAAGGAAATCTCGGGGGAACATGCCTCCAGATGCAAGGAAATCTCGGGGGAACATGCCTCCAGATGCAAGGAAATCTCGGGGGAACATGCCTCCAGATGCAAGGAAATCTCGGGGGAACATGCCTCCAGATGCAAGGAAATCTCGGGGGAACATGCCTCCAGATGCAAGGACATCTCGGGGGAACATGCCTCCAGATGC
>CM026397.1:46769974-46801768 GCA_014843695.1 Archivesica marissinica
TTATACAGTGAGAGAGAGTGTCAGTAGTATCAGCAATTACACAGTAGAGAGAGTGTCAGTAGTATCAGCAATTACACAGTGAGAGAGAAGTGTCAGTAGTATCAGCAATTACACAGTGAGAGAGTGTCAGTAGTATCAGCAATTACACAGTGAGAGAGTGTCAGTAGTATCAGCAATTACACAGAGAGAGAGTGTCAGTAGTATCAGCAATTATACAGTGAGAGAGTGTCAGTAGTATCAGCAATTACACAGTGAGAGAGTGTCAGTAGTATCAGCAATTACACAGTGGAGAGTGTCAGTAGTATCAGCAATTACACAGTGACAGTGAGAGAGCGTCATAGTTCAGCAATTACACATGAGGAGAGTGTCAGTAGTATCAGCAATTATACAGTGAGAGAGTGTCAGTAGTATCAGCAATTAACAGAGAGAGAGTGTCAGTAGTATCAGCATTACACATGGAGAGAGTGTCAGTAGTATCAGCAATTATACAGTGAGAGAGTGTCAGTAGTATCAGCAATTATACAGTGAGAGAGTGTCAGTAGTATCAGCAATTACACAGTAGAGAGTGTCAGTAGTATCAGCAATTACACAGTGAGAGAGTGTCAGTAGTATCAGCATTACACAGTGAGAGAGAGTTCAGTAGTATCAGCAATTATACAGTGAGAGTGTCAGTAGATCACATTACACAGAGAGTGTCAGTAGTATCAGCAATTACACAGTGAGAGAGTGTCAGTAGTATCAGCAATTACACAGTGAGAGAGTGTCAGTAGTATCAGCAATTACACAGTGAGAGAGTGTCAGTAGTATCAGCATGGTTTTGACGATGACCTCTCAAAAGTGAAAATAGGATTTCATACAACGTATAAATAGCATTGCTACTACAAATTCTTCCTATTAATTCAAACACTAAATAAATTCATAGACAGTGTTTTTCCGGTCAACAAACTCTCAATAGTGAAAAGTAGCATTTCATACGATGGTCAGCCACACTCAGAAATTGACGTGTGCTTTATTATTGGATTCCATAGTAAGTAAACGTGTGATACAGTCGATTAGAGATATTTTAAATCAGACCAAAATTACGTATGGATTTAAACCTTATTTACACTAACTTATGTTATGTCAACAAACATCATAATTATAAGACATTTGTTTATTAGTAATACTTAAGTTTCTGTAGAATTTTTGGAATAAAATTATTCAATATATACTGAGTAAAAAAAAAAACGATACCAAACCAACTTGACGAAAAAGATGAGTGACGTATGCCTACGATATTCATCCATATACACAGGTAAATAATGCATCCATATTTTCCTAACGCCGATTTTCCGTTTTGCACGTGATCCTCGAGGAACACGATTTGCTATACATGGATAGATCCACAAACCAGTTTGATGTACTCATATTGTAATTACTTCGAGCAAAAACACCAAAACGGTCTGCATTTTCCTCAAAAGAAATGCCCAGACTCGACCAAAATGCGAGAATGCGAGCAATTGGGATAGTTGAAGCTGGTTTACGTCATAACGACGTCGCTAATCACCTCGGTGTGTCCCGGATCACGATCACACGTCTACTTGGACGGTACCGAATACGTGGATCAACTGATGATAGCCCACATACTGGTCGACCACGCGTGATGACGCCAGAACAGGACCGTCATATTCGGACGTCACATTTACGTGACCGCTTCCTGCCCGCTACTCATACCGCCATCGTTACTCCTGGGAGGACCAACAATAGAATCAGTGCTCAAACAGTTCGGAACAGGCTCGCTGAACGTGGAATCCGTCCTTACAGACCGTACACCGGCCCCATGTTGACGCGACGTCACCGGAACGAACGTCATGAGCGGACGGGGTGAACATGCACGTTGGACTCGCTTACAATGGAATTCCGTTATGTTTAGTGACGAATCGAGTTTCTGTTTACGGCGTGCGGATGGCAGGGCTCGGGGGGCATCACATACGACGGCCACACACAACTGATTATTGTTGACGGAAACTTAACCGCACAGCGGTACTGTGACGAAATTATTACGCCCGTTGTTTTGCCATTCTTTAACATCAATCGACGCGTCACACTGTTCCAACAGGACAACGCCAGATGCCATATTACACACAATACCACTCAATTATTGGAGCAGGGCAACATTGAACGTTTACCGTGGCCAGCATTGTCAACAGACTTGTCTTCGATAGAACATTTATGGGATACCTTAGACCGTCGTGTAAGACTCCGTCAGCCGGCAACGTTACATCAACTGAGGGATATTCTGCGTCAGGAGTGGAACAACATTGACCAATATAAGATTATGACACTTATTCGTTCCATGCGACGGCGATGCATTGCAGTGAGAGATGCCAATGGAGGTCATACACGGTATTGACTATTGTGTGAATATTCCACTTGACCCCTTGGTCGTATGATCGGATTTTAAACTTGTAACATTGTCTCATATGTATCAATTTCGGTACACGAAATTTCAGATGAATTGCTTATTTAGTAATTAAAATACATATATGTTTATACCATGTATCGTTTCTTATTTGACTCAGTATAATAGGAAATTATATTCTGTAGAAATGAGTTTTTTTCACCAATGTAGTATCGCTTTAATGAATTGCACCCTATTACCATTATTTTATAGCCTTTACTTTACCCAGCATGCAAATTTTTAAAAACATATTGCATCTATCCACAAAATATGGGAGAGCATGCCTGATCTAAAGATTGATGACGATTCTGGCATTCTTTTTATATTTAAAACCATAGACAACCGTCTTGGTATGTTTCCATTTAGTTATATGACTGTTTATAATAAAATAACATGAAATCATGTGTTACTATGGTAACATTGTATTATAATGTTATTAATTAAGTGCTTTCACATTTGGTCGTGTGATTGGGATGAAGTCAGTCCAATATGACAGGCTGAATCCCAATAACAATGTCAATATGAAATCGCTTAATTAACCCATTCAACATCAGGTAACTCACATGCACTAGTCCATCATATTTTAGACCAATAAATTAATAAGAAAATTACATTTGGACAAGTTCATTTATAAAATGGGTAATTTTGACCCGAGCTGGCTCATCTGGATCTACATCTTTTGTAAGCCTATTTAGAGGTCTGAGAGAAACAAATATTAAATTGATTATTTTAATGATTCATGTTATAAAATGAACAGGTTATGTTTCCAAGATGACGGCTGCAAAACAATTTCGCCAGACAATCCTCATACAGGCTAAGTTCCAATTAATCAGATTTCCATATTTTAATACAGGCCGCGTAAAATACATATAGGCTGAGCTAAGCATGGGCATGGACGAATGACTCGTAATGGCCTAGCAAATGACGTAAAGGTACAATGTTAATTAATAATTTGCTATATAATAATATAGATACAGATACATATATGTACATATAAGTATATAAGTATTGATATGTAATGTATATAAATATATAAGCCAGGGGCGTAGCTTTCACCTAATATATGAGTATTAGGATCAGGGAGGGGCTGGAGGTATTTCATCAAAAAAATGTTGAAAGTCCATATTGCCGTAGGTGCATTCCAAGGTATTTTACGGAATGTTTTAACAAGAATTAAGGAACTTATTTGTTTAGTTCTGAAAAACTTCTTTTAACAATTAAAAAGTAATGAAATACCAACTTATTTTCATATTTGATGGGTTCTCTGCATCATACACCTCCATCCCCTTTTCACATTTTTAATTTTTGAAGATGTGTAGGCCCATGCCAACAGTGCTTGTAGTTTGCTATACAACTAAAGCTAGAAATATACATGGAATAGTGGTATTAGGTGCCCATTTATATCTACTCACAATGGGACATTTCTCAAAAAATCTGTTTTTGTATTTAACGCTTTGCACGCTAACGGCAGATAAAACCACTTTTGCAAACAGCATAGAGCCAAATCAGACAGCTATTTGGATAGTGGAGCTAAAACACTTGGCTGAATAGCAAATAACATTATGCCATGGCTGATCTGGATCTATGTTGTTTGCAAATGTGATTTTATTTACTCAGCAGGCAAAGGGTTAATAGTTATATTGTGTTCTGGTTAAGGTCGCTGACTTGTATACCACTGTAACCTATCATCACTGATGGTCACGGGTTCGAGCCCCGCTCAGACCGTGTCTCATTTATATGAAAAAGTTGGCAGTT
The DNA here is from genome assembly GCA_014843695.1 of Archivesica marissinica. Taxonomy (NCBI): domain Eukaryota; kingdom Metazoa; phylum Mollusca; class Bivalvia; order Venerida; family Vesicomyidae; genus Archivesica; species Archivesica marissinica. The sequence goes on from CM026397.1 coordinate 46,774,170, forward strand.
TCTTACGGAGGTTGGTGCACCCAAGTACTGGTTAACACCTGGAGCCTGCCCAGGAAAGGTGTTGTTAGGTAAACTGCCCACCGGCGATATAGCCCGAAATGGTGCTGATGCAGGTGTAAAACCCGAAATATAACATAACATAAATATAACATAACATAAATATAACATAACATAACATAAAAACCATAACAATTTGTGCTGACACTTGGCGCCTACATGAAAGTAGCAACGTTATATATAAAAACAAGCGCGCTATGGTACTGTGATGAAAAGGATCTAAAATGTATTACTCGTGTGAAGATTTCATGCCATTTGTTATGAAACTCGTTTTGGAATTTTTGTTATTAACCTCGCCAAAAGGCTCGCTAAATAGCAAAATTGCAAACTCATTTCATAAAATATAGTATGAAATCAACACGAGTGTAAAATCCTATATATATAGGCAAAACAATTACATCTCGAAATTACTTTTCAGCTATGATGATAAAACTATAAAGACTTTTACAGTATTACATAGACTTCAAAAATGAATGGCATAGACTATACTCTGGGACAGACTTTACTACGGGGCAGACTTACTTTACTCTGGGACATGCTATACTCCGGGACAGACTTTACTCCGGGACAGACTTTACTCAGGGACAGACTTTACTCCGGGACAGACTTTACTCAGGGACAGACTTTACTCCGGGACAGACTACTCCCGTGACATACTTTACTCCGGGACAGACTTTACTCCGTGACAGACTTTACTCAGGGACAGACTTTACTCTGTGACATACTTTACTCCGGGACAGACTTTACTCCGGACAGACTTTACTCCAAGTCTCGAGGTTATAAAATGTTTCTCCTATCTCAACCTCAGTCTCAGGCTTCTGATTGGATCAGCTTGCAGTAAAACTAAGAATCAACCATTCAAATAATTTGAGCTCGAGTTTGAGATCGGAGAAAAGTGTTATAACCTCGGGCACAGGACATACTTTACTCTGGGACAGAATTTACTCAGGGACAGACTTTACTCCGGGACAGACTTTACTCCGGACAGACTTTACTCCAGGACATACTTTACTCTGGGACATACTTTACTCAGGGACAGACTTTACTCCGGGACAGACTACTCCCGTGACATACTTTACTCCGGGACAGACTTTACTCCGGACAGACTTTACTCCGGGACAGACTTTACTCCGGGACAGACTTTACTCCGGGACATACTTTACTCTGGGACAGACTTTACTCCGGGACATACTTTACTCCGGGACAGACTTTACTCTGGGTCAAACTTTACTCTGGGACATACTTTACTCCGGGCCAGACTTTACTCCGGGACAGACTTTACTCCGGGATATACTTTACTCCGGGACAGACTTTACTCCGGGATATACTTTACTCCGGGACAGACTTTACTCTGGGACATACTTTACTCCGGGATATACTTTACTCCGGGATATACTTTACTCCGGGACATACTTTACTCCGGGACAGACTTTACTCCGGGACAGACTTTACTCCGGGATATACTTTACTCCGTGACATACTTTACTCTGGGACAGAGTATTCACAGTAAAGTTACCTTTAAATAGCAAAACGGATGTAGAGAAGCAGTATCCAACCTTATTTAAGGGACTTGGTAGATTATCGAGTGAACATAATATCAAAATAGACGAATCTGTAATACCGGTAGTCCATGCACCCAGAAAGGTACCTGTAGCTTTAAAACAAAAAGTGAAAAATGAACACATGAAGAAACTAGGTGTTATATATAAACAGGATAAACCAACTAAATGGGTTAATTCAATGGTTACAGTGGTTAAACCTAATGGCAAGCTTAGAATTTGCATGGATCCAAAAGATTTGAACAAAGCGATAAAGAGAGAACATTATCCAATGAAGACAATTGAAGAAATCTTACCGGAAATGGCAGGAGCTAAAATATTTAGTAAATTAGATGCTACATGTGGATTTTGGCAATGTACACTAGATGAAGAGAGTCAAGAATAAACACTCCCTTTGGGCGGTACAGCTTTAAACGATTGCCATATGGAATCAAATCAGCACCAGAAGTGTACCAGAAAATAATTTCTGAGTTAATTGAAGATATTGATGGTTGCGAAGCAATAGTAGATGACATAGTTATATGGGGAGTTATATGGGGAAAAGATGCCCAAGAACATGATCAAAGACTGCATAAAGTGCTAACGAAACTCAATGACAATAATCTAAAGCTAAACAAGGACAAGTGTGAGTTTAGAAAGAATAGAATTGAATATGTTGGCCATGTGCTAACAGCGGATGGCTTAAAGCCAGATGAAGAGAAAGTGAGAACAGTTAGAGATATGAGAAAGCCAGTTGATGTGAAAGAGTTAAGAACATTTCTAGGCCTCATTAACTACTTAGGAAAGTTCATAGAGAACTTATCAGAGAAAAGTGCTCCATTAAGAAAACTACTTGAGAAAGAGGTAGCATGGCAGTGGGGTCACTTAGAGAACGGTGCATTTGAACAATTGAAAAATGCTGCTATAACAGCACCAGTATTAAAGTTCTATGATCAGAATGAACCAATTACACTTTCAGTTGATGCATCATCCACAGGGATTGGAGCAGTGATCTTACAGAAAGGGCAACCTGTAGCATATGGGTCAAGGTCACTAACACGGGCACAACAGAGCGATTAACATAATGTTGTAAGAACTTATTCTCAATCAAACTAAATTAAATTTGTATAGTTTACTACTAATAGTATGAACAATGTCAAGAATACAGATAATAAATACATTCATTGCACAAATTGAAAAAGAAGCTCTAGCAATATCGTACGGTTGTACAAAGTTTCATCAATATTTGTTTGCAAAAGAAGTACACGTGGAATCAGACCACAAACCACTGCAATCAATATTTGCAAAACCAAGGTTACAAAGGATTATACTATCCTTGCAGAAGTATGACTTGAAGGTGACGCATAAACCAGAAAAAGAGATGTTCATATCAGACTGTTTAAGCAGGGCATATCTGAATGAAACAACAGAAGATTTAAATTCTGAAGAAATAACAATAAACTTGTTAAAGTACTTGCCAGTTTCAATACAAAAACAGAAAGAATTCCAATTGGCAACTGACAAAGATTCAGAACTAGTAAAACTGAAAGTTATAATTCAACGAGGATGGCCTGAAAAACAGGAAGAAATACCACAAGAGTTGAGACCATATTGGAACTTTCGAGACGAGATTACCAGCATTGATGGCATGCTGTTTAAAACACACAAACTGATAGTGCCAAAGACATTAAGAGAAGAAATGCTAGACATAATACATGAAGCACATACGGGTGTGGTGAAGTGTAAATCTAGAGCTAGAGAATCTCTATTCTGGATAGGAATGGCTAAAGATGTTGAAAATAAAGTAAAACAGTGTGAAATCTGTACTCGGAATCAGAAAGCAAATCCAAAAGAGCCATTAATGAAAACAGAAATTCCAGATAGGCCATGGTCGCGTATTAGTGTGGACATATTTCATTTCCGTAGTAATAATTATCTGCTCACGGTGGATAGATTTACCTCGTGGCCAGAAATTGTGAAATTAGATAACATGTCGAGCGAGAACACAGTACAATACTTAAAGAGTCAGTTTGCAAAGTATGGCATACCAGATGAATTATACAGTTGACAATGGTGTCCAATTCTCATCTTATTGCTTTGATAAATTCAGGAGAGAATATGATTTCAAGCATGTAACCAGTTCGCCAACATTTGCACAATCGAATGGATTAGCTGAAAGAACAGTGCAAACTGTTAAAAATCTGCTTAAAAAAGCCAAAGATCCATATATGTCACTAATGATATATAGAGACACTGTACTTGAACATGTAGGATTATCGCCTGCACAAATGTTTCTTGGAAGACGGTTAAAGACAAAACTACCTGTGACAACACCTTTACTAAAGAGAGGAAAACACGTAAACACAGAAACAATTCGTAAACATCGACATAAATCGCAATGTCTACAGAAACGACACTACGACAAACATGCCGACGGAAATCTGTCACATCTAGACGTAGGTGACAAGGTGGTTATGAAACGAGCTGAAAATGAACAGTGGGTACCTGCAACTGTAGTAGACAAACATTCAACACCAAGATCGTATATTGTGCAGAATAACAATGGAATTACGTACAGGAGAAATAGAAAACATCTAAGACCAACCGAAGCTCTGTTAACGATCACGAACAAAACGAGCAAAGTTATGAACTTGATAACGACGATAGTGTGCACCAGAACATAACACAACCAGAACCAATACCTGAAGAACCAATACCACAAAGTCCAAAAACGATGACAATTACAAGATCTGGTAGAACAGTTAAACGTCCCTCAAAATACAGTGATTTTGAGTTACAGTGATTTTGAGAGTTAGTGATTTTGAAAGTGACTAATTAGTCATATATATTTCAAAAGTTTAGTTTGATCAGTTGTGAAAGAAGACAACGCATATTCAAATTTAGTTTTATTCATCTATTACATATATATAATGTTTTGAGTGATTCTAAAAGCTGTATGGTGATGTATATTCCAGAGGCAGAATAATCCTCATACATCACACACTACCCCTGGGTAGTTACATTCTAAATATATAGAAATAACACTGTCATGTCAATCTCATTATTTAACAATCTTGAATAATATAGACATTTTAAGTTGTAGACAATCTGGACCTTAACAAAGGGAGATGTAATATATGTATCACGATGATGATGATATTTTGTTGATGACAACGCTAGGTCAGCGTTTTATTAAATATGTGTAAACCCGCCATATTGTTGTTTACTAGACATTACAGGGACATACTTTACTCTGGGACAGACTTTACTCTGGGACAGACTTTACTCCGGACAGACTTTACTCTGGGACATACTTTACTCCGGGACAGACTTTACTCCGGGACATACTTTACTCCGGGACAGACTTTACTCCGGACAGACTTTACTCTGGGACATACTTTACTCCGGGACAGACTTTACTCCGGGACAGACTTTACTCTGGGACATACTTTACTCCGGGACATACTTTACTCCGGGACAGACTTTACTCCCAGACAGACTTTACTCCGGACAGACTTTATTTACTCTGGGACATACTTTACTCCGGGACAGACTTTACTCTGGGACATACTTTACTCCAGGACAGACTTTACTCCGGGACAGACTTTACTCTGTGACAGACTTTACTCCGGGACTGACTTTACTCCGGGACATATTTAACTCTGTGACAGACTTTACTCCGGGACATACTTTACTCTGGGACAGACTTTACTCCGGGACAGACTTTACTCCGGGACTGACTTTACTCTGGGACATACTTTACTCCAGGACAGACTTTACTCTGTGACAGACTTTACTCCGGGACAGACTTTACTCTGTGACAGACTTTACTCCGGGACATACTTTACTCCGGGACAGACTTTACTCTGGGACAGACTTTACTCCGGGACAGACATTACTGGGACAGACTTTACTCCGGGACATATTTAACTCTGTGACAGACTTTACTCCAGGACAGACTTTACTCCGGGACATATTTAACTCTGTGACAGACTTTACTCCAGGACAGACTTTACTCCGGGACATATTTAACTCTGTGACAGACTTTACTCTGTGACAGACTTTACTCCAGGACAGACTTTACTCCAGGACAGACTTTAGTCTGTGTGTTTTGAGAATTTACACCATTTGTAATATAGAAACTTTTCCAGCTATAAGATCCCTCCCTCTAAGCATTGATGCAGGCATAATAAATCCCAGGTATCCCTCCCTCTGAGTACTGATGCTGGCATAATATATCCCAGGTATCCCTCCCTCTGAGTACTGATGCAGGCATAATATATCCTAGGTATCCCTCCCTCTGAGTACTGATGCAGGCATAATAAATCCCAGGTATCCCTCCTTCTAAGCATTGATGCAGGCATAATATATCCTAGGTATCCCTCCTTCTAAGCATTGATGCAGGCATAATATATCCTAGGTATCCCTCCTTCTAAGCATTGATGCAGGCATAATATATCCTAGGTATCCCTCCTTCTAAGCATTGATGCAGGCATAATATATCCTAGGTATCCCTCCTTCTAAGCATTGATGCAGGCATAATAAATCCTAGGTATCCCTCCCTCTAAGCATTGATGCAGGCATAATATATCCTAGGTATCCCTCCTTCTAAGCATTGATGCAGGCATAATATATCCTAGGTATCCCTCCTTCTAAGCATTGATGCAGGCATAATATATCCTAGGTATCCCTCCTTCTAAGCATTGATGCAGGCATAATATATCCTAGGTATCCCTCCTTCTAAGCATTGATGCAGGCATAATAAATCCTAGGTATCCCTCCTTCTAAGCATTGATGCAGGCATAATATATCCTAGGTATCCCTCCTTCTAAGCATTGATGCAGGCATAATATATCCTAGGTATCCCTCCTTCTAAGCATTGATGCAGGCATAATAAATCCTAGGTATCCCTCCTTCTAAGCATTGATGCAGGCATAATATATCCTAGGTATCCCTCCTTCTAAGCATTGATGCAGGCATAATAAATCCCAGGTATCCCTCCTTCTAAGCATTGATGCAGGCATAATATATCCTAGGTATCCCTCCTTCTAAGCATTGATGCAGGCATAATAAATCCCAGGTATCCCTCCTTCTAAGCATTGATGCAGGCATAATAAATCCCAGGTATCCCTCCTTCTAAGCATTGATGCAGGCATAATATATCCTAGGTATCCCTCCTTCTAAGCATTGATGCAGGCATAATAAATCCTAGGTATCCCTCCCTCTAAGCATTGATGCAGGCATAATATATCCTAGGTATCCCTCCTTCTAAGCATTGATGCAGGCATAATATATCCTAGGTATCCCTCCTTCTAAGCATTGATGCAGGCATAATATATCCTAGGTATCCCTCCTTCTAAGCATTGATGCAGGCATAATAAATCCTAGGTATCCCTCCTTCTAAGCATTGATGCAGGCATAATAAATCCCAGGTATCCCTCCTTCTAAGCATTGATGCAGGCATAATAAATCCTAGGTATCCCTCCCTCTAAGCATTGATGCAGGCATAATAAATCCCAGGTATCCCTCCCTCTGAGTACTGATGCAGGCATAATAAATCCCAGGTATCCCTCCCTCTGAGTACGGATGCTGGCATAATAAATCCTAGGTATCCCTCCCTCTGAGTACGGATGCAGGCATAATAAATCCTAGGTATCCCTCCCTCTGAGTACGGATGCTGGCATAATAAATCTCAGGTATCCCTCCTTCTAAGCATTGATGCAGGCATAATAAATCCCAGGTATCCCTCCCTCTAAGCATTGATGCAGGCAAAAATCCCAGGTATCCCTCCTTCTAAGCATTGATGCAGGCATAATAAATCCCAGGTATCCCTCCTTCTAAGCATGATGCAGGCATAATAAATCCAGGTATCCCTCCCTCTGAGTACTGATGCAGGCATAATAGATCCCAGGTATCCCTCCCTCTGAGTACTGATGCTGGCATAATAGATCCCAGGTATCCCTCCCTCCGAGTACGGATGCTGGCATAATAGATCCCAGGTATCCCTCCCTCGAGTACGGATGCTGGCATAATATCCCAGGTATCCCTCCCTCTGAGTACTGATGCTGGCATAATAGATCCCAGGTATCCCTCCCTCTGAGTACTGATGCTGGCATAATAGATCCCAGGTATCCCTCCCTCTGAGTACTGATGCAGGCATAATAAATCCCAGGTATCCCTCCCTCTGAGTACTGATGCTGGCATAATAGATCCCAGGTATCCCTCCCTCTGAATACGGATGCTGGCATAATAGATCCCAGGTATCCCTCCCTCCGAGTACGGATGCAGGTATAATAATCGCTAAATATTCTATTCATGCAAATATTGACTAGCTAAGATACAAACTCAGGATTAATACCAGGTAATATGTCATACATGTGGTGTGCACCTACTTTCATATTTCTCGACTTCCTCTTAGCCGGATAATAGATATTCTGTGAATTTCAAACATTGATAAAATTACTAAATCATTTGAACAGGACAACAATAACACAAGCCAGTTAGGCTAAACACTGATAAAAAGGCAATTTTGTTTTTAAAAAAGCTTTGAAGTTAAATAACACCTACTTAAGCAATCTCTGAATAAATATTTAAAATGGCATGAAAGGATAAAATGTTCTTAGATGCAAATATTAAGCACAGCAATAAAGACAATAAATTGTGAAATGTGAGGAAGCTGAAAGAAAACAGTTAGTGTAAACACCCACAAATGTCTACCCTGTATTCAGAATGTCTACCCTGTATTCAGAATGTCTACCCTGTATTCAGAATGTCTACCCTGTATTCAGAATGACAGATATTGCAAACTATCATATATTTATGAGCATACAAAAAATGTTTAAAACAAAAGATAAAATTATTTGCTAACATGCGTATATATGCATTCACCAATGACGAAGTGAACCGAATCTCAAAACAAAGTCAATAGAAATAATTAAAATTCAAAACTAAAGTTCCATTTATCGGTACACAAAAAGTTGAATTGTTAATTTACAAAATTATTGCGATTTTTTTTGAAAACAGAAATCAATATTGTAGATAATTATTATGGGTAATCATTGACTATAACTCTGAAATCCCATTGAAAGCTAACCACAAGAAATAAATAATGTATTTGAATGTATTTATTGCATAAAGAAAAAAATAAAACGTTTCAGAAAGGCAACTTTTAGTGCAGCACGCCATACATAAAATGTGGAACGGCAGATAGGTAATTTCCGAAACAATGGTACGGAAGAGATGCTATATTAATGGTCTCCCCTACCTTGGCATCGGACAGTCTGTCTGTGATGGTTCTCATAAAGGACACTTCCTGTTTCTGTTGTTGTTCCTGGTTCTTCTTCTGTCTCATCGTACTCGACTTGATCCTCTGTAACTCCTGCTGCAGCGTCTTGTCCAGGAACTGAGAATTCAACGAGATGAAGCTTACACAGGGCTTTGCATAGTACGGTAGTTCTGCATAGTACGGTTGTTCATCTTTAGATGTAGCTTCATTTTATGAATTTATGAAATTTAACGTTTTTTCAATTTCATCATCATGCATGAAAGTCTTGAAAATAAAAATATTTTAATACGGTAATATCAATAATTCTAACTTCTGAACAAAATATTTATGAATTGTACAATACACAGAATAACTGAACATGTTATACAACTGGTAGAATCACAGAGGACACTGGTGGCCGCGGCACCACCAAATCCTGACAGAAACACAAATGGTTCAGCTACATTATGTGCATGAAACATAACACAATATACAACAGTGGAAACACACATCAACAACGTAATCACGGTAATGCTTAATTTATAGATGGAAAACTGACAAATCAGAGCAAAATAAGTAAGGTTAGCTATTTGCATGCTGGGTAAGTAAAGGCTATAAAATGTTCAAATAATTGTAGCAAACGACAATCATTAAATGTATTTTTCCTATTTGTAACTGAAAATATGTCATGAAATATGTTTAGAATTGCGTCATTGCGACAAAATACTTATGAAATTCCCTGAGATATTTGACCGTTATTTTCACAGCTAGTGTGCAATACAAAGAGTCAAAGATGAAATGAAATTAAAATACAAATTCTTTAAAGTCATATTTCAGTTTGAAAGACAAAATCGCGGCGCAAGAGATTATCCAAATTTCTACCAGTAATTTTAATAAAAGATGGTAAAAGTGATCAACGAACATTGTTTTTTTGTTATTATGATTTGTTACGGAGAAAGCCGAACAAAAACAGACTATCCTAGTTAACACAGTGGTGTATACAGGGTGTGCTAGGTTAGTAACACCAGCCCCGGGCACAAAAGCTGGCCTGGCCGTTACAGTTGGCCCATCCGTGCTCCCTTGGAAAATGTTGAAAACCTGAATACCACAAAATGGTGCAATTTCCTGGTACCGGTGGTGTAAAATGGGGATATGTATTGATTTTATAGGATATTAATGAGAATAAAATTCTGGAAATTAATGGGGGTGCTAGAGTCCCAAGAGCACCGCCCTGGATACCCTCTGTAACATAATAAGTACACTAACAATATTTTAGGCTGGATGTCTTTACTGAAACACTTTGGTAAAACTCTTTTTGCAACGACTACAACTACAAGACAACGCACTGTCTACAAATTATAACTATCATTTTGAGCAAATATATCACTTCAGTTTTTAACTTTTTGCATGCTAGCGGTAAAAATACTAGTGAAATATGTCATGGAATTTCATTAGAATTGTGTCGTTGCATAATGAAATTCAATTAAATATTTCCAGAGTTTTCAACTACAAATAAGAAAACTGCATTAATGAATTGTCATTTACTACAATTATTTGAACTATTTATAGCCTTTATTTTACCCAGCATGCAAAGAGTTAATAAGAACAAGTCAGATAAAACAAAAATCTTAAATACACATATTAAACATAAATGGAAATGAGTTTACCTTTTTTCTTTCTGGGGGGCTATCTGAAGGTTTATGATTATTATTATGCTCCTCGTTGTACGGAGCCTCTAGGGTCACTGTAAATGTGTTTGTCCGTGCGTTATAGGGATGCTCCCTTGGGGTTAGAACTATCGGCTCAGGGGATTTACTTTTCAATTTCTGTTTATTATCCGTAACAGTCTTAGAACTATGTTTTCGTTTTATGTATTTAGATTCACTATGAATGTTGTCTATTTCTGCATTATTTTCCCCGTCGTCGTCGGGCTCTGAAGTATCCATTTTCACATCCTGTTTATTGCCTTCGACTAAATCCCGCGATCTAAAATCCTGGAAGGTCGTGCTATATTGGGTGTTTATACGTCGATTAGACACATCCACGTAAGGCTTTCCCTGCCGAGGATCATACTTATCTTCGTTATAATTAGAATTATCTACAGTTGAATATTGATTAGCACTTTTCTGTGATCTACGTATGGCAGCAGACTTTGCAGGCGTCCGAGACCGCTCTTTTCTATGAGTTTCTTGTTCCTCTTTCTCTACGACAGCATCCACCCTCATCCGATCCAGTTCAACTTTTTCACGTATAGCATTCAATGCCATTTTTTCTGCATTTGCCTTAGACGTAGCATTTTTGGCTTGTTTGATATATTTACTCTGTGAGGTCGGGTGTATGCCATTTTTCTCTCCTTCCGCTATGTCCATTTTCTCCTCGCTTTTATCTTCTCTATGATCTGGCAATAATCCCCTTTGTTTTCCTGAGCGCACGGTTAAATTTTTCAAATTTTCACTGAAATATGAAGCAAGAACCAATTTAATACCTTAGATTAGTAAATGTCTTTCGCCTACGTGCAAACTATATAAATGTTTAATATATAATACAAATACTGCAGCTAGATGGAATAGACAGGTCAGAGACATTGGGCCGACCAAGATTACAGACAAGTCTGGTAGGTGAACGTACAGCAATGCATGGGTTTTACTGTTATATTACCTGTCAATACTAGAAACAAATTGAGGCCCAGGTAGAGTTATCAATAATCAATTAATTGTTAAGATCAATATGGTATATATAAACCCCCATAACATTATGTTATAAAATTAATCTGTTGGGGTCTCAAAATATACACAGCATGTATTATAGCCAGTTATAACAGTTACACACGAGTTTATCATGTAGCATGAGGAAAGCAATCATAAGTAGTATATACACTGTTCCTTTCATCTGTGTACATCATTTTAACACTTTCCTTCATAGAGATTTAGGTCAATATACTATTATATCTCCATATAAACGACAGCCATTTAGCTATCATGCAGTGGATAAGTAGTCGCCATATCTATCCCACCTCCATAGATATTACTGGGACTACATGAGATTTAGGTTAATATACTATTGTATCTCCATACAAATGACAGCCATTTAGCTATCATGCAGTGGATAAGTAGTCGTCATATCTATCCCACCTCCATAGATATTACTGGGATTACATGAGATTCTGGTCTTTATTATGAACATTGGTTTGGCTACTACATTGTCAATGTATGTCGTATTGGTAATGGCGTCAAGAGGTGCTTCTATGAGGGAAAGGGTTAATGTATGTCATATTGGTAATGGCGTCAAGAGGTGCTTCTATGAGGGAAAGGGTTAATGTATGTCGTATTGGTAATGACGTCAACAGGTGCTTCTATGAGGGAAAGGGTTAATGTATGTCATATTGGTAATGGCGTCAAGAGGTGCTTCTATGAGGGAAAGTGTTAATGTATGTCGTATTGGTAATGACGTCAACAGGTGCTTCTATGAGGGAAAGGGTTAATGTATGTCATATTGGTAATGGCGTCAAGAGGTGCTTCTATGAGGGAAAGGGTTAATGTATGTCGTATTGGTAATGACGTCAAGAGGTGCTTCTATGAGGGAAAGGGTTAATATATGTCATATTGGTAATGGCATCAAGAGGTGCTTCTATGAGGGAAAGGGTTAATGTATGTCATATTGGTAATGGCGTCAAGAGGTGCTTCTATGAGGGAAAGGGTAAATGTATGTCATATTGGTAATGGCGTCAAGAGGTGCTTCTATGAGGGAAAGGGTTAATGTATGTCATATTGGTAATGGCGTCAAGAGGTGCTTCTATGAGGGAAAGGGTTAAGTTACTTGCACAAAGCACAACAAATAAATTATCTAAAAAATGTTGGTAAACGTTGATAACAACAATTTCACTAAAACTAGATTATTGGAGCTTTGTTCAGTTTCTTCTTAGATTAACTCACTGCATGCTGGGAAAAATAAAGGCTATAAATAATTGTAGCAGACGACAAATCATTCATGTGCTTTTCTTATTTGTAGCTGGAAATTATTCCATGTAACGACACAATTCTAATGATATCCCAAGACATATTTGAATATTATTTTTATCGCTAGCATATAAAGAATTAAACTAATTATAAATAGTATTTCTATGTCTTGCTACTAGTATCTAAATATATACTATCTTTGGCACGATAAAAAAATAAATAAAAATGTTTTGTGAAATTGACTCCATATATCTGTATAATAAATGTAGTTCACATTCAGCGGGACAATTAATTATAACAAGACTCGGGTCTGTATATGCAACAAAGGTAGTTACCATGTTTAAATCTGCAATGGCTGTCTGATTAGCGCAGTAGTTAGCGCGCTCGAATCTCACCAATGCAACTCGGGTTCGATCCTCAGACCGGACAGTATGGGAGATGGTATGATGGTCGCCAGATCGGACTGGTGGGTTTTCTCCGGGTACTCCGGTTTCCTCCCACACCAATGATCACATTTACGCTTTCATCCGCGCCAATGAGAGTGATTAATATAAGTTCTTAAAACAGGGCTAGAATTTAACTTTTTTGTGCACTGGCAAATTTTTGCGAGTACCTAAATTGTCAATTCGCAATAGTTGAATTCTTCTCGCAATTTTTATAAAATGTAATTTTATTTTTCAATTAGATCTACTGAGTTTGACTCAGAATAGGGCGAATCGAGTGTGGTCCGTTTCATCACGCTTTGTCTTGACATTCACTTTTTATTGTTTTTGGAGATGGGCAAATTGTCTTTTTATGGGCAGAATCGCCCAACTAGCCTCGGGTACATGCACTTGCGAGTGTTGCCTCCTCTCATCACTGTTACCGACATTAAAAAATATTGGTTATTTTGAACATTTCGTCTTGGAATATCTACTGCTAGAAAAATTATGCAGACTGGATTTTAGTATTGACTCATTTTCAAAAAACCCACGCCAATTGGCCAAAATGGAGCAAAATGAAAAATAAGTCAAAGAGTTGTGTTCTATGTCATAGTTTTATGTGTGTTTACAATCAGAAAACGAAAGTAGACAAACAGGAACGTAAATTATACATTTCACAGGTCTTAAATTGAACTCGCAAAATTTTGCTAATGCCAGAAAGTTCAACTGGATTTTTGTATTTCATCTCACAAAATGTGAGTGTGCGAGTGCTAAATTCGAGCCCTGGTTAAAACTTGCTCTTCGTAATCGTTGTAAAATAAATAAAGTCTAATGTGACGTAATTTTTGTAGTTTTGCAACGTCATGTTTGCACTCTTAACAAATAACAACAAATATGTTTGGGCTTGTTAGATATTTTGGTCATGTTAGAATCGAAATAATATATTGTATTTGTGTTATTTATAGTCGAATAAAACATGGTTTGTCGTTCTGAGCGCCGGAATTAACAACTTAGACTTACGGACTGCGTGGTTAATTCCTACGCATCAGAACTCCAAACCATGTTTTATTCCCCAATAAACAATGGAAAGACAAATATTATTGTAGAGCAGATTGGCATGCCTTATATTGCATTATATAATTGTAGAGCAGATTGGCATGCTTTATATTGCATTATATAATTGTAGAGCAGATTGGCATGCCTTATATTGCATTATATAATTGTAGAGCAGATTGACATGCCTTATATTGCATTATATAATTATAGAGCAGATTGACATGCCTTATATTGCCTTATATAATTGTAGAGCAGATTGGCATGCCTTATATTGCATTATATAATTGTAGAGCAGATTGGCATGCCTTATATTGCATTATATAATTGTAGAGCAGATTGGCATGCTTTATATTGCATTATATAATTGTAGAGCAGATTGGCATGCCTTATATTGCCATATATAATTGTAGAGCAGATTGACATGCCTTATATTGCCGTATATAATTGTAGAGCAGATTGGCATGCCTTATATTGCCGTATATAATTGTAGAGCAGATTGACATGCCTTATATTGCCGTATATAATTGTAGAGCAGATTGACATGCCTTATATTGCCATATATAATTGTAGAGCAGATTGACATGCCTTATATTGCACTTATATTGCCATATATAATTGTAGAGCAGATTGACATGCCTTATATTGCATTATATAATAATAGAGAAGATTGGCATGCTTTATATTGCATTATATAATTGTAGAGCAGATTGACATGCCTTATATTGCATTATATAATTGTAGAGCAGATTGGCATGCCTTATATAATTGTAGAGCAGATTGGTATGCCTTATATTGCCGTATATAATTGTAGAGCAGATTGGCATGCCTTATATTGCATTATATAATTGTAGAGCAGATTGGCATGCCTTATATAATTGTAGAGCAGATTGGCATGCCTTATATTGCCTTATATAATTGTAGAGCAGATTGACATGCCTTATATAATTGTAGAGCAGATTGGCATGCCTTATATTGCCTTATATAATTGTAGAGCTGATTGACATGCCTTATATAATTGTAGAGCAGATTAGCATGCCTTATATTGCCTTATATAATTGTAGAGCAGATTGGTATGCCTTATATTGCCTTATATAATTGTAGAGCAGATTGGCATGCCTTATATTGCCTTATATAATTGTAGAGCAGATTGGCATGCCTTATATTGCCTATATAATTGTAGAGCAGATTGACATGCCTTATATAATTGTAGAGCAGATTGACATGCCTTATATAATTGTAGAGCAGATTGGCATGCCTTATATTGCCTTATATAATTGTAGAGCAGATTGGCATGCCTTATATTGCCTTATATAATTGTAGAGCAGATTGGCATGCCTTATATTGCCTTATATAATTGTAGAGCAGATTGGCATGCCTTATATTGCCTTATATAATTGTAGAGCAGATTGGCATACCTTATATAATTGTAGAGCAGATTGGCATGCCTTATATTGCATTATATAATTGTAGAGCAGATTGGCATGCCTTATATTGCATTATATAATTGTAGAGCAGATTGACATGCCTTATATTGCATTATATAAGTGTAGAGAAGATTGGCATGCCTTATATTGCCTTATATAATTGTAGAGCAGATTGGCATGCCTTATATTGCCTTATATAATTGTAGAGCAGATTGGCATGCCTTATATTGCCTTATATAATTGTAGAGTAGATTGACATGCCGTATATAATTGTAGAGCAGATTGGCATGCCTTATATTGCCTTATATAATTGTAGAGCAGATTGGCATGCCATATATTGCATTATATAATTGTAGAGCAGATTGGCATGCCGTATATATTTGCCTTATATTGCATTATATAATTGTAGAGCAGATTGGCATGCCTTATATTGCATTATATAATTGTAGAGCAGATTGGCATGCCTTATATTGCATTATATAATTGTAGAGCAGATTGGCATGCCTTATATTGCATTATATAATTGTAGAGCAGATTGGCATGCCTTATATTGCATTATATAATTGTAGAGCAGATTGGCATGCCTTATATTGCATTATATAATTGTAGAGCAGATTGGCATGCCTTATATTGCATTATATAATTGTAGAGCAGATTGACATGCCTTATATATTTGTAGAGCAGATTGGCATGCCTTATATTGCATTATATCATTGTAGAGCAGATTGGCATGCCTTATATTGCATTATATAATTGTAGAGCAGATTGGCATGCCTTATATTGCATTATATAATTGTAGAGCAGATTGGCATGCCTTATATTGCATTATATATTTGTAGAGCAGATTGGCATGCCTTATATTGCCGTATATATTTGTAGAGCAGATTGGCATGCCTTATATTGCATTATATAATTATAGAGCAGATTGGCATGCCTTATATTGCCTTATATAATTATGGCATATACAAATAACGAGAGATAATAAATGTATTTTTCAAACCTTGGTTTTAAAAAAGTATTATTTTGAATAATTATTCTTACCTATTAACATGATCGGTAAAATCGTTCTTGCGTTTCTTGCTGGTCATATGAGAGTCTATGTGTTTAACCGGTACAATGTTTCTGTTGAGAAGATGTTCTGTTTGGAAAGACACGTGATTTAAACACTCTTCTATACTAAACCTGTCACTAGGCTCTAGTTTCAAAGTTTGCTGAAAACAGAGGAAAATAGCGCATGCAGAAAAAGCTTCAGAAAATGTTGAACATACTTGGAGCGTACAGAGCCTGTATATCTGGGTATATGAGAGTGTACAGTCTAATATATAGAACATCGGGAATACACATTTATACACTCTGGGATAAACATGGATATACTGGCTACATCCACTCTCATATATGGCCTCTTACCATAAGTAGCGAGGTAAACACTTGGTCTAGAATCCCCAATCTGTGCTAGACATGCTATTAAACACAAATAATTACAAGGAAAGGTGAGTGTATTATATGAAATGAATCAATAATTAGTCACATTTATGAAAGTCAGGTTCTAATTCCTTTAATTCAACCAAGTTTGAATTTTAACTTGTAATCAAGAGGTTGTGAGTTCGAACCCTGCCAGAACCACATTGGTGGTCTGTTGGGAAGATACTTTTATCCACATTCTCAATCGTGGTGATGGATTCCATCAGTCTTCAGAACACTTAAACTAATGATGTAAGCACTTGTTTCGCAATCTTGGTAACAGAACTTTGTACATACTAGTAATACATGACTACCAATAAGCTTCCTTCAGTATGAACATATTTAATACTTACATTCATGAAGTCTATCATGACACTACTAAGGATACCATGGTAACGCTTCTCAACACTCTGAGGTTTTGATACTGAAGGAAACTGAAATATGATCCATATATGACATTACAGTAGTTCAAACAGCACAGTATAGCATCCATATATGACATTACAGTAGTTCAAACAGCATAGTATAGCATCCATATATGACATTACAGTAGTTCAAACAGCACAGTATAGCATCCATATATGACATTACAGTAGTTCAAACAGCATAGTATAGCATCCATATATGACATTATGATTACAGTAGTTCAAACAGCATAGTATAGCATCCATATATGACATTACAGTAGTTCAAACAGCACAGTATAGCATCCATATATGACATTACAGTAGTTCAAACAGCACAGTATAGCATCCATATCTGACATTACAGTAGTTCAAACAGCACAGTATAGCATCCATATATGACATTACAGTAGTTCAAACAGCACAGTATAGCATCCATATATGACATTACAGTAGTTCAAACAGCACAGTATATCATCCATATATGACATTACAGTAGTTCAAACAGCACAGTATAGCATCCATATATGACATTACAGTAGTTCAAACAGCACAGTATAGCATCCATATATGACATTACAGTAGTTCAAACAGCACAGTATAGCATCCATATGCCTGCAAGCATTGCTAACATGTGTAGTATTTTATCAAAACCTTCATGCATAATATTGGTAAACTGTTGCCTAATAAACTTTGCTTTATTATTCAGTGCCTAATAAACCTTTCGTGATGTCATAACACTGCATGTATGACGTCATATATTCATAGATGGTATGATAAACTTCAGGTCATGAATATTCAGTAAACTTTCCTCTTATTAATCACAAGATAGGATAAATAGAATATTAGGTTATTGTCTTACAAATATTAAAATATTACACTCATCTCCAAAAACATATAAGGCTCAGCAGAACCTCGCCGTGTATATTTTCTCCAACTCACCTAATAAATTAAAGATAGTAACCTAATATTCTCTATATAAATGATACTTGCAACAGTTTGGCTTCCATGCAACCACGAAGACTGTTAATTAGGTAGTTATGCTGGTGGAGCATTCGTTTGTTTGTTTTGGGGTTTTCAAGTTACACGGACAGATTAAGTCATAAGGTAAAGTTCCAGCTTTTGTTGGTGGAGTTAGAGCACCAGGTGGCCATGGGTAGAACCACTGACTAGATGAAAGCCAGTTTCCTTCCTTATATTAAAGAATTTGACACCCAAAGTGAGATTTTAAACTAGAGTGGAGATAGGCAAGCTATGAATGACCTAAAACATTGAGCCACATGGAAGTTCCTCATTGTTGGAGGACTGCCCATGTAGCTCTACAGTCTGTTCCTCATTGTTGGAGGACTGCCCGTGTAGCTCTACAGTCTGTTCCTCAGTGTTGGAGGACTGCCCATGTAGCTCTACAGTCTGTTCCTCAGTGTTGGAGGACTTCCTGTGTAGCTCTACAGTCTGTTCCTCAGTGTTGGAGGACTTCCCGTGTAGCTCTACAGTCTGTTCCTCATTGTTGGAGGACTGCCCATGTAGCTCTACAGTCTGTTCCTCATTGTTGGAGGACTGCCCGTTTAGCTCTACAGTCTGTTCCTCATTGTTGGAGGACTGCCCATGTAGCTCTACAGTCTGTTCCTCAGTGTTGGAGGACTGCCCATGTAGCTCTACAGTCTGTTCCTCATTGTTGGAGGATTGCCCAGGTAGCTCTACAGTCTGTTCCTCAGTGTTGGAGGATTGCCCATGTAGCTCTACAGTCTGTTCCTCATTGTTGGAGGATTGCCCATGTAGCTCTACAGTCTGTTCCTCAGTGTTGGAGGACTTCCCGTGTAGCTCTACAGTCTGTTCCTCAGTGTTGGAGGACTTCCCGTGTAGCTCTACAGTCTGTTCCTCATTGTTGGAGGACTGCCCATGTAGCTCTACAGTCTGTTCCTCAGTGTTGGAGGACTTCCCATGTAGCTCTACAGTCTGTTCCTCAATGTTGGAGGACTGCCCATGTAGCTCTACAGTCTGTTCCTCATTGTTGGAGGACTGCCCGTGTAGCTCTACAGTCTGTTCCTCAGTGTTGGAGGATTGCCCATGTAGCTCTACAGTCTGTTCCTCAGTGTTGGAGGACTTCCCGTGTAGCTCTACAGTCTGTTCCTCAGTGTTGGAGGATTGCCCATGTAGCTCTACAGTCTGTTCCTCAGTGTTGGAGGACTGCCCATGTAGCTCTACAATCTGTTCCTCAGTGTTGGAGGATTGCCCATGTAGCTCTACAGTCTGTTCCTCATTGTTGGAGGACTTCCCGTATAGCTCTACAGTCTGTTCCTCAGTGTTGGAGGATTGCCCATGTAGCTCTACAGTCTGTTCCTCAGTGTTGGAGGACTTCCCGTGTAGCTCTACAGTCTGTTCCTCAGTGTTGGAGGATTGCCCATGTAGCTCTACAGTCTGTTCCTCAGTGTTGGAGGACTGCCCATGTAGCTCTACAATATGTTCCTCAGTGTTGGAGGATTGCCCATGTAGCTCTACAATCTGTTCCTCAGTGTTGGAGGACTGCCCATGTAGCTCTACAGTCTGTTCCTCAGTGTTGGAGGACTTCCCGGGTAGCTCTACAGTCTGTTCCTCAGTGTTGGGAGGACTTCCCATGTAGCTCTACAGTCTGTTCCTCAGTGTTGGAGGACTTCCCGTGTAGCTCTACAGTCTGTTCCTCAGTGTTGGAGGACTTCCCGTGTAGCTCTACAGTCTGTTCCTCAGTGTTGGAGGACTTCCCGTGTAGCTCTACAGCCAGTGAGTTGTGCTCATGGATGGACTGTTTACATAGTACTATTTGCAAATCTCAAATCTATCATTTACGACTATAACAAGATTAATAGTGACTGCAGCAGAAAACATGCAAACCCGACGAATAATGCGCCAGTCATTTGTAACACTGGCCCTTCACTTCTCCACCCTCTTGAAATTCAACTCACTTTTAGCCCTGAGAATCTAGCGTTGTTATAGAAAAGATTCATCTGATCGGGTGGCAGCGGTCCGACAATCTTCTGTATGACATAGAGCTGATCTATTTCGCTCTCACCTGGGAACAATGGCTGACCATCGGCTAGCTCTCCGAGTATACAACCTATAGACCAGATGTCAACAGCCTTCCCGTAAGGAGCTCTGAATAGAAGATATATTTATACATTTACCATAGTCGTAGATGAAGCTAACATATACGTTAACCATTTCTAGAACTCAAGGGGGGCAACTCTAGACACAAAGGGGAGAGATTTTTTTGGAACAAATAAAGTAAAGCCGGAGTTATCAAGGCGACAACATTGTTCATTTTAAAGATAGTTTGACCTTCTTATTTATGAGCTAAGAGGTCAAAGTTGTTGCAAAGATCTTATTGTTGGTACTGTTTATGTGCTTTCGCTAATTGTCTAAACTTATTTCCATTCAAACTATAAATTATATCTTTATCACTAGAACATCATAATCTTGACATGACATTTTTTAGAATAGCTAAACTTCATTTTGATATGTTTAAGCTTGGCATGTCTAAACTTCATGTAGACTTGTTTAAGCCTGGCATGTCTAAACTTCATGTAGACTTGTTTAAGCTTGGTATGTCTAAACTTCATGTAGGCTTGTTTAAGCCTGGTATGTCTAAACTTCATGTAGACTTGTTTAAGCCTGGCATGTCTAAACTTCATGTAGGCTTGTTTAAGCCTGGTATGTCTAAACTTCATGTAGGCTTGTTTAAGCCTGGTATGTCTAAACTTCATGTAGGCTTGTTTAAGCCTGGTATGTCTAAACTTCATGTAGACTTGTTTAAGCTTGGTATGTCTAAACTTCATGTAGGCTTGTTTAAGCTTGGCATGTCTAAACTTCATGTAGGCTTGTTTAAGCTTGGTATGTCTAAACTTCATTTTGGCTTGTTTAAGCTTGGCATGTCTAAACTTCATTTTGGCTTGTTTAAGCTTGGTATGTCTAACCTTCATTTTGGCTTGTTTAAGCTTGGCATGTCTAAACTTCATTTTGGCTTGATTAAGCCTGGTATGTCTAAACTTCATTTTGGCTTGCTTAAGCTTGGTATGTCTAAACTTCATGTAGACTTGTTTAAGCTTGGCATGTCTAAACTTCATGTAGGCTTGTTTAAGCCTGGTATGTCTAAACTTCATTTTGGCTTGCTTAAGCTTGGTATGTCTAAACTTCATGTAGACTTGTTTAAGCTTGGCATGTCTAAACTTCATGTAGGCTTGTTTAAGCCTGGTATGTCTAAACTTCATTTTGGCTTGTTTAAGCTTGGCATGTCTAAACTTCATTTTGGCTTGTTTAAGCTTGGCATGTCTAAACTTCATTTTGATATGTTTAAGCTTGGCATGTCTAAACTTCATTTTGGCTTGTTTAAGCTTGGCATGTCTAAACTTCATTTTGGCTTGTTTAGGCTTGGCATGTCTAAACTTCATTTTGGCTTGTTTAAGCTTGGCATGTCTAAGCTTCATGTAGGTTTGTTTAAGCTTGGCATGTCTAAGCTTCATGTAGGCTTGTTTAAGCTTGGCATGTCTAAGCTTCATTTTGGCTTGTTTAAGCTTGGTATGTCTAAACTTCATTTTGGCTTATTTAAGCTTGGCATGTCTAAACTATTTTGATATGTGGAAACATCATTTTAGTATGTCTAAATTTCATTTTGGTATGTTTAAACTTTATTGCTTGTATGTCTAAACCCCATTATGGTATGTCTACATTTCATTTGCATACAAACGTATTTAGAGACCAGTCAAGGGACGCACAAAAGGTGGTGTCCAAACATGAATGGTCTCATAGATACAACATAACTTGTTCCTCAACACAAATGGAAGCGGATAAAATGGTCCTTTAATACAAGTGGTTTCTTAATACAAGTGGTCTCTTAATACAAGTGGTTTCTTAATACAAGTGGTTTCTTAATACAAGTGGTTTCTTAATACAAGTGGTCTCTTAATACAAGTGGTTTCTTAATACAAGTCATCTCTTAGTGTTCTCTTAAAAAGACGTTGTATCTCGAGTAGATTCACATATGTTTGACAACATGCTAGGTTATAAAAGCTCACGCCACACTTACCCAAGTAGAAGCTCCGGAGATCTGTACCACCTGGTGGCTACATAGTCCGTGTATATCCCAGTCGTACCTCCGGTTATTGTGCGAGCAAAACCAAAGTCACATAGCTTCAGAGTGTCTGAACTACTTATCAACAAATTCTCCGGTTTTATATCTGAAATATAAAACTGATGGTCAGCACTCGCATTACGTTAATTAATTAACACATGAATGAGAGGCATTGGTCAGTTATTGCCCCTGAATACTCCCTAAAAGTAGATAGGTCCTATTAAGTGTTTTCCTCTGTTTTTATCGTTGTTTCCTTTGCACAACATGCTAGCAATTTTATTTATCTATCGCTTCTTATGATTATTAATTACTATATCTCGACAGATCTCATACAGTATATGTTATGGATACTGTAAAACAATGTTATCAGTTACTTAACACAATTGATAAAATCACATTTATCATACTGCAACATCTGGTTAGGGAACAACAGTAAAAACAAAGGATTGCAACATAGCCTGGCAATAGGCATTGATATATTTATCATTATATGACTGGTCAGTCATATAAATATATTTTAACACTGAGGTCATTAATTGGGCCGTATTGAGTTTCTGATAATATCAATCATGACTGGAGAAACTTAGGGGTTTTCCGTGTAATTATTGATTATCATTAATCCTATTAATAAGCCTATTATGTACTCTGACATACTTGAATCGAAAGTGAGGCACTGCAATGTTGATAAAGCTGTATAATTGGCTGAGACAACGAAACGGTAAATAGTCTTAACAAGTACAGTGTGCATCTGATTTCACATATTTACTCAATATTTAAGTCGTCCTTACTTCAATTACGCCGAATCGATCAGTTACCACATAAACGTAATAGCTAAAATCCGCCATCTCGTCGATATAATGCAGAAATGTGTTGACACAATTATGCAATGTAAATGAGGTTATGGGAGCATTCGTGTATTTTCGGAATTGATCATGTATAATGTGCCTGTTTGGTAATTTCTATTTTTAGTGATTGTATCTTGCAGATAAGAGTTGTCGTTTTTCAATCAATACCCTAGGAAACACGTGTGTAATGTACGGAAATCAAGTTTCTCCACGCTGTCATTTTACAAGAAGTAAATTAGTGAAAAATCGACAGACTGGAACCCAGGCTATATTCCAACTAAAAAGACCTATTTACATTTTGGGATAAATCAGACCTTATCTGTCAAGGGAGGTAATAAAAATTAGAGATGTCTCTCATTAACAGCACACATCAAGGGAGATCACCTTAAATGTTATAGTTTATAATAGGAGGATTTATTTTGTGTACATTTTCAATGTATCCGGTTTCTGCACATCAACTCAGTATGATGAAAATTTGTGCTACATTATTTGAAAATGGCACAGTGATAAAGAACCAGGCCCGTAGCCAGACCGAGGTGAAGGAGTACTGTACTTGCGCCCTAAGCATAACGCATAGCCAATGGTGATTGTGTTGTTTTCTATTAAAATTGGAAATATTTTGTATTACTGTGAAGATCTCACCAGACTTTCCTCCTAAGCAAGTTGTACGTATGATGTTTCACTAGAAAACATGTTGAAGCGTTGGTTAGCCTCTAAAAGTGCTACTAGTTAACCCATTCAACACCATGTAACTGACATGGACTGGTGCACCCATTCAACACCATGTAACTGACACGGACTGGTGCACCCATTCAACACCATGTAACTGACACGGACTGGTGCACCCATTCAACACCATGTAACTGACATGGACTGGTGCACCCATTCAACACCATGTAACTGACACGGACTGGTGCACCCATTCAACACCATGTAACTGACATGGACTGGTGCACCCATTCAACACCAAACACACCATGTAACTGACATGGACTGGTGCACCCATTCAACACCATGTAACTGACACAGACTGGTGCACCCATTCAACACCATGTAACTGACATGGACTGGTGCACCCATTCAACACCATGTAACTGACACAGACTGGTGCACCCATTCAACACCATGTAACTGACATGGACTGGTGCACCCATTCAACACCATGTAACTGACATGGACTGGCGCACCCATTCAACACCATGTAACCGACATGGACTGGTGCATGATATTTTTAGACCAATAAATTTATAAGAAAATTACATTTGGACCAGTTCATTTATCAAAATGGGTAATTTTGTCTGAAAATAATAATATTATTGGCAAAAAGAGCAGATCCTGGCGACGGCTCTTAGTAATAGTTGGGCAACATCTTGGTTAAAACGTTCATTGAAAAGGCTAGACATTAAACTGAAAGTTATTAGAATTACAGTTGATGTGCAATGACAATGTTGCTTAACACTTTCTGTACTGGAAACGAGTATATTTGTTTTTGCAAATAGCATAGAGCCAGATGAGATTGCACAGAATGGGCACAGAGCATGCCGTCTGATCAAGCTATACTGCTTGCTATTAGGATAGTGGAGCTAAAACACATGGCTGAATAGCAAACAACATAGATCCTAATCAGACACGGCTGATCTGGATCTATGTTGTTTGCACATTCCTTTCAATTTATTCAGCATTTTAAGGGTATGAATATGAACAAAGACAGTGGAATACGCACCTATCCTATAATAACCTTAACTTATTGTTCACATTTGATAATACATTCATGTATCTGCATGATTGAATGTTGTTTTTATTTCCAGTTCTTGGGGTTTATCCTACCTTCATGCGAAATAACGTACAAAAACGGCCTGCCTAATACATTTTGCTTTATTAGTCAGTGCCTAATAAAGCTTTCGTGACGGACTACTTTTATGACCCAGATTACGGTTTGTAAATAAACAAAGCGTCTGTTGTCACATTGTGTTGTCTGCTGAGTTTGGAAAATGTCCCAAGAAGAAAGTCGTGTACAGGCAAACTTTCAGGTTGTTTGGGATGAATTAACAGCACTCGATGAGACCCCTCTGGAAACTATTGTTGTCAGAGAAATGTCATTTATCATTTATCTATAATGCGCAACATATTACCAAGTGCGTAGCGAGTTTGTAAGCTGTCATGGCTAGTTTGTTTGTTTTTGTGTCGGGTGCACACTCAGAATGTAGGATAAATAGAATATAAGTTACTGTCTTATAAATTTTCAGAGCCTCGCCTTGTATTTTTTCTCTGACTCGCCTAATAAATTAATATTTATAAGACAGTAACCTAATATTCTCTATTTATATGATACGCTCAATACACCCTACAATATCAATAATTGATTTCCTGGTATACAGGTAAAAAATACTGAAATAAACAATCTTTAAACTAATAATAATAATTGTGCAAGAGATGACAGTATTGAATGCTAGATGCTTACCTCGATGTATGATGTCATTGCTGTGACACCAGTGTATAGCTTTACACAGTTGGTATGTGTAACTGCGCACTTTCTCCGGAGCAACACCATTAGCCTGTTCCTCGAGCAACTCCAACATGTTCTGAAAGCAATTAACATATTGTTTATAAAGATCGGGAGAACACTACACTGTAGGTCTGTACCGTGTTTTACTTTTACTCTTACTGTAAAGTTATTACTTATTGCAAACACAGACCCATTCCAGTGGATTCAGGCTCCTTACTCCACTGGTATGTTGGCGGGACTGTGGCCGTTACCATTAGAGATTCAGGTGAAATGGCACCATTTTTCTAGAACTTCAAGTGCTGGCCTTATATTGGTCTCTTTCAAACATATTTTAGTTGCTTTCACCCAACATTTCTTAATCACCAGCATTGGAAAATAGATAATTTCATTGAAAATGGTGTTTGCTTGTTCGGGTTGTACGCCTACATCAGCACCATTTTGGGCTATATTGCCAGTGGGCAGACCTAACAACACCTTTCCTGGGCAGGCTCCAGCTGTTAACCAGTACTTGGTACAACAACCTCCATAAGAAACTGCCAACTTTTTCATATAAATAAGATGAAAATGGCGCATGTAAGAATATGTTAGAAGGTGAAATGGATGTCCACATGGTTGATCCATACTGAGTATCTGTAAAGGATGCCTCAATCTTCACAAACACATAACTGTCATCAAGATACCCAAAAGCTATTACACAGTTAAAGATAGTGAGTGACCAATCAGACTGCGACAATTTATTTTGTTTTCAGTTTATTTGTGGAACAAGATCCCGGGTGATCC
The DNA here is from genome assembly GCA_014843695.1 of Archivesica marissinica. Taxonomy (NCBI): domain Eukaryota; kingdom Metazoa; phylum Mollusca; class Bivalvia; order Venerida; family Vesicomyidae; genus Archivesica; species Archivesica marissinica. Next base: position 46,800,984 of record CM026397.1, read on the forward strand.
TCCAAGCAGGATTTCAGGCATGTACAGGCACCCGGGTAGATCCACCAATCTCACGCAAGCCAGCTGGATCGCTTCCTCACATGAAATCATTTGACACCCCTGTGGGATTCGAACATACAGTAGTGAGGGGCAAGTGATTTCGAGTCAACAACCGTAACAACTACTGGTAGGCCATGGACAATAAGACAATATAAACAATCTGAACATTGTTTTTTGGGTTAAACGTCGCACAAACAGCTACGGTTATATGGCGACTCTCCAGCTATTATTATATTATTATTGGCGGAGGCCTCAGATGCCCCTTCGAGTAGTATTTCAGGCACAGGCTGGTACATGGGTAGAACCACAGACCTATTGCAAGCCAGCTTTATAGCTTCCTCACATGAAAGAACTCAACAACCCTCGTGGGAATCGAACCTACAGCGGTGAGGGGCAAGTGATTAGGAGTCAATGACAGTAACTACCACTCACAATGTTCACATAATATAAATTGATGCGTACTGGTATTACAGGGATACGGACATAATCCCAATCTGTGTTTATTAATACAGGAGGACCAAATCACCCCCATCTAGGATTAGGGTTAGTTTTAGGGTTGGGATTAGGGTCTACCTTAAACCTGAATGTGGGGGATTATGTCAAAACTGGGTATATATATGGGGAGATTATGTCTGTCTGTGTCAAAAAACATGGAGGGGGATTACTTCCGTGGGATTATGTCTGTCTGTGTCAAAAAACATAGAGGGGGATTACATCGGGGGGAGGAATATATCTGTCTGTGTCAA
>CM026397.1:46802768-46851049 GCA_014843695.1 Archivesica marissinica
GGGGGTTACATCGGGGGAGGGGGGTTACATCGGGGGAGAGGGATTACATCAGGGAGGGGGGTTACATCGGGGGAGGGGGTTACATCGGGGGGACAGTATGCAAAAAACCTATCTTAATTTGAAAAAATGTTTTATTATAAAGGAATTGCATGCAGTCTATAGAAATGTGAGAAACTATTACAAAATATAATGAATTTACTAGCCGATTCATTTACTCCATTGATATAATGACCTGCTATCAATTACTTTTTTGCAACATGTCAGGACCAATATTAGCCATTGAGAAGTTTTTATCATCATATTAAGGTTTGCAGTTTGGTAATAAACATGTCAAGTCCTGATCAAAGTATTTTTTCTATATAAAACACAAATCAATACCTAATCAATTGATAAAGAAACAGTAAAGCTGTGAAATGCCAGGCTCTGCTGCTTGATAACAGCAATGAAACTTGTTTATTATTGTTGCTGGTGATAATATCCCTCAGCTCATATTTCAAGTAAATTGCAGTTTAATGTCAGCGCCCTGATTATTCCAGTGAATAGATTCATTGTTTACCACAAGATATTTTTAACTGTTGCCAGACCAATGTTGAACAATTCATCCATATTTAATTTCGTAGTCAATTTCCAACAGGTTCCTTGGAATCCTTACATGACAGTCCGTATCTCCACAATATGCACATTTCTTCATTACTGGATTAAGATCTTTCGCGATGTGTTTCACTCTTTTAAAGGAATGAATACATATATATCGTCAATGGCCTTGATTTCGCCCCTAGCCTGTTTCTCGCATTTGCTTGTTCCCATAAATTTTGTTTACTTCCGGAAAGCGAATGACGTCATCACTCTCAAAAACATGTCTTAGGGGTTCACACTATTACTTTTCAAAGAGAAAAATGCGCAAAAGGCAGGTAAATATTCACATTTTGTTTCGAAAGTATGTAAGTGTTGATTGATGTAGCGTAAATAACCCTTAACCCTTTCAACACAACAGACCTCTAAATAGGCTTACAAAAAGTGTAGATCCAGATGAGTCGGCTCGTGACGAGCCGTCTCATCAGGATCTGCACTTTTTGCCAGTGATATGACTATTTTTAGACACAATTACCCATTTTGATAAATGAACTGGTCCAAATGTAATTTTCTTATTAATTTATTGGTCTGAAAATATCATGCACCAGTCCATGTCAGTTACTTGGTGTTGAATGGGTTAACTTGCAAGACTATAACAATTATTACTATGCCCAATGTTAATTAGCTTTCTGGAACTTGACTGTAATCAACGTTTCTGTTACGTGAATTTATGAGTCAGCCGAAAGTAGGTCCTTTTTTCAACACCATGTTGAAATCACAAGCGAATGAAAGTGTGTTTTATTTTAAACATATATTATGCAATCTCAGCTTGGACAATTGCATTAAATGTAAAAATCACTTTACTTAGTAATAATCATCTGCTGTAAAAGAGACCTGACTAGAAGCTATTCACCGACGGCCGAATACCGGTACATTCATGGTACTAGTACCGTATATTTGATGGTAAATATTTGAGGTAATATTACTACTGTCTTTAACCCATTGTGATATTTTCAGACCAATAAATTAATAAGAAAATTACCTTTGGACCAGTTCATTTATCAAAATGGGTAATTTTATCTAAAAATAGTAATAATTATTACTGGCAAAAAAGTGCAGATCCTGACGAGCCGGCTCATCTGGATCTACACTTTTCATAAGCCTATTTAGAGGCCTGTGGGGTTGAAAGGGTTAAGCCTATCCTCCATAGAGATGTAGGCTTATATACTAATGTATCTCTATACATGTGGCTTCAATTTTAACTACTGTAAAACACTATAATTTCGCAAACACTTTATTTCGCATTGTTCACTATTTTGAACATTTACAATTACAATGTAAGTTTTGAATTCGCGCATCTGTGATGTATAGCAAAATCGTTTATTTTTATATTTTACTTTTCATTCACAAAAGTCTCGAAGAAAACCAATTATTTACTTTGTGAGAAAAGTGGACAAAAGAGCAGCACCTCACTCTCAGTAATCCGGAATGACGTCACATGTTTTCGCCTAACTGTGGAAATTGCCTACTGCGCGACCATTAGTATGTAAACAACAGTTCTTTTTAGCAAAACAATATAAATAAGGAACACTAACTTTAATAACAGGCTTAAAAATGTATCATTATCACTCAAAATTCATTTGTTGGACAGCATTATACAGTCTATATACTGTATCTAAAACATCAACATTTAGTTTAACTTAGGCAAACACGTTGGGCATAAGAAGTCGTCGCCCCTCCTAATTACTCTGACTGGGTGCAGAACCGTAAATGGACCTATCAATCGCACAATCACACGGTGCCTAACAGAGAATAATTAGGTTCACACAACCATGAATATCAGTTGGAGAACCTCTGTGACAACACATGGACCTGAAGGTGAAAAACGGTGAAAATCGATATTATATCGACCCATTGTGTGTAATAATGGACGAAACTCATAAACACAGAACAATGAGACTATGATGATATTATTTATTCGTAAATATATTGGTGTGGCAGACGATGTATATGTCATTTTGGAAATAAAAATGATATTTATATGGCGACATAAATGGGAATAGTGAAAACTGGGGTAGGTTACGTTTTCACCACTTATTTACCTGTGTGATCTCCATGACCGGTTAGAACAGATTGTACAAGGTATGTTTATTTATATTTTAGGTAACTGGAGCGTGAAATATCGCGTGATCTCTCGCGACTTGCTATTCCCACAGTTAGGCGAAAACCCGTTCTGGACGAAAATTCTTCACGCCGGGATAGTACACTCTCGAGAATGGCAGTTGTCTAAAACATATATTGAATGCTCACCTAATCAATCTTGCAGAGTAAGTTTATAATAACGGTTAACAGTAATCATTTGTGGCTATAGTCGTAGATAGAGGCAAATAAGTTCATTCTTAAAATGTCAACACCAGCATAATGTGCGTTAACAGTAAAAATCTTTAAACAGATTTTTATCACAAGCTCAATTCATTGGTGTGGAAATCAACTTGTTCACACAATGGCCTGTGTTATTGGGTTCCCTGCATAATTGACAGTTTTATCGACTTCCGAGTTTTGTGAAAACTGTCATTGTCCCTTACACCGGAGCCAGGCCCGTTTCATATAAACTCATTTTCAGTTCCTTCATTAGTAATGTAACATCGATATAAAAATATGTTCAACCTTTTTCTGTTGATCAATATAACCATGGTATTACAGGGTTCATTCTAGGTCAGAATTTTTGGGAGAAGTGAGAAAGCGCGTGATCGCTTCCTTAAATGGTGTTCTTTAATATACTTCTTCAAAATAGGGTTAAAATGCACAGTACAACCATTAAATACAACATTTGAATAGAAGGAGTGCTTTATAATGGGCCAGTGTATCTTACTAGACAAAAGTTTGTTTGAAAACCGTAAAAACCAGGGAGAAGTGGGGCCCCCAGAGGGCGAAGTCAGGGTCCCTAGGGCGACAATTTCGCCCACATCGCCCTCTAGAATGATCCCTGCTATTATACACTTTCATTTATAAACAGCAGACAAAAAAAACAAGATAATGAATTGATCCATTATTCCCATATATATTACACTATTGCACATAACAATAAAGATGCCGGTTGATGTATATCACTAATTGGATTGACTTTCAAAATTTTGATAAAATGTAAATATTTTGGGATATAATTCTACATTCATATATAGCTCTACATTCAGACACAGAATTATTCACTAGAATCGTCATCAACTTAAATTGTGAAAATATAAATGCTCGTGAAGAAATAGTGTTTAGTTTAATCATATTTTATTGTAAATCAGTAGTTAATGTTATGCACAGAACGATACAATACATAGTATGAACATGCAAGCGGTTTGGGCAATAAGTTTTAACAACAATAGATAACGGCCTGCACCAGAAAGTCCAGCTAACGTTTGATTAAACTAAATGACTGGAGTTTCTTTCCAGAAAAGATTATACAAAAATAGGATGAAAATAAAACTGATACAAAGGATGGAGAAAAAAAAGACAAATCTATAACAATAAAAAGTCGATATAGATTGATACAAATGACTCATGATTCCATTGATGCTCCCCTATACCACGCCCAGCCCCGAACCCATGACCCCGTCTCACATGCAAATAACGTATAATTAATTCAAGAGAGCAGTGCCGAAAAACGAAATAATGTTCACCAGTTACATCAATTGGTAAGCAGTGGATAAGCAATGGATAAGCAAGCAATGGATAAGCAATGGATAAGCAATGGATAAGCAATGGATAAGCAATGGATAAGCAAGCAATGGATAAGCAATGGATAAGCAAGCAATGGATAAGCAATGGATAAGCAATGGATAAGCAATGGATAAGCAAGCAATGGATAAGCAATGGATAAGCAATGGATAAGCAATGGATAAGCAAGCAATGGATAAGCAAGCAATGGATAAGCAATGGATAAGCAATGGATAAGCAATGGATAAGCAAGCAATGGATAAGCAATGGATAAGCAATGGATAAGCAATGGATAAGCAAGCAATGGATAAGCAATGGATAAGCAATGGATAAGCAATGGATAAGTCTAACCCATTGTGGTTCACATAATAATTTATAATTATTTAGTGTATATCTTGAATATATTTCCACCCACCCACCTATATACAGATTACTGAGGGTGTTTAAGGGGTGTATTCACACATATAATTGTTTATTAACACACACCTTAGTAACAACACACCTTACACTAAGTACTTATACATTTCTCTTTCAATACAACATCACGTGGTGATTTTTGACTATTTTGCTAGTGGAATGGAACAGTTTTCTGGGATATATTATATAACAGACAAGCAAAAAGCGGTAGATACCGAAATTTGTGTGGAGTGGCCAGGAAAATGGTTTTAGTCAAAGTATGGCAAAAATATGGTTTATGGGAGAATGTATCTAAGACTAGGGGTGCTCAAGGTGTAGGTAGAAAAATTACTAACACCGTTTTGACGTCATAAACATATTCATAAATTCAAACAAAATGGCTGCTATTTTTAACACGATTTTAAGTTTTTAAAATTTATTTGAAGCTCTATTTTCATAAAAACCATTTAGCATGATGATCGCATTGCCAAATAGATTGATTGCACGTAAATGCCCAAATGTCAAAGCTTATCCTCCTACAAGATTATTTTGTACCGGTGTACTTACCCTTTCCACATATTCAAATACGAGATACAGTTTTCCCTTCCTTCTGAATGCTTCGCGCAGTTCAACAATGTTCTCTTGCTTGAGGGACCGCAGCATCTTGAGTTCCCGTAAGGTTGTTCGACGAACATCTTCATTTTCTGAAAGGCAAAGAACCAAGTAATTAATTAATTAAATATTTTTTAAAATATTGTTTATGTCATTCAGAAATGTAAAATACTTCAAGGAAAGGTATAACATTCTAACCAACACATGAGCTAATACCGACCGAGTTGTTTCAACAATTACCTAACACCCCATTATCCGTATAACGTACTACACACACATAGATATTCTAATGGGCGGATTATTGTAATAAAAACTTACTTTAGCTTGATTGCGAAACAAATTTTTACAATGTTAGATTAATTGCTCTCGAGACCTAATTCCTGATGGAATCCAACGCCATGAGGGAGAGAAGAGGCATTGTGGAATTTAAATGCCTTCCCTAAGGGCACAATCATAACGGCTACAGCTGGGCGTGAACTCAGGGCCTCTTGCACATTGCGCTATCACGACTTCCACAGAATATCGTGTTGTACATAATTATGTATTTCCAATTTTCAGTAAGAAGTTATTCAGGTTTTAAGTACAACGTTGAAGATCTGCCCACAAATAAACTCATTCTTGTAAAATTATTATTTGTAAATGACCTCCATATAAGGATATTCATCAAGAACTTTGTAACTGACAGTTTATTCAAATGCATTTTTCATGCGATTATATGTTCATTTTTCATTTGAAGAAAAGTCAGGTTTAAAGAGGGTTTATATAAAGATGGTCCTTTGGAATAATAAACAATTTTACGACTGATCCCATTTAATGTATTTCTGGTGTCAAAAGGTCTGTTCTTGACACTGGCAGCATTGAATTCCACATTTACACACATTGTATCAGGCAGTAAGATTAATGTTTCTTATTGATTCTGAATGGCTTCATAATGATCATATAGCGTATCATTGAACTCCTCCACAGTATGATCATATAGCGTATCATTGAACTCCTCCACGATATGATCATATAGCGTATCATTGAACTCCTCCACGATATGATCATATAGCGTATCATTGAACTCCTCCACAGTATGATCATATAGCGTATCATTGAACTCCTCCACAGTATGATCATATAGCGTATCATTGAACTCCTCCACAGTATGATCATATAACGTATCATTGAACTCCTCCACGATATGATCATATAACATATCATTGAACTCCTCCACGATATGATCATATAACATATCATTGAATCCTCCACGATGATCATATAGCGTATCATTGAACTCCTCCACGATATGATCATATAGCGTATCATTGAACTCCTCCACGATATGATCATATAACGTATCATTGAACTCCTCCACGATATGATCATATAGCGTATCATTGAACTCCTCCACGATATGATCATATAACGTATCATTGAACTCCTCCATGATATGATCATATAGCGTATCATTGAACTCCTCCACGATATGATCATATAACGTATCATTGAACTCCTCCATGATATGATCATATAGCGTATCATTGAACTCCTCCACGATATGATAATATAGCGTATCATTGAACTCCTCCACGATATGATCATATAACGTATCATTGAACTCCTCCACGATATGATCATATAACGTATCATTGAACTCCTCCACAGTATAATCATACAGCGTATCATTGAACTCCTCCACAGTATAATCATATAGCGTATCATTGAACTCCTCCACAGTATAATCATATAGCGTATCAATGAACTCCTCCACAGTATAATCATATAGCGTATCATTGAACTCCTCCACAGTATAATCATACAGCGTATCATTGAACTCCTCCACAGTATAATCATATAGCGTATCATTGAACTCCTCCACAGTATAATCATATAGCGTATCAATGAACTCCTCCACAGTATAATCATATAGCGTATCATTGAACTCCTCCACAGTATAATCATATAGCGTATCATTGAACTCCTCCACAGTATAATCATATAGCGTATCATTGAACTCCTCCATAGTATGATCATATAACGTATCATTGAACTCCTCCACGATATGGTCATATAATGTATCATTGAACTCCTCCACGATATGATCATATAGCGTATCATTGAACTCCTCCACGATATAATCATATAACGTATCATTGAACTCCTCCACGATATGATCATATAACGTATCATTGAACTCCTCCACGATATGATCATATAACGTATCATTGAACTCCTCCACGATATGATCATATAACGTATCATTGAACTCCTCCACAGTATGATCATATAGCGTATCATTGAACTCCTCCACAGTATGATCATATAGCGTATCATTGAACTCCTCCTATTATAAGATAGCGCATGGTTACAAATGGGGTTCTATTTCCGAGGTTTCGCCCTTACATGCATAGTGTACAGACCTCAAGCTAGACCCACATTATTGGGAGAAGTGAGAAAGTGTGAGATTGCGTCATTTAATAGTATTATTTAATGCATTTCAACATAATAGGGTTAAAATACACAATATGACCTCTAAATATAATATTTGACTAGATGGAGTGCTTTACAATTAAGGAATGAATCGTGGGTTAACAGTTTCCATCTGGGTATGAACTACATTTAACGTGAATGCCGAAGATTCATTGCATTTATATTAATTATTCTTTGCATTTAAAATGTTTTTAGTCCAGATTTGCAATTTACCGTGTGCCAGAACAGGTAAATAGATCATCCTTGGAACAGCGTAAACTATACGTGCCTTTCCTTGCGACGAACGCTGCCTAACACAGCAAATGTACATGCCCGTAACTTCGAGTGCACATGCCAGCAGCAAATCATTAGTTGGGAACTCTCATACTAAATTGTATACAATCAGGGCACATACATTCATCGTAGGAAATGCAATAGCGATGTCAATATTGGCCAATATTTTGTCTGAAAGTTGGAAAAAAACTTAATTATTTTTTAGGGAGAAGTACCAGGGGGCAAAGTCAGGGTCCCAAGGGTGACTAGTTTGCCCATGTCGCCCTCTAGAATGAGCCCTGGTGTATTGTAGTGGCTTGAGGCTTGGTTTTTATTGTCTGCTATTAGTGTTTTGTATTTGTGGAGGGAAAGGGGATCAAGCAGTGTATTTGTGGAGGGAAGGGGGATCAAGCAGTATATTTGTGGAGGGAAGGGGGATCAAGCAGTGTATTTGTGGTGGGAAAGTGGATCAATCAGTGTATTTGTGGTGGGAAGGGGGATCAAGCAGTGTATTGTGGAGGGAAGGGGGATCAAGCAGTGTATTTGTGGTGGGAAGGGGGATCAAGCAGTGTATTTGTGGTGGAAGGGGGATCAAGCAGTGTATTTGTGGAGGGAAGGGGGATCAAGCAGTGTATTTGTGGTGGGAAGGGGGATCAAGCAGTGTATTTGTGGTGGGAAGGGGGATCAAGCAGTGTATTTGTGGAGGGAAGGGGGATCAAGCAGTGTATTTGTGGTGGGAAGGGGGATCAAGCAGTGTATTTGTGGAGGGAAGGGGGATCAAGCAGTGTATTTGTGGTGGGAAAGTGGATCAATCAGTGTATTTGTGGTCGGAAGGGGGATCAAGCAGCCAATCCCTGGATTACAGGCAGACGTGTTACCACTGCTCTGTTGAACCACATGACTGTGGTCAGAGGAAGCAGATCCAGATATTAGCATTTAGGGTGTGTGAGTTGGCTAGGGGGTCTTGATTTGACAGCGAAAGGTCAACCTCAAGGTCAGAAGCTATGGCTTGTTTTAAAGGTCAGATGAGGTTCCCTATAGGCGTTCTACTGAAACTATAATTATGTGTATCTTGCTTCGTTTTGAGTTACAATCATGCACAGTTTACAATAGAAGTGAATGGGAGTGGACACTTCGCTGACCTCAGACATTGAGAAATTTCTCTCAAAGTCCTATCACTTCCTCCTAGTCCAACCCTCTATATATCAACAAGTGTTATTAGAATCCATAAACGAGTGTGCTCAAACACACACAAAACAATAACCCTCGTTCCTACAGCGGGGAATAAAAACAATAACCCTCGTTTCTACAGCGGAGAATAAAAACAATAACCCTCATTCCTACAGCGGAGAATAAAAACAATAACCCTCGTTCCTACAGCGGGGAATAAAAACAACAACCCTCGTTCCTACAGCGGAGAATAAAAACAACAACCCTCGTTTCTACAGCGGAGAATAAAAACAATAACCCTCGTTCCTACAGCGGAGAATAAAAACAATAACCCTCGTTCCTACAGCGGAGAATAAAAACAATAACCCTCGTTCCTACAGCGGAGAATAAAAACAATCACCCTCGTTCCTACAGCGGAGAATAAAAATAATCACCCTCGTTCCTACAGCGGAGATTTAAAAAGAATTGTGTTTTATTAATGTATGGATTTTTTAGTTCATCTTGTGATCACCAAAATAATGGCTTACATATAAATTGTGGTGATCACTCTAGGAAACACAATCCAATATTACATGAATAAACGCAAATATCCTCTATACCATAACATAATTTATCATACAAATTCACAATTTACTGGTAGCTTAGTTTATACACCATCAGTTGAATTGCTCTTTTGACCTTATTCATGATGGAATCCATCGTCATGAGGGAGAGAGAAGAGACAAGGAGGATCTAATAGTCTTGTCTCATGAGGGAGAGAGAAGAGACAAGGAGGATGTAATAGTCTTGCCTCATGAGGGAGAGAGAAGAGACAAGGAGTATCTAATAGTCTTGCCTCATGAGGGAGAGAGAAGAGACAAGGAGTATCTAATAGTCTTGCCTCATGATGAGGGAGAGAGAAGAGACAAGGAGTATCTAATAGTCTTGCCTCATGATGAGGGAGAGAGAAGAGACAAGGAGTATCTAATAGTCTTGCCTCATGATGAGGGAGAGAGAAGAGACAAGGAGTATCTAATAGTCTTGCCTCATGAGGGAGAGAGAAGAGACAAGGAGTATCTAATAGTCTTGCCTCATGAGGGAGAGAGAAGAGACAAGGAGTATCTAATAGTCTTGCCTCATGATGAGGGAGAGAGAAGAGACAAGGAGGATCTAATAGTCTTGCCTCATGAGGGAGAGAGAAGAGACAAGGATTATCTAATAGTCTTGCCTCATGAGGGAGAGAGAAGAGACAAGGAGGATCTAATAGTCTTGCCTCATGAGGGAGAGAGAAGAGACAAGGAGGATCTAATAGTCTTGTCTCATGAGGGAGAGAGAAGAGACAAGGAGGATCTAAAAGTTTTGTCTCATGAGGGAGAGAGAAGAGACAATGAGGATCTAATAGTCTTGCCTCATGAGGGAGAGAGAAGAGACAAGGAGGATCTAATAGTCTTGTCTCATGAGGGAGAGAGAAGAGACAAGGAGGATCTAAAAGTTTTGTCTCATGAGGGAGAGAGAAGAGACAATGAGGATCTAATAGTCTTGCCTCATGAGGGAGAGAGAAGAGACAAGGAGGATCTAATAGTCTTGTCTCATGAGGGAGAGAGAAGATACAAGGAGGATCTAATAGTCTTGTCTCATGAGGGAGAGAGAAGAGACAAGGAGGATCTAATAGTCTTGTCTCATGAGGGAGAGAGAAGAGACAAGGAGGATCTAATAGTCTTGCCTCATGAGGGATAGAGACAAGGATTATCTAATAGTCTTGCCTCATGAGGCAGAGAGAAGAGACAAGGATTATCTAATAGTCTTGCCTCATGAGGGAGAGAGAAGAGACAAGGAGGATCTAATAGTCTTGCCTCATGAGGGAGAGAGAAGAGACAAGGAGGATCTAATAGTCTTGCCTCATGAGGGAGAGAGAAGAGACAAGGAGGATCTAATAGTCTTGCCTCATGAGGGAGAGAGAAGATACAAGGAGGATCTAATAGTCTTGTCTCATGAGGGAGAGAGAAGAGACAAGGAGGGTGTAATAGTCTTGCCTCATGAGGGAGAGAGAAGAGACAAGGAGGATCTAATAGTCTTGCCTCATGAGAGAGAGAAGAGACAAGGAGGATCTAATAGTCTTGTCTCATGAGGCAGAGAGAAGAGACAAGGAGGATCTAATAGTCTTGCCTCAAGAGGGAGAGAGAAGAGACAAGGAGACATTGCCTATGGACATTGTCACCGTGGTTCTGGTGGGGCTCAGCTATGATCCGGACACCGTATCCGTTTCACCATGAAGATCTACACCTTCATCATGACTTGCATTCATCATACAATAACATTTTTGTTCAGGCATCACATTTCATTTTATGACAACATTTACAGACCCACTAATGACTTGTTTACAGGTATTATAAATACTACTATAAACTAATATAGATAATGCAAGTTCTGGCCAAAATCAAAAAGATCACCTCAATATGAGTACATTGGATAAAACGCTTCAGGTTTATGGTCCAGTCAATTCAAACCCTATAAACACTACAGACCTCTAAATAGGCTTACAAAAAGTGTACTTCCAGATGAGCCGGCTCATAATGAGCCGGCTCATCAGGATCTGCACATTTTGCCAGAAATATTACTATTTTTAGACAAAATTAGACAAAGTTCATGTCAGTTACTTGGTGTTGAATGGGCTATGGTCAAAATACAATAATTACACATAAAGTATGTTAGCAAAGTACATGTATTGAGTTGCAATCATGGGCTGGGATCAATATTGATGTACATTTCGGTAGGATCATTACAATATGTCAACACTTCATTTGTGCAAAATGATCAATATTAATTAATTTCTTTACTTCTGAATTGCAAGATTGCTAAGTATTACAAGGTAGAATGGATTGTTTATATCTTATATATAGGATCTTCAGTGCTCATTTCATACCATATTTTATGAAACAAATTTTAAAATTATGCTATTAACCCGTTTGCACGCTAGCGGCAGATAAAATCACTTTTGCACACAGCATTGAGCCAGATCAGTCTGATGAGGCTCTATGCTATTTGCTATTCAGATAGTGGAGGTAAAAAACTTGGCTTAATAGCAAACAACATAGATGCTGATCAGATGCTATTATAACATTTTGCTATGCTCTTATGTTAATTCGACGTTATATCCACTATGACAGCATGTATGTGAATGGTTATGACAACAGTACTACAAGAATGACCGTCGTCCTCGTAGTTGTTTGTATGTTTGACTTTGTAATTAGTGTTGTACCCATCTCAACATTCAGACCAACAGTAGGGTTACGTTATGTCTAACGTTATCTGCTAGGCCATGCAGGCTACGCCTTCCCATTTCAACATTTTTTTCGATACTTGTAGTAAGAGACCCACTCCCCGCAAGGGACAAGATAGCCCCATCCACATTACGTCCACATAAGAAATGTTACTGATGTGATAATAACGGTCACATGTTGGACTAGGGACAAGCAAACAGCAGTCTCTAAACAAGAATGATCTTTTAACTCTTTGCATGCTGGGTAAAACAAAGGCTATAAATAGTTCAAATAATTGTAGCAGACTACAATCCATTAATGTGTTTTTCTTATTTGTAGCGGAAAATTCTGGAAATATGTCATGGCATTTCTTATCGCTATGACATCCTTCATTGTTATTTTTACCACTAGTGTGCAAAGAGTTAATCAAATGTCTTCCTAAACAAATGGGAACCAAAAGTGGCTAACTACAAGTGGTATGTTATAGTCTCTATAAGTGTGAGAGTACCACGGTACTGGATCTCAACAGACGGATCTGTAGTCCAGTGGTAACATGCTGGACTGGTAATCCAGGGATCGCAGGTTCGATCCCCCGTCTGACCATAATAAGATTAACAGTCTTTCAGATGGGACGTTAAACCGAGGTCTCGTGTCTGTGCTTTACAATGTGCACGTAAAAGAACCAGAGGAGACTCTGGAATGGGTCTGTATCATGCATTATCCTCCAAAATCTAAAATGACTAATATCTTCAGGAGGCGTCGCTCATATGGGCAACCGGTAGCGACGATAAATAAATGTAAAGCACACATACTGGTTCTCAGGTATCACTAAACTACTAACATGACAATCAAGCATGCAATTACCTCGGATAAATGTATTATAAACTAAACTCTTCTGTCAATTATTATAAACTAAACCTTTCTGTCAATTTATTTTAGTATTTCTAAACTCCTCTCGTTCAATTCTTTTACATATAAATAGGTAATTGTACGATGAATGAGGTCATGTGAGATAATATCTCTATTACCTATTCATTTATTGATAATTTTGATGAATAGCCTGTATGAAATACCGTAACATTGATTGAAGTAAGAATTCCTGTATTACAATAATAGAATGGGTAGGAATCAAGCAGTTTCAGTCAGTAAGTAGGGCATAACCCATTCAATACCAAGTAACTCACATGCACTGGTCCATGGTATACTTAGACCAATAAATTAATAAGAGAATTACATTTGGACCAGTTCATTTATCAAAATGGGTAAGTTTGTCTAAATATAGTAATATTTCTGGCAAAGAGTGCAGATCCTGATGAGACGGCTTGCTACGAAAAACATAACGTCACTTCTGTTACATAAATATGTCGTCTGATCAGGCTCTATGCTGTTTGCTATTCAGATAGTCTAGCAAAAACACTTGGTTCAATAGCAACAACATAGTTATAGATGAAATGTTGTGCTATGCTGTAGACGATCAGGCTCTATGCTGTTTGCACATTCCTTGCACATTTCACTTTCACTTCATTGTCCCATTTTTCAAAAAAAGGTAAACTGTTTATTATAGAAACCCTTTAAAGCGACACTACATCAGTGAAAACGCAAATTTCTACAGAATGTAATTTCCTATTATATGGTATAAGTTTTCCCCAAATATTTGCCTCAAAGACTGCCTATTTCAACTAATCATTATAATTTTATGACATTTGCTGACATGGCAAAATAATGTAAATATTGTCAACATCAATGCATAATACAACTTGTGTATCCTGAATAACACGATTTATGGTCCAGATTTACCGTATATCTCACATTTGTGTCTATGCATATTTATTCTAAAATAATTATCTCTAATCGACAGTATCACACGTTTTGTATAGACTCAAATAATAAACATGCGTCAATACAGGAGAGTGGCTGATCGCTATATGAAATCCTACTTTCACTTTTGAGAGTTTGTAGACATCAAAACACTGTTTATTGATGTAATGTTAGTGTCAGAATTATTTTGGAATAATTTGTAGTAGCAATTAATACCTAAAAATGTATTTTTTGCTTTTTCGATGTAATGTCACTTTAAATTGATACATATGAAAATTCCTGAGATTAGTTTAAAATGAGTTCCAGTTTGAAGACTTATCGATTAGCTAGGCAAAATATGTAATTTATAAACTCAGATTTGTTTGATATATAAGCTTCAAGAAGACCATACATTTGAATTCAAGTCACTTTTTCAATCACAAATAACACCCAGAATTTTGGGTAACTAATTACGGTAACTAATTAACTTAAATAGAAATGCGTCCAATTATTATCTTACGGTTCTATTTACCTTATTAAGAGACAAAATTCAATAAAATCCCATTAACCTAGATTGAAATATGGATAAAAGTTGTCAACTGAGCTTAATGTGAAATGCTTCAAATCAGAAAGTATTTTACAACAGTTGTAAATCTCGACATATCAGCAACAAGTTAAGTTGGCCAAATAAGCAGGATGGTATGAGACGTATAATTCGACAAAACGCTTATTGATCCACCCGAACGATGACCATAGGACATCATTAATAAGGTCCCTCCATCTTAGTACACACAATAATACAAATATCCTATGTACTATATTGTATAACTGTGCCCATAGGGCATGGGTCCGGCCCAATCTTAGTAATGTGACAGCCAAGGACTACACAATATTGTGTCCTACATGTGAAGTATTATCCTTTCAGGGGCCACTACCCCCCTCGTGTCTTACATGTGAAGTATCCACCGTTCAGGGGCACTACCCCCTTGAGAGGTTCATATTTCTTTAAATTGATATGAGATATAAATTATGTTTCATCCAAAATGCAATAAATCCCCTTTAATAACTTGGACATTTCCCTCTGCTCTTGTTCAATATTTTCATTGTCTCCCTTTGATACAAGAGTTGTCGTCCACCTTTGGATTTCTAAGAAACGGTTCACAATGCATCCCTCTTTGATACAAGAGTTGTCCACCTTTGGATTTCTAAGAAATGGTTCACATATATCCCCCTTTGATACAAGAGTTGTTGTCCACCTTTGGATTTCTAAGAAATGGTTCACATATATCCCCCTTTGATACAAGAGTTGTCCACCTTTGGATTTCTAAGAAATGGTTTGCATGTATATAGCATTACCCTGAAACATAGTCGTGTGAAATGTAGATAATTCATCCTAATATTAAATATGAACCCCTATTACCCTCGTGTTTCTGTTCAGTGTCAATGTGGAAAAAGTTTAAGATGGCAATTAAAGTCATATTCAAAATGACTGTCCCAATTTTTTAAATTGTATTTGTTACGAAACCAGTATTATCCACGAATTTCAGTAAAGAAATCCAATAGTTTTATCATTTTAAAATGATCTTGAACATTGTTGAAAAATATTACAATCTTATTTTGACTAGAATAGTCTATTTTTCGTTTGTCTCCCTTCGTAGCTCCATTTTTCATTTGTCTCCTTTCGTAGCTCCATTTCTCTATAACAAATCATAAGATTAATGAAATGAATGTGCGTAAATCACCCGTAGCATGTTTCAATACATATAGTACACACAGCCTGTGAAAACACTGTGCAAATAGTCAAAACACTGATAAGATCTTATCTTGGTAACCATTTTGTTTGGCAAGTTTCATAAATGCCAATTTCAGGATCTTCCTAGTAATTCTTTTATTGCAATAACATAATGAATTTTTTGTTTGTTAATATAAAAATTGGTATAATTTCAAAGGTTTTGAAATGCACTTTTAAATATATTATTCATTAGTGATATGCAATTTGTGAAATGATGCAAAAAATATGTCCATTGAGAGCTTTCTAACAACGTATGAACTATGGTGATTGGATGAAAAATAAATATTTTATGAAGAAAACAAAATTACGCTATTAATCAATATATATAATATCTGGTCAACTTTGCAAAACAAAATGGCAGCCACAGTAGGAATGATGATGTCATATAAGAACTATGTGTTGCTGGCATAAAAAAACGGGGACACTCACAGAGTGTAATTTCATTTTTCTTAACAAAATTAAAAGAATAAAGTTTGGGCCGCAGCATAACATGGCCTCCACAAGTGGATGGACAAGTAACGGACCATAAAACAGAATAATGACTCATCAATTGCATAGGTAATAGCTGTACTGTTGGACAAGTTATGTCTATTCCTAAGGTTACAATCAAAGCATATCATGACATGTTTTGCGGGGTCTGTAATCGGATGAATTAATTCCAAGACCCAAGAGAAATCAATCCCAGGTAAACAGAACTCATGATCAGTAATTAACAGGCAATCCATGAATCTTTAATGCCAAGAAAGCCTCCATTGATTTACCGGCTCCAAGTTGTGCATATTTATTATCATTATACCCTAACACAGACAATCAACTTAAAATGTGATTGTTCAATGAATTATGTAAATCATACAGAGTAGGAATATAGCCATACATGTGACGTATCACCCCTTGGGGGTGGGCTGTCATCCTTCACAGGGTCGAAATTTCACTAACCCTTAACATGCTGAATAAATTGGAAGGAATGTGCAAAGAACATAGATCCAGATCAGCCGCAGCATAATGCATTGTCGTCTGATCAGGATCTATGTTGTTTGCTATTCAGCCAAGTGCTTAGCTCCACTATCCGAATAGCAAACAGCATAGAGCCTGATCAGACGGCACGTTCTGTGCCACATTCTGTGCCAGTTGATCTGGCTCAATGCTGTTTGCAAAAGCAACTTTAGTCGTGATTAGCAGGTTACGGGTTAAAATCAACTGTTTTAACTAAAATGCAAATAATCTGTCTAGAAAACTCTTTATTCTTTTTATGTTTTTTTGTTTTTTTAAATTCTTTATTTATTTTACAATGATTGCGAAGCAAGTTTTAACAACTTGTATTAATCACTCTCGTTGGCTAGGATGAAAGCGTATATGTGGTCATTCATGCGGGAGGAAACCGGAGTACCCGGAGAAAACCCACCTGTCCGATCTGGCGACCCTTTATTCTAAATAAATATAAGAGTTATTTCCCCTTTGGAATAAGGTGTTGCCATGTCATGGTTCATGTGACATGTATATATGATATGGTATTCAGTAAATTATTGAAACAAAATGTTACTGCTATGTTCACACAATTAATGTGGCATAGTATGCACAGATTGTCTGTCTTACCCTATTTATTGAACATTATGTCATTGATTATCACTTAATTGACAGACAATGCCTTACCAATATTTACACAGAACCCCTACAATTGACAGTAATTGGGACTGTTACTGTGAAATGGGGCCAGATGCAATCTAAGAGTTGACACACTGATAGAAGACAAACAAACTTATATAAACAAAATTATAAATATCCTTAAAACAGCTGCTGTTAGTATGTACAGTGAACCCTTCCAAACCAGAACCCTTCCAAACCAGAAACCTTCCAAACCAGAACCCTTCCAAACCAGAACCCTTCCAAACCAGAAACCTTCCAAACCAGAACCCTTCCAAACCAGAACCCTTCCAAACCAGAAACCTTCCAAACCAGAACCCTTCCAAACCAGAACCCTTCCAAACCAGAACCCTTCCAAACCAGAAACCTTCCAAACCAGAACCCTTCCAAACCAGAACCCTTCCAAACCAGAACCCTTCCAAACCAGAACCCTTCCAAACCAGAACCCTTCCAAACCAGAAACCTTCTAGATTGGAATTCCCTCCAAGCAGAACACATTTCTTGGTCCATAATTTTCAACTTTTTCTTCATTGTAAAAGATTACCTCTGTAAATCGGAACACTTCTTTTCCGTATACCAAAAAGACGTTTTTAAAAATGTGCATTTTCAACTGTAATTTACCCCTGTAAACTGAACAGGAACTTGTCTTGATCAAATATGAACAAACAACTTTCAACTATTGTTTTTCAGCATAATTTATTGTACACATAAAATGTATCAGTTCATTACAATCTGCCAAACTACAGACAGACTAACAGTTGAATTGATAAATAAGGAGAAATGTACTCCATTATTTTTTATTATTATTATTTTTGAGTTGCCATGGAGCAACCCGTTTAATTACATACACAGAAACATAAATACAATTTCACCTTATTACAGTTTAACATTTGATATACTCTTGGAGTATAGCTACGAGTTCACATTATAGAGATATATCTGTTTATGTAAACATTGGAGGATGAGAAACAGAGTAGAATATAGAAGATAGCACATAAGTAAAAGATATATAAATTTATACCATGTACCTCATTATGAAAACCCCTCTAAACCGAACTTTACCGCTGGTCCAGTGACCATTCGGTTTCACTGTATCTTATGATATATTAATATTTTCTACTAAAAAAATGTTGCATGCAACATACACAATTAATTCTGTTACCATAGCAACCAATATTCTTTATGCATTAAAAACATGAACATTTTGAGACTATTTAGGGGCATTTAGTGACGGAGTGGTTACAGTTGTTGACTTCAAATCACTTGCCCCCACTCACTATATGTTCAAATCTCACTGGAGGTGTAGAATATTTTCATGTGAGGAGCCATCTAGCTAGCTAGCAGGTCGGTGGTTTTACCCAGGTGCATGGAATACTGCTCAGAGGGGCACACAAGAACTTTATGATCAATGGAAGCACAATTATCAGTGACACCAGTGGCAGGATTACGAAATATGCAAAGTAGATAGGACTACCCAATAGGCAAAGTAGACAGGATTACCCAATAGGCAAAGTAGACAGGATTACCCAATAGGCAAAGTAGACAGGATTATCCAATAGGCAAAGTAGACAGGATTACCCAATAGGCAAAGTAGACAGGATTACCCAATAGGCAAAGTAGACAGGATTACCCAATAGGCAAAGTAGACAGGATTACCCAATAGGCAAAGTAGACAGGATTACCCAATAGGCAAAGTAGACAGGATTACCCAATAGGCAAAGTAGATAGGATTACCCAATAGGCAAAGTAGACAGGATTACACAATAGGTAAAGTAGACAGGATTACACAATAGGTAAAGTAGACAGGATTGCCCAATAGGCAAAGTAGACAGGATTGCCCAATAGGCAAACTAGACAATGCATGTATACACAGCTCAAAGAAGTTACAAAGGAATAAAGATGTATTCTAAATCAAAACTGTGCATACTTTAGCAGCATAAAACATCATGTACAGTATTGTATGCATAAAATGCCAGTGAGTCACATACGTTAGAGACTTGTTTCTCAGAACATTTCCGGACTATATTTACGGAAATTGCTATAAAAACAATTTCGGTTCAATCCACTATACCCATACGAAATAAACTTCAAAACATTGATGTTGCTCAGTCAATCAAGCAAACCAAATAAGGAAATAATTTATCTGCACAGAAAAAAAGGAAATGAATTTTTTATTGATTGGTTATCAATTAAAGGCCTGCAGGTTGACCTATATTTGACCTTAAACACACGAGGAATAGCGGTACAAATCTGACGGTCGACGCACTAAACACACGAGGAATAGCGGTACAAATCTGACGGTCGACGCACATCGTATTTGCCACATGCGAGGCTCTGCATGGTATACATCTAATACATGAGCACCACTTATATCTATTATGACCCACGTACATATCAGAGGTTATAAATTGCTGAAATTGAAGTTCTGTATTTTTATAGTACTTACAACTGGTATAAACAATTCAACTCCACTTATCCACAATATCACAAGTGGCATGCTACCATCACAGATGGATAGATTCATTTCTACAATTGGACTGCAAACGCTTGGATCTCGAACGACTAAAGCTTATCTAAAATTCACGTCTGATCATATTAGCGAAGAAAGACGGTCATCCTGTGATATTGCTCTAACCGAAGAGCTTCAGTTAAACAGGCCTGATAACTCAATAGACTTGGTAACAGATGCACGGCACAGTACTCGGCGAAACTCCAAGTTCACTGACGTTGCCTGTCTTGGGTATAATACTAAACAAGTAATACATCACGAAATAGTCAGCCGTGCTGACGACCCATGTGCACAGCGACATGAGCTTCTGGGCACAAAAAGAATATATGCCCACCTTGAAACAAAACAAATTAATGTTCGACGCCATGGTCACGATCGTAATACAAGTGTTAGCAAATATATCAGAGAAAAGCAACTGAAACAGATATCAAGTGGTGCAAAATGCCGAGAGGGCAAAACCTGGTCCATTCAACTTTCCGACAAAGTTGGGCCGGTCAAAACACATATGCAATATGCTATGCGTAATTGCAATGGTGACCAATCCATACTTCGAACAAAAATGGAATGTATTGTCAAACATTACCAAAATGACCACACAGACTGTTCACCCGAGTCTCGGTGTAAAATAGATCCCAACTATATCCCCAGCAGTCAAATACTTACAAGTCCTGTTGCTGTAGAACTGTTGCTGTCATGTGTTAGAAAATGCTATGTTTATAAGGAAGCGCAAAATTATATCTACCACATGGACACTAGTAGCGTGGAATCATTCAACAACAGCTTGAATGTTTTCCATGACAAACGTATCGGAACCTTCTCTGCTCTTCACTACACTATACGCTCAAATTTGGCAATATGTCAATGGAATGAGACAGTGCAAGTCAAGAATAATACAAGACTCCGTTGTACGCTCCAGTTCAAATCCAACATTTGGGCAAGGTATAAACAGGCATTATTTTCACACTTAATCTGGCGGCCTTTTTAAACCAGATGATACATGAAAGTGACAGAATAGAATATGAAAGTGACGAAACTCCGACCTTACAAACAACATAGATCCTGATCAGTTTAACAGTTTATTCGTAATTCAAGGCCTCCGGCCCATACACATATATTATATACATGCATACAAATTATCAGTCTCGGTGATTACGCTACGGCTGATGAGGCACCTACATAATATGTAATCTATGTCCCTGGGCTGATCTGGATTATGTAGTTTGAATACTCATAACTATCAATTTTCTTTACAATCAATAATATCCGTTTACTTAAATTGTCAGGGCCTCATTTTGACTAATTCTTAGCTCACAGAGTGATCGTGCATATTAACCGTTAGAAAATACCTACATACGCCAAATTATACTGAATGTACTGCTATATTGTTGATACAAGCCACTAATCACATGGAACAGGTAGTAAAGTATAAATCTTTACAATTGGACGGGGTCAAACTGCAGGCCTTTAACGACATATATACATGACAGATTCCGATCGAAACTGTTACTCTACACAAACAGCGATAAGCCATTTATAAGAAATGTAATGAAAACATTTGAAACGCATCCAGCCCATTAACATTCTGATGAAAAACATGTCATCTCACGCGGAAATAGCAATGGTATTAATAACAGGAAGTGCATCCAAGTTCGATGCTGGAGGTTTGATGCTACACTATGATTACATCGAGGAATTTATTGACCAGCGAATTACAACAAAATGATCTCTTTTCATAGAAAGCGCTAATGAGATTTCAAGGATTTATTGTGAAGGCATTGCATCTACATACAAACAAAGAGTGTGATGTAATAGCTTCACCAGGCATCCTAGACTTTCTAAATATGCAATAAAAGAATGTTACATTTTCAATTTGAGACCTCCGCAAATCAATACGACCAATCTACTTTACACTTGGTCAACCAGAAATAAGCAATTAATACAGCATGTAGATCATAAAATAGGGTAGAATAAGTATTTTGCATTAATTTCCGTCTTTAAAGGTCAAAGAAGGACACTTAGTTTATAAAACTGCCATTTCATGAAACACCAATTCAAATATTATATTGTAGTAAAATTGGAGGTTCAATTTCAGGCATTCAAATTATAAAAGTGGGGAAATTCGATACTGAAAACAGTCATTGAAATAAATTAATATATTATATACAATTATTGACAGGTACAATATAATACTATAGTATATTTCCATGCATTATATATTGGTTTATACCGCGACGGTATGTGATACAAGTGATACATTGAGGAAACGAGATACTGCAATCACGGTAGAGATGTGTGGAGCCTCCGTGGTGTAATAGATACCATGTACACTTCATAACCTACTGTGTGTGAGTCTAAGCCCAACCAGAATTAAGTTGCTAGAACCCTTAGGCAACACACTTAAATGGACACCTCTCTCCCACATAGAACCTTAGGCAACACACTTAAATGGACACCTCTCTCCCACATAGAACCAATCAGGAACAACATCTCAGGAGCAATTAATCTTAGAATTATAAGAACTTGTTTTGCAATCCAGCTTAAAAATATATTTGTATATACTACAGTAGAACTTGATTTGCTTAACCATTTCAACACCACAGACCTCTATATAGGCTTACAAAAAGTGTATTACTAATTAGACAAAATTACCCATCTTGATAAATGAACTGGTCCGAATGTAATTTTCTTATTCATTTATTGGTCTAAGAATATCATGGACCAGTCCATGTCAGTTACTTGGTGTTGAAAGAGTTAAATCTTTTGGGTACCATAGCCTTGGATGACGTTTTCAAGAATGAAGCTTTCCTGGAATTACTGTATCAGGTAGAAACAGAAATATATATCCAATCATACAAATGTATGTCTTCAAACATATTCTATAGCAAATGTGTATTCATATTAATTAGCCTTTCAGCCAAGTGCAGGAAACCATTGGTGGGTGTACCATAAAAATGGACAAAACGGCACTTATATATTTTGGAAGATATACATCTTGACATAATAAAAATGTGTTGTGGCAAGCAATTGGGAGTAGCTTAACAACATTTTTTGCCATTTGAAAACGTACCTTCGGATTAAAAACATATTGCTTACTTTTGAGGGTATGGGAAGCACAATTGGGCTCAAATGACTAAAAACAAACATATTCTATCATTATTTGGTATCAAATTATTCAGAACACCTTTGTCTACCATATTCAACAATGAATTTTGGTGTGAGTTATATAATGACGTAAATTATATGCTTAAAGTGACTTGTTTCGCTAAAAAACGGGAACAAAATGCTTATATTTTCCGTCTAATAAATTTACACATGATGTTAAAGTTTGATTTATTAGTACAAACTATCCAGTTGAAACACATGAAATAACCAATATACAAGGGGTCATTACACACTGCAATACTGTAAAGGGACGTAATTCAAATATTTATGAAGATTTTTACAAATATTTATCCGTAAGACTGATCATTGATTGTTTTGTATCAGTTTGTGTTTTATGTGTCTGCATATTTTTTAAAGAGTACTTGTAAATTTGACACAATGAGGCTACAATACCTAATGTAAATTAATGCACTATATTTATTACTTCCTTTTATTTCAATAAATGTATTTATTAAAGGACTATATCAGAACTATTATTCAAATTACTCAATTACCATGTGACTCATCAATACATGAACAATACCGATATATTAGTCATGCACAATGTCATTGTCTGATGATATAGTTTATATACCTGTTCTACAGGTTAATTGAATATCAGCTCAGTATCACTGTCGGTCTCTTCGTCATCGGCTTCTGTATCTGGTATGTAAAATTCTTCATCTTCACGCTGATTTGAACAAGATGTTAGTTTGCACATCTGAGTGCATTTCAGTTTATTTTTTAGACAAGAACATGTGTCTGGTTTGCATACACGAGAACAGTTGCACATCAACAACTCCATTACAGCATCCGGTGCAGTAGGAACATCATTCCATTCAACAGAGATAGCCACTACCATTTGTACCATCTTCTTCGCTAAGACGCCAACCATTTCCTATTGGAGATGGAACATCAGGGGAAGGTTCAATACATCGTCTCCAAATAGCACACTGGTAATTGGCTCTCATACAATGTTTAAGAAGGGATGCTGCACAGGGAGGCAACTGCCAATATTCAATTTCTCCTTTCTTTGCACAGAAAAGTCGATATCGTAGTTCATTTACATCAGCTGTAGAGGTTCTAGATGAATACATGGTGCATGTAAATCTTTCAAGACCATCAAACAGTTCATCAGAGAGTGACCAATTTGTACCAAGCAATTTGAACATATCCTGACAACTAGTCACTGCTTAAGACGTTTATATGCCGTCACCTTTCCACGGCCTGCAAAAGCACTCACTGTGTCACATCCTGTAAAACTATGCAATCCTGGCAAAGCTTCACATACATCCTGTCCAACTGAACATGCTAGTTTACCAATGTCGATATACTTTGTCCGTGTTTGAGTGCTCTTCTTTTGATACATTTGACACCCTAAATCTGATACATTTGCTAGACACAGAATTGTTACATCAGTATCTTCAGATACCACTAATACTGAGCCAAAGCCATTCCTTGATACGTGTTTGGCATGTAACAGTAATCTAGTGTCGGCTTCTTCTTGAGATGATTTCAACTCTTCTACTTCTTCACTACCATCTTCAGTGATAACGAAACATTCATCCTCACATGTCACAAACAGCTGCTTATGACCAATCGTCTCACTATGATGTAGTTGCTTCCAGTCATTCACAAGGAATTTGATAAGGTTCTTCTTGTTTTCAGATCCTTTGGGAAACGTTCTCCACTGCTGTACATTATGACCTGGTGCTATATTCTTGAACTATGTACTATCCGCTGATCCTCTATTAATACGTTCAGCATCCTTGATTGAGCCATCCTGATAAACATCAAAAACCATATCAACCCTGCCACAACCTCTACTTTCGCCCATTATCAAGGACAGAACATGTTGCGATAACACAGCAAAGGTCATTTGGTTAGCATGGACTTTTTGCAATAGTGCCATTCTGTCAATGATACAGGCTTTGTTCTCGCCAAGTGATTCTGCTGGTTTGACATTCTTTATTCTGCAAAACGTTTTCCAATGATACCGAGCAGTGTGCAAATCGTATGGAACACTCCCATTCTTGGTACTACTCCATTGAATCTGTCTGGGTGTTTCCATATTATATCAGTGGCTTTCGCATAAAGAGCTTGGTCAAAAACAACAACAATGTTTGGTAGTTCTAGGGATTCCATTACCTGAACAGACTGTGTCAGGACTTCATTGACAGTTTTCAACTGTGTTGCAGGAGAATTTATCGTTGGCATATAACCAATGTAACTTGCTGTATGTCTACATTGTCTCTAGTTAGTATGTTAAAGCCTGTCCAACTGCTGACTGTTTGATTAGAGGAACAGTGTAGTCTTGTCAGTGCCCAAAGATGGTTTTTCGTGACACTATCTTCGATGACCTCAGTGTCGTTTATAGGTATATACTGTCTACTGAGTGGACCGACACGCTCACCAGCATTATATTCAGGAATGGTCGGTAACGATTGTGCAATAGATCGCTTCCTTGTTTTCTCAATATGTCTCCCTGGGGCTGTGGGCAAGAAAGGACCATATGACTTCATCTGAACGGCGATTCCGTTCACTCGGTGTGACGTTTCCTTACCGCTTAATGTCTCTTCTAATCTATCAATGTTGTCTCAGGCTAGCGTCGTTGGAATATTAGGTTGAATACATTCCGGTATAGGCACATTGTCTTCAAACCTGTTGAGTTTTTCTATGCATAATGCTGTATCGATCTCCTGTAGCTGATCGTATGAGACACCATGGCCAACAATTTTCACAAGTTCAACATTTCCAGTTAAAGACTTGACCGCGAATGGAAGCAAAATATGTTTTGGTGGTTTTCTTCTTCCACTGTTGACACTGTATACAATATCGTGTCCAATAGAACTAGCTGCACGTGCAACATTTTCAGATGGGACAACTTCACCTCGCTTACCAGTCAGAAGAACTTTCAGGAAACTATGCAAATCAGCAGGGATGTATTCCGTTGCATATGTCAGGTCAGATGGGAGTGGTGGCCAAGGTTCTTCTTTAACATGATCTTGAATGATGGATCTCAGTGTAATGGCCACATTACCAGAGTCATCATTACAATGAACATTCTTTGACAAAATGTCCTGAATTTCGTATTTTAAATCTTGATTCTCTTTCACTAGCTGCTCTACCATCAAATTATCTGGGAAAATTAGCACATTGTTTTTAGAATCTTTAGTATAGTTCAGACTTTCCTTAAACTCGAATTTATCTTACGGAGCATGTGAGTTCTGGTAGATTCCTTTATTTCTGATATTCCACTTTCTTTCACCATATGTGACTTCAAACTCTCCCTCAATTCTGAAAGTTTTTTGACATTGGGTTCAGAAAACATGTCTCTCATTTGTTTAAAAAGTTCAACATATGCATTTTTTTCAGCTTCAACATATAACTGGTGTTCTAGATCTTGATCCATTGTACTGCTAGACTTGCACTTATTCTCATCTGGATCTGGTCTTGTGTACTCCCTATAGCATGAATGGTGATAGTGTCCTTCTGCAGCAACTAATTCTCTCGATAGAATAGCTATGATTTTAGTGTCATTAATAGCTATTGCTCTTTGTCTCACGGTGGTATCTGCTCTCAGTTCTCCACATCTAGTCAAAGTTTCTCTCGTACGTGTGCCCTTTTTATACTTGCCAGTTTTGTCACAGAATATGCAAACAGGGGCGTACACTCTAGATGGTTGTGGTGACTGTATTCCTGACTCAATCTGACTTCTTGTCTGACGTATATCAGATGTAGAAGGACACGTTTCCTCCTCAGATTTACTGGATGATTCATTTAATTTCTGTAGTGTTTCAAGGTCTCGTTTATGGGTAAACGTTCTTCTACATTCTGTGTGATAGTACACTGACTGTTCAGGGACTGTGTCGTCTGATAATGTTCTTGCTATATCAAGCATGCCTTGATGGTTTCGAATTCTTGCAGCATTCAGAAGTGTCTGCCAGGATGGCAAATCCCTGGGAGAGGTAAGTTTAGTTGTTACAGGATTATCTACACAGTGTACTGTGGAATTTTGCATCGACTCGTCATCACTGCTCTCACTGTTTGCAGCCATCGTCCGATATGCTGGTCAAATTCCGCAATAAAATAAAAATTTGTAGCACACTATTTTCCAAAATGTTTCATTTGTTAATGTATTAGTTAAAAGCCTAAATAGTATATTTTATGTATGCTTCAATGAATAAGTATCATGAAAGGTTTTTATGATGCTACATTTAAGAGATTATAATGTTTTATCCGAAAACTGTCATATCCGAGTACTACTCTAGTTTTAAAAATCCACTAAAATGACTTCCCTCCCTACTGTGTCATTCCATTTTTAATTGGTACATGTAGATAATGTATCAGTAGAGGGACAACAGTTTTGCAAAATACAGTCACAAAGAATCGACATTTGATGACTAGAACATTTCTTGTTTCTATTTGTTTACATCACACTACAAATGGCGTTATTTATAAAAGGGAGATAATCCATAGAAGTGACTTGCCAGGATTTCAGTTGCATAATTATCTAACAACAGTTTAGCACATTTGGCTTGATAGAAAATATGTTTTTCATGTCTTCTGGAATGAAAAACAGCCTTTTTTCAGTATTTTATATCCAATTTCTGACAATCTAATTAATATTCATGGATATGCAAATGAGAAAATTTACATAAATTATCATAAAATGAAAGCATTATCAATACTGTTTAGTTTGAAACTAATATGAACTTTCTACAATGAAAGATTGCCTAGTTCTGGCATATAATTGATACCATATCCCAATATCTGAATTTGGGATACCGTTGCCATGGAAATGGCTCAACAGACCTATTAGCTACCCGTTACAGCTTGCCACAAACCATTTTCTGTCTTCATATTTGATATATAATCAAGCTAGGTAGGTGTCGTTTTGTCCATTTTTATGGTACACCCAATTCATCTTACCTGGAATACTAAATCAATCTATTGAGAAATAATTGTATCAGTTAAATTAAAAATAAATTGTAGAAAAGAAGTGTTTTCTATAATTATATATGAACGAGATCCATTTTATGCTAGGTCAAATCTATATGTTGTAGGACAGCCTAGGTTGAAGTGAGGCATGCATAGAGATTGAAGTGAGGCATGCATATAGGTAACAGATGTCATGTATTTACCGTAGTTTGCTGTGAGCCGAGACATCGAGTACAACAAGAGCGCTAGGTTCGATTCTCCAGGGATTGATATAGAATGCTCAGCAACCCGCCCCGCCCCGCCCCATCAAACCAGGAGTGGAGTCATATTCCTTATGGGTCTTACATGTCGTTTGAGGCTGGGGTTTTTATACAGATTCTCAAAATCTTCTGAAAAATTCAGATATTCCTTCAATATCTATATTCAATTTTATAACCTACCTCTGGAGAAAGCGAAATCTCCCTCTTAGAGCATAAACTCACTTTATGTGGCTTATTTTTAAAATAAAAATCTTACCTTCACCATCTTTGAATTTCTTTACTGCAACAATCTCTCCGGTCTCCTGCAAAAAAATAAATACGTCACATTAAATGTACAATGTAAAACCTGGACTTTACAATGTAAAACCTGGACTCTACAATGTAAAACCTGGACTCTACACTGTAAAACCTGGACTCTACACTGTAAAACCTGGACTCTACAATGTAAAACCTGGACTCTACCATGTAAAACCTGGACTCTACAATGTAAAACCTGGACTCTACAATGTAAAACCTGGACTTTACAATGTAAAACCTGGACTCTACACTGTAAAACCTGGACTCTACAATGTAAAACCTGGACTCTACAATGTAAAACCTGGACTCTACACTGTAAAACCTGGACTCTACACTGTAAAACCTGGACTCTACACTGTAAAACATGGACTCTACAATGTAAAACCTGTACTCTACAATGTAAAACCTGGACTACAATGTAAAACCTGGACTCTACAATGTAAAACCCTGGACTCTACAAAGTAAAACTTGGACTCTACAATGTAAAACTTGGACTCTACAATGTAAATCTTGGACTACAATGTAAAACCTGGACTACAATGTAAAACCTGGACTCTACAATGTAAAACTTGGACTCTACAATGTAAAACATTGACTACAATGTAAAACCTGAACTACAATGTAAAACCTGGACTACAATGTAAAACCTGGACTACAAACCTGGACTACAATGTAAAACCTGGACTCTACAATGTAAAACCTGGACTCTACACTGTAAAACCTGGACTCTACAATGTAAAACCTGGACTCTACAATGTAAAACCTGGACTCTACAATGTAAAACCTGGACTCTACACTGTAAAACCTGGACTCTACACTGTAAAACCTGGACTCTACAATGTAAAACCGGGACTCTACAATGTAAAACATGGACTCTACAATGTAAAACCTGTACTCTACAATGTAAAACCTGGACTACAATGTAAAACCTGGACTCTACCATGTAAAACCTGGACTCTACAAAGTAAAACTTGGACTCTACAATGTAAAACTTGGACTCTACAATGTAAATCCTGGACTACAATGTAAAACCTGGACTACAATGTAAAACCTGGACTCTACAATGTAAAACTTGGACTCTACAATGTAAAACATGGACTACAATGTAAAACCTGAACTACAATGTAAAACCTGGACTACAATGTAAAACTTGGACTCTACAATGTAAAACTTGGACTCTACAATGTAAATCCTGGACTACAATGTAAAACCTGGACTACAATGTAAAACCTGGACTCTACAATGTAAAACTTGGACTCTACAATGTAAAACATGGACTACAATGTAAAACCTGAACTACAATGTAAAACCTGGACTACAATGTAAAACTTGGACTCTACAATGTAAAACTTGGACTCTACAATGTAAATCCTGGACTACAATGTAAAACCTGGACTACAATGTAAAACCTGGACTACAAACCTGGACTACAATGTAAAACATGGACTACAATGTAAAACCTGAACTACAATGTAAAACATGGACTACAATGTAAAACCTGGACTACAATGTAAAACCTGGACTACAAACCTGGACTACAATGTAAAACCTGGACTCTACAATGTAAAACCTGGACTCTACACTGTAAAACCTGGACTCTACAATGTAAAACCTGGACTCTACACTGTAAAACCTGGACTCTACAATGTAAAACCTGGACTCTACAATGTAAAACCTGGACTACAAACCTGGACTACAATGTAAAACCTGGACTCTACAATGTAAAACCTGGACTCTACAATGTAAAACCTGGACTACAATGTAAAACCTGGACTACAATGTAAAACCTGGACTCTACAATGTAAAACCTGGACTCTACAATGTTACACCTGGACTCTACAATGTAAAACCTGGACTCTACAATGTAAAACCTGGACTGAAGGTTATAAAGCTTTCTTTCAATCTCAAACTAGTCTGATAAGCTTTCTGATTGATTAAGCTGAGTGTAAATCAGGGCTCATTCTATGGGCGACTTGGGCATCATAGGGACCCTAACATCGCCCTCTTTGGTCCCCACTTCTCCCTAAAAAAATAGTTTTTTGATGAATTTGTTTCAGTTTCCCACTATTTTCCACAGTATGGAGACCGTGGTATTTCCTTCCACCATGGTAGGCTTCATCTATAAATGGGTCATGATCAGAAATGATCGTGGTATTTCACTGATGTGAAAGTGGGGGCTTCGCTTTACAAGTGGGTCATGAACGGCTTAGACTGAGGTATTTCCTTCCAACGTTTGTGTGAAAGTGGGGGCATCATTTTGTATGTGAACAGTTTAACCCTAATGGCAATTCCTTCCAATGACCTTGTAAATGTGGGTCATGAACAACTAAGACCCAAGTATGTTCTTCTTTTACAAGCCTTCTCCACTTTAAAATGAATCAAAAAACATATTAAAACACACACAATACAAATGTATATGAATTAGAATGCATTGTGCAGAACAAGATTGACAGCATTAATATGGTATTTGGTTTATTGGTAGCTACAGTCCATTTACTCTACCTGTCAATAAGTCTGATGGTGCTAATTCCCGTTATAAAACCATTAGTTAAGTTTTTGAATCAATAAAATTAAGTTAATCTGTTCAGTAAGCCTGTCTTTCTTCACAGATTAGTCGTAAACATCCGGTTTGATTCCGATATTAACCCATTCAACACCAAGTAACTGACATGGACTGGTCCATGATATTTTTAGATCAATAAATTAATAACAATATTATATTTGGATCAGTTCATTTATCAAAATGGGTAATTTATTTTCTAAAAATAGTTATATTACTTGAAAAAAGTGCAGATTCTGATGAGACGGCTTGTCATGAGCCGCCTCATCTGGATCTACACTTTTTTGTAAGCCAATTTAGAGGTCTGTGGTGTTGAAAGGGTTAAACAAGGCAACAACCAAAATGGTGTCTTGCCAAACGTGATTTCCTGCTGAAGTACTCGTTCACCAAAATAAGAAATGTCGTTATGCTTTCCAACGAATTGCCAAATTTCACGTTCAAGGTCACTGGTAATGTGTTGATTTACTGTTGGTGTCGAGAATTAATCCTAGGATGTTTTGTTTTGGGTTTAAAGTCGCGCCAATAGCTTAAGTCATAATGCGACTCTCCAGCTATTACTGGTGGAGGAAGACCCCGGGTGCCCCTCCGATCAGTATTTTAGGCACAGACGGGCAACCAGGTAGAACCACTGACCTTCCGCAAGCCAGCTGGATAGCTTCCTCACATGAAAGAATTAGACATCCCCATTGGATTCTAACCTACAGCAAGTCAACAACCGTAACATTCTGCCAAGGATGTCCCTTAGTTCTCGGATGTGTATGCGAAGATTCAAATCTTTGATTGTTTTTGAGAAATAATCAAGCACATTATTTTTTATGCATAAATAATTTCTGAAATCGTACTACTGTTGGCCAAAGTTCAAGGTCACTGGTAGGATTGGGGGGGGCGACCTACTGACTTGGGGTATGCAAAATTTCAAAGCAATACCGTTGACAAGGTTTTTGAGAAATAATAATGTTTGAGTTCTTTTGGACGAGTCAAATATTCCTGAGCACACCATTATATTGCACAAATTCTAGTTCACGGTCAATATTGTGGGTAAGACTGGTTAGGGTAAGACTGGTTAGGGTGGTTAGGGTAAGACTGGTTAGGGTGGTTAGGGTAAGACTGGTTAGGGTGGTTAGGGTAAGACTGGTTAGGGTGGTTAGAGTAAGACTGGTTAGGGTGGTTAGGGTAAGACTGGTTAGGGTGGTTAGGGTAAGACTGGTTAGGGTGGTTAGGGTAAGACTGGTTAGGGTGGTTAGGGTAAGACTGGTTAGGGTGGTTAGGGTAAGACTGATTAGGGTGAGACTGGTTAGGGTAAGACTGGTTAGGGTGAGACTGGTTAGGGTGAGACTGGTTAGGGTGAAACTGGTTAGGGTAAGACTGGTTAGGGTAAGACTGGTTAGGGTAAGACTGGTTAGGGTGAGACTGGTTAGGGTGAGACTGGTTAGGGTGAAACTGGTTAGGGTAAGACTGGTTAGGGTGAGACTGGTTAGGGTGAGACTGGTTAGGGTGAGACTGGTTAGGGTGGTTAGGGTAAGACTGGTTAGGGTGAGACTGGTTAGGGTAAGACTGGTTAGGGTAAGACTGGTTAGGGTAAGACTGGTTAGGGTAAGACTGGTTAGGGTGAGACTGGTTAGGGTGAGACTGGTTAGGGTGAGACTGGTTAGGGTGGTTAGGGTGAGACTGGTTAGGGTGAGACTGCAACTTATCCCGGAAAGGTGACTGCTTAGTCTCACTTTCACTGAAGAGACAAAGGTCTGATTCTAATACTGAGAACATCTCATCCAGCTAGACGAGCATCTATGAAAATACACTCATTCTGTATCAAGCATCACTCGCCAGGGTGAGCGGACGAGTGGCCAGCCCTTAAACCATATAACTGCATGGTCTTAAAGAGATTCAGGAAAACACTGACATATTTACATGATTTTTTCTCAATAAAAAAAGCTGTTTAATTTATTTCGGCTAGAATGCGAAACAAGTTCTTACAACATTAGTTTAATTGCTCTCGAGACCTGATTCCTGATGGAGTTCCATGAGGAGAGAGAACAGGCAATGTGGATTTAAGCCTCTTGACTAGGGACACCACCACCGTGGTTCTTGAGAGGCTCAAACTTACAACAGCTCTGCAAATTCCGAATATAATTCATGCAAAATTAAATATTATCTCTTTGCATGCTGGGTAAATAAATTCTATAAATAGTTCAAATAATTGTAACACGGACGACAATTCATTTAATAATGTGTTTTTCTTATTTGTAACTGAAAACTCATGTAATTCCAGGACATATTTGACTCTTATTTTCACGGCTAGCATGCAAAGTCAAAAATAAACACTGCGAATACTTGCAAGATTACCAGTCAACAAAACCTGATGGACGATGATATTAATATCGTTTTTCATTGAGAGAAACAATCAACAACATGGTTTGTAATAGCAGATCCAATGAAACATGCAGGTGGTGTATTTATATAATATGAACAAAGGTAGATGAGACATGCAGCTGTTGTATTTATATAATATGAACAAAGGTAGATGAGACATGCAGCTGTTGTATTTATATAATATGAACAAAGGTAGATGAGACATGCAGCTGTTGTATTTATATAATATGAACAAAGGTAGATGAGACATGCAGCTGTTGTATTTATATAATATGAACAAAGGTAGATGAGACATGCAGCTGTTGTATTTATATAATATGAACAAAGGTAGATGAGACATGCAGCTGTTGTATTTATATAATATGAACAAAGGTAGATGAGACATGCAGCTGTTGTATTTATATAATATGAACAACGAATAGCACTTGTTTTGATCACATTCACTTCACAGCATGTTTAAACAGAATAATAAACATTCTATTATAGTCTACTGAATCCTTCAGTAAACAAACTTTATGCTTAATGCATACAATAACGGTCTTAAATAGCATGACCATATGAAACCAGAAATCCGAAACCAAATTTCAAACAAATCCTATGTGCCTGGCTTGTTTAGATATTGACTTTTTGTTTCCTTTGGCTAAACAGGTCCTAAAATATTTATCTGTGACTGTCATTATGTTGGTGTTAAATGTCACCAGGGCTTAGGTCATATTCCTCTTCCTCACAATTTCTAAAACTTTTGTTGTATTCATTACAAAGCCAGTATTATGCAAATTTTGCAGTTTACACCTTAACCTACTGAATATATTGGAAAGAACAACATGGATCCAGGCAGCG
The DNA here is from genome assembly GCA_014843695.1 of Archivesica marissinica. Lineage (NCBI taxonomy): Eukaryota > Metazoa > Mollusca > Bivalvia > Venerida > Vesicomyidae > Archivesica > Archivesica marissinica. Next base: position 46,837,339 of record CM026397.1, read on the forward strand.
CAATGCCGCATCTGATCAGGATCTATGTTGTTTGTTATTCAGCCAAGTGATTTAGCTCCACTATCCCAATAGCAAACAGCATAGAAGCCTGATCAGATGCACATTCTGTGCATGTTCTGTGCCATCTGATCTGGCTATATGCTGTTTGCAAACATGACTTTAGACTAAAGAAAATCCAACAGTTTTAACATTTTAAATGTACTTGAACAGTTGACAGTCTTTATTTACATTTGGCTTTCTTCGTAGCTCAGTTTCTCAGTCAAAAATTATAATATCAATGTAATTATAGCATGTTTGATTAAAGATGTTGGCATTAAAAACGGGACAATCCATACAGCACAGGACACTCACATGCAGCATGGGACACTCACATGCAGCATGGGACACTCCATACAGCACAGGACACTCACATGCAGCATGGGACACTCACGTGCAGCATGGGACAATCCATACAGCACAGGACACTCACATGCAGCATGGGACACTCACGTGCAGCATGGGACAATCCATACAGCACAGGACACTCACATGCAGCATGGGACACTCACATGCAGCACAGGACACTCACATGCAGCATGGGACACTCACATGCAGCATGGGACACTCACATGCAGCACAGGACACTCACATGCAGCATGGGACACTCACATGCAGCATGGGACAATCACATGCTGCATGGGACAATCCATACAGCACAGGACACTCACATGCAGCATGGGACACTCATGTGTAGCATGGGACACTCACATGCAGCATGGGACACTCACATGCTGTAAGAATAATACACTGGCTAGCTACTACAGTGACACAGAATGCTCCCCACCTGGCAGGCTAACTACTACAGTGACACAGAATGCTCCCCCCTGGCAGGCTAGCTACTACAGTGTCACAGAATGCTCCCCCCTGGCAGGCCAGCTACTACAGTGACACAGAATGCTCCCCCCTGGCAGGCTAGCTACTACAGTGACACAGAATTCTCCGCCCTGGCAGGCTAGCTACTACAGTGACACAGAATGCTCTCCCCTGGCAGACTAGCTACTACAGTGACACAGAATGCTCCCCCCCTGGCAGGCTAGCTACTACAGTGACACAGAATGCTCCCTCCTGGCAGGCTAGCTACTACAGTGACACAGAATGCTCCCCCCCTGGCAGGCTAGCTACTACAGTGACACAGAATGCTCCCCCTGGCAGGCTAGCTACTACAGTGACACAGAATGCTCCCCCCTGGCAGGCTAGCTACTACAGTGACACAGAATGCTCCCCCTGGCAGGTTAGCTACTACAGTGACACAGAATGCTCCCCCCTGGCAGGCTAGCTACTACAGTGACACAGAATGCTCCACCCTGGCAGGCTAGCTACTACAGTGACACAGAATGCTCCCCCCTGGCAGGCTAGCTACTACAGTGACACAGAATGCTCCCCCCTGGCACATTGTATTGCCTTAATAGATACTGTCTATATACACAGCAGAATATTTATTCTATTATTTACAATCTCAGGATTTGTATAATGCAATATCACGATTTATTTTACCATATCAAATACCTGTGTTGGGTGAATGGCTTTATCTGATTGGCTATGTGAATCGTTTTATCTTATTGGCTATGTGAATTGTTTTATCGTATTGGCTATGTGTATGGTTTTATCTTATTGGCTATGTGTATGTTTTATCTTATTGGCTATGTGTATGGTTTTATCTTATTGGCTATGTGTATGTTTTATCTTATTGGCTATGTGAATGGTTTTATCTTATTGGCTATGTGTATGGTTTTATCTTATTGGCTATGTGAATGGTTTTATCTTATTGGTTATGTGTATGTTTTATCTTATTGGCTATGTGAATGGTTTTATCTTATTGGCTATGTGTATGGTTTTATCTTATTGGCTATGTGAATGGTTTTATCTTATTGGTTATGTGTATGTTTTATCTTATTGGCTATGTGAATGGTTTTATCTTATTGGCTATGTGTATGGTTTTATCTTATTGGCTATGTGAATGGTTTTATCTTATTGGTTATGTGTATGTTTTATCTTATTGGCTATGTGAATGGTTTTATCTTATTGGCTATGTGTATGGTTTTATCTTATTGGCTATGTGTATGTTTTATCTTATTGGCTATGTGTATGTTTTATCTTATTGGCTATGTGTATGTTTTATCTTATTGGCTATGTGTATGGTTTTATCTTATTGGCTATGTGTATGTTTTATCTTATTGGCTATGTGTATGTTTTGTTGTAACGTTCTGATATTTATGGCACTACAACATAGTAGGATTTATATTGAATTAATGCATTGAATTCGATATACAGTCAAACCTCACTAAACCAAATGCCCTACATAAATACACGAGTAGTTCCATTTAGAGTGGTTTGAACAGCAATAACAAGAAATGACGCACTAAATTAATTTTAATAATAAATTGTGCATACATGTATATCAGCATAGCATTAGAGCAATTATTGACATACATTTACTCATTTGCCTAAATACAATATAATTAATACATCCGCAATCATGTCGAAAAGTTACTTAACAATTAGGGATGGCAACGAATATTCGAATATTCGCTCAAACGTCCGAATATCCGAATACTATTCCAGTATTCGAATAATCGGAAAAAATATTATATTTGCAAAAATTAAATAAATTGTCATCATAAACCATCCATATACATCCATCCAAATACAAAAGGATTCACCCCAGGATGTGGTGTTAATTGACACTGTACTATATAATCGGATGTGGTGTTAATTGACACTGTACTATATAATCGGATGTGGTGTTAATTGACACTGTACTATATAATCGGATGTGGTGTTAATTGACACTGTACTATATAATCGGATGTGGTGTTAATTGACACTGTACTATATAATCGGATGTGGTGTTAATTGACACTGTACTATATAATCGGATGTGGTGTTAATTGACACTGTACTATATAATCGGATGTGGTGTTAATTGACACTGTACTATATAATCGGATGTGGTGTTAATTGACACTGTACTATATAATCGGATGTGGTGTTAATTGACACTGTACTATATAATCGGATGTGGTGTTAATTGACACTGTACTATATAATCGGATGTGGTGTTAATTGACACTGTACTATATAATCGGATGTGGTGTTAATTGACACTGTACTATATAATCGGATGTGGTGTTAATTGACACTGTACTATATAATCGGATGTGGTGTTAATTGACACTGTACTATATAATCGGATGTGGTGTTAATTGACACTGTACTATATAATCGGATGATTACGATAGGTGCTAAGGTGGGTAGTATTTAATTATGATCTCAAAACTGTTTAGACAATCCAGTAGTCTAGTGGTTAAAACGTTGGACCGGTAATTGAGGGATCGAACACGATCCCCCATCTGTCCCTAATAAAATTAACCGTCTTTCAGGTGGGACTTTAAACCGAGGTCTCGTGTCAGTGCTTTACACTGTACACATAAAAGAACCAGAGGAATGGGTATCTGTCTGTACCATTGCACTATCCTCCAAAAATCTAAATGACTAATCTCTTCAGGAGGTGTCGCTCATATGGGCAACCGGTAGCGACGATAAATAAACGTAAAACACACAAACAAGTAAATTCCTTTGAAATATTACAGACACTTTGCAACAACATCCACCCCGATGTATATTAAATATTTAATCTAACTGCTCAATATTACCAAAATGTACTACCAGTATTTAAAGTATGATTTTTATGATATTGTCCTCAGGAAAGACTTCAATCGCTCTGAGAATAAGAAAACTGCAAGGTGTAATCTACCGGTATGCACATTGGATTTAACATATTTGGGTACAATACCAATCTGAATAATAATTTGAAAAAGAAACATACTTCAATGGAAACCAGTTCAAGTGACATCAGCTTCATTTGTGAAAACGACCATGAATGTACAGCACTTGGCAGATAACAATAACTGAATGAGTCGTCGTCATATTTGCAAGGCCATACAAGAAGAAGACGACTTGTATGTGTAAAACAGAAATTAGGTTAATTTGGCAATTTTTATACAATGTAAGAGTTTGAGTGATTTTGAGTTGTTGATAGAATTCTATCGAATATTCGAATACCTTCCCGACCGAATATTCGAATAGAAAAATTGCTATTAGTTGCTATTAACAATAAAATAGTCCATTATTCACTGTCCATGTATTGTATGCATGTTGACAAACTTCTTTTCAGTCATAATTGCAGCAAATGTAGCACCATTTCCAGATAACTTTGGTCTTTTTCCGATGCAAAGTTTTTCAGTCTGATAACTAGATCAAGTACTTCCTTGTGGATCCCATTAGAACCAGGGAGGATCAAAGTCTCTGAATCACCATCACTTGAATCATCGTCACATGTGACAGCACTCTATTTAAATGCATAACTGTCCACAAGCATCTGTTCCCATTAATCAGATACATCCTCTGTCTCCAGGCCATCATCAGGATGATTGTGTTTAAGGTGATCCTCAATTTGCAAAATTGAGAACTGGTCTACAAGGGTAGTCAAAGGCACAGTAGTCTTTATTGTCATCCTCATTTTCGCATAAACTTGAAACTGGCAACAAAACACTGTTCAATCATGAAACTGTAACATCAGTCTGTGAACAATCATGTCTATGCTGTCAAACAGCTGATCTGATATTTCCTTGCTGTCTAACAACATGACCTGCTTGTATAGTTCCTTGCTGTCTAACAACATGACCTGCTTGAATAGCTCCTTGCTGTCTAACATTGTGACCTGCTAGCATAGCTCCTTGCTGTCAAACAGCTGATCTGATATTTCCTTGCTGTCTAACAACATGACATGCTTGTATAGCTACTTGCTGTCTAACAGCGTGATCTGCTTGTATAGCTCCTTGATGTCTAACATTGTGACCTGCTAGCATAGCTCCTTGCTGTCTAACAGCATGTGCCTGCATAGTTCTTGCTGTCTAACAGCGTGATCTGCTTGCATAGTTCCTTGCTGTCTAACAGTGCAATCTGCTTGCATAGCTCCTTGCTGTCTAACAGCGTGATCTGCTCACATAGTTCCTTCCTGTCTAACAGTGCAATCTGCTTGCATAGCTCCTTGCTGTCTAACAGCGTGATCTGCTCGCATAGTTCCTTCCTGTCTAACAGCATGTGCCTGCATAGCTCCTTGCTGTCTAACAGCGTGATCTGCTTGCATAGCTCCCGAACTGTGTGAGCAGAATCGATGTCATTCAGCAATGAACAAAGGAGGTTATTCGTGTAGCCTACAGGGCCTTGAATACTTGGATGATCCAATGGCTGAAGACACATTTGGTGGCATGACCGCTTGATAGGCGAAGCTGATTGCCGAGAGATGATGCATTATCCTGGATATTCCTTCCCTTGCATCTAGAGTCCTTATTAACACTATTCACCCAGTTCATAAATGTGTCATTATTCATCCATACAGTTTGAAAACAATTGACGTAATTAAACAAATTTCAACAAATCAGTCCACTTTCATCTACCGTATTTGTTTTTATCATACCTTTATGTTCTCACAACAATAAGGTCATTCACATCATGATTTTTGCCGGGAATTCGGTTTTCAGGGATAATTTGCAATAGAAATGTGCACAAATGGTTCTGAAAACTTGTCCACTATCAGTATTTTGGAAATTAGATGTTTTGGGGTCATAGAAGTTTTTCTTTACATTGAATATAGAAGGGGAAATATCGAGACCGGTAAAATCTTTTGGTTTAGGGGGATTTCCGATTTACAGGGGCTCTGGTGTTAGGAGTTTCACTGTATTAGTTTATAGTGTTATATAAAGTGTTACACACAATGCGTACTTGCTGATTTCCATGCAAGACATTTGGTATAATGAAAATAACTCTTTTGTTTAATTACATGTATATGACCAATTCTGTCAACATAACACTGTCGGTTAAGCATTCCACAGTTGCACAAAAATCAATGTTGTTCATAGATGCATGGATGGACAGACAGGGGCAACATTAATGCAACTGAACCATTCTTTGAATGGAAGATGCATGAAATAAACGAAGCAAGGTCAGTGATCCTACCATAGATGGACCAGTAGACAGTCCAGTGGTTAACATGTTGGACTGCGAATCCAGATTAGATCCCCCGTCTGACCCTAATAATATTAACAGTGTTTCGCATGGGAGTATAAACCGAGGTCTAATGCTATAAAAAAATAAATAAAATCCTACCTTATGCTTGCATTTCAATACCACACCATAGGCACCTGTAACAGACAATAGTGAGCACACTGTAACATAGTGATGGGAAATGTACACAGCATATAAACAAGTAATCATGTGGGAAATGTACACAGCATATAAACAAGTAATCATGTGGGAAATGTACACAGCATATAAACAAGTAATCATGTGGGAAATGTACACAGCATATAAACAAGTAATCATGCAAGAATGGTGCATGTATAACAATTATATCAAGAAATATCGTAGGAAATCTACACTGCAGTTTCAATAAATGTGTTTATTGTTGTGTGAACTTTTTTTTACAGTATATTTCTATGCTGCAAGATGGATACCAGTAGGACAGTATTCAGGTATATTTGCAAGTCTTGCTGTATTTCAAGTGCGGTAGTGATACAGCAGTTCGTAGTTTCTGACAACAGCCCTTATTACCGGATATTATTCATGGGTGCTTTATTACACTTAATTGACAGCAATTAATAATCAACACATTTATAACAAAGTGAAGTTGCAATTCAGAGCTCGGAAATTTTTATGACTGTTGACATGTTCAGTCATTTTTAAAAGTGAAATAGCCGCAATATACAACACAGCTAAACTGCTGAATTACATTATAAATCAGTGTAACTCGGCTACAGCACTATACAGTACTTAAAGTACTAACATGTCTCGCAATTTTGTCTATAATATACAAAGAATGAATTCACTGTGTTTAAATCGGCAATAAAACAGTGTTTAGCGTGTGATTAGCCTGGGAACAGGCGTCGATATATTTTGCCTGGTCAGTCAAATAAATATATTTTAACACCGAGACTTAATTGGGCCGTATTGAGTTTCTGATCATATCATTAACACCTGGGGAAAAGTGGGGGATTGTCCGTGTAATTATTGACTCGCATAAATCCTATTAATAGGCCTATTAGCACGTGACTTAATTAATGACGTACTTGAATCGAAAGTGAGGCACTGTAATGTTGATAAAACATTATAATTGGCCGCAATTGTTTACGGGTCAACAGAACGCTAAATAGTTTTAGAAAGTACAATGTGCATCTGATTTGACATATTTACTCAATATTTAAGTCGTCCTTAGTTCAATTACGCCGAATCAGCCCACTACCATCTAAACGTAATATTTAAAATCCCACCATCTCGTCGATATAACACAGTCTACAGGAGCATTCGTGTATATTCGGAAATGATCATGTATAATCGTGCCTGTTCGGCGATTTCCGATAAATTCCGTTTCTATATTTAGCGATATTATCTTATAGAGAAGAGTTGTTGTTCTTCAAATCTACACACTGATAAAAGTGGGTGTAAGTAGATGGCGCTACGATCGGAAATCCAGTTTCCTCAGGCTGTCATTTTGCCAGAAGTTAAAAAGTGAAAAATCGACAGACTGGAACCCAGGCTAGCGTGTGATGACAAACCGTCGAATGTGACGTCATTTTGCTAGCATTTTTGTAGTTTTGCGACGTCATTTACGCATTGATTTACACCCAACTATTTTTTGCGCTTTTTAGATATTTTAGTCATGCTAGAATCTAAATAATATTTATATTTGCGTTATTTATAGTAGAATAAGAGGCCCGGAGTTCGCGCCCAGCTGTAGCCATTATGTGCCCTGCAAGTCGCTTAAATTCCACATTGCCTCCTCTCTCTCCTCATGACGATGGATTCCAGGAATGAGGTCTCGAGAGCGATTAAACTAATGTTGTAAGAACTTGGTTCGCATTTGGGCTAAAATAAATTTGTATAAACTATATTTGATGAAAGTAGTGCATTGGATATGTTCTCTACAATTCAATGGTACCGCACTTGCATAATAAAACAGGGCTGTACAATGATGTCAGAGGAAATCTTACAGCAGATAAAACTGCTTATATAGTTAAGTCAATACAAAGCACACGCAATAAGATAACCTCATACATATTGTATGACATCAAAGTCAGGTGTAAGCTTTCCTAGATCTAGGAGGATAAGCATGTTACTAGCAACAATGTTGCTATGCTTAGACAGAACCTATTGGTACCACAGACACTTGGAGCATGTTACTAGCAACAATGTTGCTATGCTTAGACAGAACCTATTGGTACCACAGACACTTGGAGCATGTTACTAGCAACAATGTTGCTATGCTTAGACAGAACCTATTGGTACCACAGGAACTTGGAGTATGTTACTAGCAACAATGTTGCTATGCTTAGACAGAACCTATTGGTACCACAGGAACCTGTAGTATGTTACTAGCAACAATGTTGCTATGCTTAGACAGAACCTATTGGTACCACAGGCACTTGGAGTATGTTACTATGCTTAGACAGCACCTATTGGTACCACAGGCACTTGGAGCATGTTACTAGCAACAATGTTGCTATGCTTAGACAGAACCTATTGGTACCACAGGCACTTGGAGTATGTTACTATGCTTAGACAGAACCTATTGGTACCACATACACTTGGAGCATGTTACTAGCAACAATGTTGCTATGCTTAGACAGAACCTATTGGTACCACAGACACTTGGAGCATGTTACTAGCAACAATGTTGCTATGCTTAGACAGAACCTATTGGTACCACAGACACTTGGAGCATGTTACTAGCAACAATGTTGCTATGCTTAGACAGAACCTATTGGTACCACAGACACTTGGAGCATGTTACTAGCAACAATGTTGCTATGCTTAGACAGAACCTATTGGTACCACAGGAACTTGGAGTATGTTACTAGCAACAATGTTGCTATGCTTAGACAGAACCTATTGGTACCACAGGAACCTGTAGTATGTTACTAGCAACAATGTTGCTATGCTTAGACAGAACCTATTGGTACCACAGGCACTTGGAGTATGTTACTATGCTTAGACAGAACCTATTGGTACCACAGGCACTTGGAGCATGTTACTAGCAACAATGTTGCTATGCTTAGACAGAACCTATTGGTACCACAGGCACTTGGAGTATGTTACTATGCTTAGACAGAACCTATTGGTACCACAGACACTTGGAGCATGTTACTAGCAACAATGTTGCTATGCTTAGACAGAACCTATTGGTACCACAGACACTTGGAGCATGTTACTAGCAACAATGTTGCTATGCTTAGACAGAACCTATTGGTACCACAGACACTTGGAGCATGTTACTAGCAACAATGTTGCTATGCTTAGACAGAACCTATTGGTACCACAGACACTTGGAGCATGTTACTAGCAACAATGTTGCTATGCTTAGACAGAACCTATTGGTACCACAGGAACCTGTAGTATGTTACTAGCAACAATGTTGCTATGCTTAGACAGAACCTATTGGTACCACAGGAACCTGTAGTATGTTACTAGCAACAATGTTGCTATGCTTAGACAGAACCTATTGGTACCACAGGCACTTGGAGTATGTTACTATGCTTAGACAGAACCTATTGGTACCACAGGCACTTGGAGCATGTTACTAGCAACAATGTTGCTATGCTTAGACAGAACCTATTGGTACCACAGGCACTTGGAGTATGTTACTATGCTTAGACAGAACCTATTGGTACCACATACACTTGGAGCATGTTACTAGCAACAATGTTACTATGCTTAGACAGAACCTATTGGTACCACAGACACTTGGAGCATGTTACTAGCAACAATGTTGCTATGCTTAGACAGAACCTATTGGTACCACAGACACTTGGAGCATGTTACTAGCAACAATGTTGCTATGCTTAGACAGAACCTATTGGTACCACAGGAACTTGGAGTATGTTACTAGCAACAATGTTGCTATGCTTAGACAGAACCTATTGGTACCACAGGAACCTGTAGTATGTTACTAGCAACAATGTTGCTATGCTTAGACAGAACATATTGGTACCACAGGCACTTGGAGTATGTTACTATGCTTAGACAGAACCTATTGGTACCACAGACACTTGGAGCATGTTACTAGCAACAATGTTGCTATGCTTAGACAGAACCTATTGGTACCACAGACACTTGGAGCATGTTACTAGCAACAATGTTGCTATGCTTAGACAGAACCTATTGGTACCACAGGCACTTGGAGTATGTTACTAGCAACAATGTTACTATGCTTAGACAGAACCTATTGGTACCACAGGCACTTGGAGTATGTTGCTATGCTTAGACAGAACCTATTGGTACCACAGACACTTGGAGCATGTTACTAGCAACAATGTTGCTATGCTTAGACAGAACCTATTGGTACCACAGGAACTTGGAGTATGTTACTAGCAACAATGTTGCTATGCTTAGACAGAACCTATTGGTACCACAGGAACCTGTAGTATGTTACTAGCAACAATGTTGCTATGCTTAGACAGAACATATTGGTACCACAGGCACTTGGAGTATGTTACTATGCTTAGACAGAACCTATTGGTACCACAGACACTTGGAGCATGTTACTAGCAACAATGTTGCTATGCTTAGACAGAACCTATTGGTACCACAGACACTTGGAGCATGTTACTAGCAACAATGTTGCTATGCTTAGACAGAACCTATTGGTACCACAGGCACTTGGAGTATGTTACTAGCAACAATGTTACTATGCTTAGACAGAACCTATTGGTACCACAGGCACTTGGAGTATGTTGCTATGCTTAGACAGAACCTATTGGTACCACAGGCACTTGGATTATGTTACTAGCAACAATGTTGCTATGCTTAGATAGAACCTATTGGTACCACAGACACCTGGAGCATGTTACTAGCAACAATGTTGCTATGCTTAGACAGAACCTATTGGTACCACAGACATGTGTAGTATGTTACTAGCAGCAATGTTGCTATGCTTAGACAGAACCTATTGGTACCACAGACACGTGTAGTATGTTACTAGCAGCAATGTTGCTATGCTTAGACAGAACCTATTGGTACCACAGACACGTGTAGTATGTTACTAGCAGCAATGTTGCTATGCTTAGGCAGATTTCAGTTGACTGCACGAGCATCTTGGTTATTGACCGTTGTCAAGCTAGATCGACAGATACATAAATTACGACAACAATACACACATTTCGTGGTTTATCGCGTTTTCAGCCGTTTGTGTTCGCCTTATTGATAGGATTTTACACGTTTCACCCACAAGATGATTGAGTCACATGGTATTTGGTCATGTGACAATTAGCGATATTTACTACATCACTGCGAAAACAAACCCGTTAAAAATAATTCTTGGAAATATATTATGTACCATTAGATACTGTATATCACTATTCTTGGAAATATATTATGTACCATTAGATACTGTATATCACTATTCTTGGAAATATATTATGTACCATTAGATACTGTATATCACTATTCTTGGAAATATATTATGTATCATTAGATACTGTATATCACTATTCTTGGAAATATATTATGTACCATTAGATAATGTATATCACTATTCTTGGAAATATATTATGTACCATTAGATACTGTATATCACTATTCTTGGAAATATATTATGTACCATTAGATACTGTATATCACTATTCTTTGCACAAGTTTTATCTTGAAGATAAATTCATTGTCCTCTACATATTACCATTGCAAATTTGGGTGTCCATACCGGCAAATTTGGGTTTTCACACCTGCTATTTTAAGATTGCGTAAAAAACTGGACCATGGCAAATCAAGAACAAGAGAGCCATGATGGCCCTCTATCGCTCACCTGACTTGATTTTTCACCCCAGAGCTTTGCTCAGGTGAGCTAAAAACGCTCACACAAATATGAATTGTTTTACAGCTTAGAATAGTTGACTATCTGTAGTAACTGCTTACCTTCCCCTACTACTCCCACAATCTCGTACTTGTTCATTACATCACAGCCAGGGGTAACAGGCCTCCCACAATCTTCTCACACCTACAATACACAGAGAATAAAACATAATAATAATACACAATATATCAAACGTTCGATCCCCCGTCTGGCCCTAATAATATTAACAGTCTTTCAGATGGGATTTTAAACCAAGGTCTTGTGTCAGTGCTTTACACTGTGCATGTAAAAGTACCAGAAGAGATCTTGGAATGGGTATCTTCCAGGGTCTCTGTCTGTATTATTGCACTATACTCCAAAGTCTAAAATGACTAATCTCTTCAGGAGTCGCAGTCGCTCATATGGGCAACACCGGTAGTGACGATAATTAAACATAAAATACACGTATATCAAGTTGTTGATGTTTGAGTTTCGTTGTACGAAGTTTGCAGAGTAAGAATCATTTGTTGTATCGGGTTGCATATTGTGATGCACGGTGATGGGTGCACTATTAACTACAGTCAAAACTGTGTTAGTGGTCACCTCTATTAAGCAGCCAGTTTCCAGATTCCCAATATGTAGTTTTATTATACATGTTACCTCTATTCAGCTAAGAAGCCACTTTCTGTGATTCCCTTGACTGGTTACTTAAGACAGGTTTGACTGTATGTATCTTTCTGTGATTCCCTTGACTGGTTACTTAAGACAGGTTTGACTGTATGTATCTTGCTGTGATTCTCTGGACTGGTTACTTAAGATAGGTTTGACTGTATGTATCTTTCTGTGATTCCCGTGACTGGTTACTTAAGACAGGTTTGACTGTATGTATCTTGCTGTGATTACCTTGACTGGTTACTTAAGACAGGTTTGACTGTATGCTGTGATTCCCTTGATTGGTTACTTAAGATAGGTTTGACTGTATGTATATTGCTGTGATTCCCTTGACTGGTTACTTAAGACAGGTTTGACTGTATGTATCTTGCTGTGATTGCCGTGACTGGTTATTTAAGACAGGTTTGACTGTATGTATCTTGCTGTGATTCCCTTGACTGGTTACTTAAGACAGGTTTGACTGCATGTATCTTGCTGTGATTGCTATGACTGGTTATTTAAAACAGGTTTGACTGTATGTATCTTGCTGTGATTGCCGTGACTGGTTACTTAAAACAGGTTTGACTGTATGTATCTTGCTGTGATTGCCGTGACTGGTTACTTAAGACAGGTTTGACTGTATGTATCTTGCTGTGATTGCCGTGACTGGTTATTTAAAACAGGTTTGACTGTATGTATCTTGCTGTGACTCCCTTGACTGGTTACTTAAGACAGGTTTGACTGCATGTATCTTGCTGTGATTCCCTTGACTGGTTACTTAAGACAGGTTTGACTGTATGTATCTTGCTGTGATTCCCTTGACTGGTTACTTAAGACAGGTTTGACTGTATGTATCTTGCTGTGATTGCCGTGACTGGTTATTTAAAACAGGTTTGACTGTATGTATCTTGCTGTGACTCCCTTGACTGGTTACTTAAGACAGGTTTGACTGCATGTATCTTGCTGTGATTCCCTTGACTGGTTACTTAAGACAGGTTTGACTGTATGTATCTTGCTGTGATTCCCTTGACTGGTTACTTAAGACAGGTTTGACTGTATGTATCTTGCTGTGATTGCCGTGACTGGTTATTTAAAACAGGTTTGACTGTATGTATCTTGCTGTGACTCCCTTGACTGGTT
>CM026397.1:46852049-46877482 GCA_014843695.1 Archivesica marissinica
GCTGTGTGTGAGTGTCCCATGCTGTATGGGAGTGTCCTGTGCTGTATGTGAGTGTACTGTGCTGTATGTGAGTGTACTGTGTTGTGTGTGAGTGTCCCATGCTGTATGGGAGTGTCCCATGCTGTATGGGAGTGTCCCATGCTGTGTGTGAGTATCCCACACTGTGTGTGAGTGTCCCATGCTGTGTGTGAGTGTCCTGTGCTGTGTGTGATTGCACTGGGCTGTGTGTGAGTGCCCTGTGCTGTGTGTGAGTGCCCTGTGCTGTGTGTGAGTGCACTGTGCTGTGTGTGAGTGCACTGTGCTGTGTGTGAGTGCACTGGGCTGTGTGTGAGTGCCCTGTGCTGTGTATGAGTGTACTGTGCTGTGTGTGAGTGCACTGTGTGTGTGAGTGCACTGGGCTGTGTGTTTGTGAGTGCCCTGTGCTGTGTATGAGTGTCCTGTGCTGTGTGTGAGTGCACTGTGCTGTGTGTGTGAGTGCCCTGTGCTGTGTGTGTAAGTGTACTGTGCTGTGTGTGAGTGTGAGTGCCCTGTGCTGTGCGTGTGCGTGTGCGTGTGTGTGTGTGTGTGTGTGTGTGTGTGTGTGTGTGTGTGTGTGTGTGCACTGTGCTGTGTGTGAGTGCACTGTGCTGTGTGTGAGTGCACTGTGCTGTGTGTGAGTGTACTGTGTTGTGTGTGAGTGCCCTGTGCTGTGTGTGAGTGCCATGTGCTGTAATATAGGTACAGATCAGTTATATTATTAAGCCGGGTATATTTGACACGCTGTCCAATGTTTTGTGCATAAATCATAATAACTATACAAACTATTATACAAATTATATATCTGTTGTACAAATTGACAAGGCCATCATAATTTAATTGCTACATGTTCATCCCTCTCCCACTAGCTTCCTCTGTTTCACATTCTTAAAATTTAATTTTTCAACATTTAACGAATATTTCAACAACAAAAAAATGTCACCCCGTTTCAATTGTAAAGAAATTTTTGATGAAAATCTAGCAAATAGTTTCTATAAACTTTATTTATTTTACAACAATTGCAAAACAAGCTGTCATAACTTATATATAACTCTCATTGGTGCGGATGATAGTGTAGTTGTGGTAATTCGTGTGGGAGGAAACCGGAGTACCCGGAGAAAACCCACATGTCCGATCTGGTGACCACCGTATCATCTCACATTCTTCCGAGGATCGAACCAGGTTGCATTGGTGAGAAGCGAGCGTGCTAACCACTGCGCTAATCGGACAGCCAATAGTTTATAATGGTGGGAGTGGAAGAAAACTTAGTGTATATAGCTGGTTACATGTGATATATGAATGCAGTCGGGGAAGGCTATCTTTGAAAGCACACACATTATAGAAAGAACACAGTGACAGTTAAAGAGAAGAAATGCACTGGTGCCAATCTGCTTACATAACCACATGGGATGAGTAGAATATAAAATATCAGTTATAAAACTGAGTGTCACCATAAACAACAGACAAACATGATCAGTGTAATCTATCCATTTGGTGAGTCTACATTATGTGTGTAATCTATCCATTTGGTGAGTCTACATTATGTGTGTAATCTTTATTAAATAATAAAATAAATATAGAAATACTGTGAAGCTATACAGTATGAGTGAATAATTTGCCATGGTGATGCTAGTGGTGGTGGTGCTGCTGATGCTGCTGATGGTGATGCTGCTGATGGTGGTGGTGCTGGTGGTGATGCTGCTGATGGTGGTGCTGGTGATGCTGCTGATGGTGGTGCTGGTGGTGCTGGTGGTGCTGGTGGTGCTGGTGGTGCTGGTGGTGCTGGTGATGCTGCTGATGGTGGTGGTGCTGGTGGTGCTGCTGATAGTGGTGGTGCTGCTGCTGATGGTGGTGGTGATGCTGATGGTGGTGATGCTGATGGTGATGCTGCTGATGGTGGTACTGCTGATGGTGGTGGTGCTGCTGATGGTGTGGTGCTGCTGATGGTGATGCTGTGCTGCTGATGGTGATGCTGTGCTGCTGATGGTGGTGGTGCTGCTGATGGTGATGCTGTGCTGCTGGTGGTGATGCTGCTGATGGTGATGCTGCTGATGGTGATGCTGCTGATGGTGGTGATGCTGATGTTGCTGATGGCATTGCTGGTGATGTTGCTGATGGCATTGCTGGTGATGCTGCTGATGGTGATGCTGCTGATGGCATTGCTGCTGATGGTGATGCTGTTGATGGTGATGCAGCTGATGGTGGTGCTGCTGATGGTGATGCTGCTGATGGCATTGCTGCTGATGGTGATGCTGCTGATGGTGATGCAGCTGATGGTGGTGCTGCTGATGGTGATGCTGCTAATGGTGATGCAGCTGATGGTGGTGTTGCTGGTGGTGATGTTGCTGATGGCATTGCTGCTGATGGTGATGCTGCTGATGGTGATGCAGCTGATGGTGATGCTGGTGATGGTGATGTTGCTGATGGCATTGCTGATGATGGTGGTTCTGCTGATGGTGATGCAGCTGAAGGTGATGCTGGTGATGGTGCTGATGGCATTGCTGCTGATGGTGATGCTGATGATGGTGGTGCTGCTGATGCAGCTGATGGTGATTCTGCTGATGGTGATGCAGCTGATGGTGGTGCTGATGATGGTGGTGGTGGTGCTGCTGAGTGGTGGTGCTGCTGATGGTGGTGCCGCTGATGGTGGTACAGCTAATAGTGGTGCTGCTGATGGCATTGCTGCTGATGGTGATGCTGCTGATGGTGATGTTGCTGATGGTGGTGCTGCTGATGGTGATGCTGCTGATGGTGATGTCGATGGTGGTGCTGCTGATGGTGATGTCGATGGTGGTGCTGCTGATGGCATTGCTGCTGATGGTGATGGTGGTGGTGCTAATGATGGTGGTGTTGCTGATGGTGGTGCTATTGATGCTGCTGATGGTGATGTTGCTGATGGTGATGCTGCTGATGGTGATGCAGCTGATGATGATTCTGCTGATGGTGATGCAGCTGATGGTGGTGCTGATGATGGTGATGCTGCTGCTGCTGATGGTTATGCTGCTGAGTGGTGATGCTGCTGATGGTGGTGCAGTTGATGGTGGTGCAGCTAATGGTGGTGCTGCTGATGGAATTGCTGCTGATGGTGATGCTGTTCAGTGGTGATGCTGTTGAGTTGTGAGGCTGCTGAATGTAATGCTGCTGATGTTGATGCTGCTGATGGTGATGCTGTGCTGATGATGGTGGTGCTGCTGATGGTGGTGCTACTGATGGTGATGCTGTGCTGATGATGGTGGTGCTGCTGATGGTGATGCTGCTGATGGTGATGCCGATGGGGGTGCTGCTGATGGTGGTGCTGCTGATGGTGGTGCTACTGATGGTGGTGCTACTGCTGATGGTGGTGCTGCTGATGGTGGTGCTACTGATGGTGGTGCTGCTGATGGTGGTGCTACTGATGGTGGTGGTGCTGCTGATGGTGATGCTGCTGATAGTGGTGCTACTGATGGTGGTACTGATGATGGGGGTGCTACTGATGGTGGTGCTGCTGATGGTGGTGCTGCTGATGGTGGTGCTGCTGATGGTGGTGCTGCTGATGGTGATGCAGCTGAAGGTGATGCTGGTGATGGTGTTGATGGCATTGCTGCTGATGGTGATGCTGCTGATGGTGGTGCAGCTGATGGTGGTACAGCTAATAGTGGTGCTGCTGATGGCATTGCTGCTGATGGTGATGCTGCTGATGGTGATGTTGCTGATGGTGGTGCTGCTGATGGTGATGCTGCTGATGGTGATGTCGATGGTGGTGCTGCTGATGGTGATGTCGATGGTGGTGCTGCTGATGGTGGTGCTGCTGATGGCATTGCTGCTGATGCTGATGCTGATGGTGCTAATGATGGTGGTGTTGCTGATGGTGGTGCTGTTGATGCTGCTGATGGTGGTGCTGCTGATGGTGGTGCTGCTGATGGTGGTGCTGCTGATGGTGATGCTGCTGATGGTGGTGCTACTGATGGTGATGCTGATGATGTTGCTGCATGTGATGCTACTGCTGGTGGTGCTGATGGTGGTGCTGCTGATGGTGGTGCTGCTGATGGTGATGCTGTGCTGCTGATGCTGCTGATGGTGATGCTGTGCTGCTGATGGTGATGGTGCTGCTGATGGTGATGCTGTGCTACTGATGGTGGTGGTGCTGCTGATGGTGATGCTGCTGATGGTGATGTTGGTGCTGCTGATGGTGATGCTGGTGATGCTGCTGATGGTGGTGTTGCTGATGGTGGTGCTGCTGATTGTGGTGCTGCATGTGATGCTACTGCTGATGGTGGTGTTGCTGATGGTGGTATTGTTGATGGTGGTACTGCTGATTGTGGTGCTGCTGATGGTTGTGTTGCTGATTGTGATGCTGCTGATGGTGGTGCTGCTGATGGTGGTGCTGCTGATGGTGGTACTGCTGATGGTGGTGATGGTGATGCAGCTGATGGTGGTGCTGATGATGGTGGTGGTGCTGATGATGGTGCTACTGATGGTGATGCTGCTGATGGTGATGCTGCTGCTGATGATGGTGCTACTGATTGTGGTGTTAGTGATGGTGGTGCTACTGATGATGGTGCTACTGATGGTGATGCTGCTGCTGATGATGGTGCTACTGATTGTGGTGCTAGTGATTGTGGTGCTGCTGATGGTGGTGGAGGTGATGTTGTTAGTTACTGAACCTGATGTTGTACATGATACTGCTGCTACAGATGTTTATGTTGTCATTGGTGATGATGATCATAATTGAGGTGGAGGTGGTGATGATGATGGAAATGCTGATTATGAAGACTATAGCACTGCTGCTACTGGTGATTGTGATGATGAGTGTGGTGATGCTGATAATTGTGTTAACAAGGGTGATAATGATGATGGTGGTGATGATGATATTGATAGTGCTTCTGATGATGATTTTGGTGGTGTTAGTTGCTTTGATGACAATGGTGATGATGATGGTGATGATGGCTGACTATAATGATAATCGCGATAATAATGGCAGTGGTGATTATCACAAAAGATACAAAATGATTAACAAATAAGTTGCACATACAATAGTGGGATAAACCATGAACATATTAAACAAGTGAGCATTCAAAACAAACAGCAAGAGAGTAGAAGTGGGGTAAGGGGACATAAGCCGGTCTACCTGTCCCCGAATCATCGGATGAAACAGAGTCCCTCCGAGTCTCTGAAGAAAGAGTAAATTATTTCAATAAAAACAATAATTTAATTAAACAGCAACACAAAATTGACAAAATGCATAACAGAGATTTATAATTTGAATGCTGAAAACATTGACAAAACTATAATTCATATACCGTATTTAGCTGTGTATAGTGCGCTACCGTGTATAGTGCGCACCCACGATCTGGCACGAAAATCGGCGGAAAAACTGAGTTCCTATGTATACTGCGCACGTGAAAAACGCAATTTTCCAAGTCAAAATTTAACATTTCTCAAAAATCGCTAAAAATTGTGCTCCGTGATTTTTACAACTTATATTAATCACTCGAGATATACCTCATCGCACTCGGGCACACCTGCTCAAATTTCTCGACACGTTCTCAAACATCTCAACACGTTCTCAAACATCTCAACACGTTCTCAAACATGTCAGCAGATGCTCAAACTTCTCAACACGTGAAGCCTACCTAATTAACTGGGACCCATTGTGAAAGGTTTGTCGAAATTAATTATCGCTACAATCAATTGAAATACTGCAGCCAAAAAAGTTTTTTTTTTATGCAATGCATTGTACATTGTACGGCGAAGTACGCGAAAAGTACGGGAAATATTACATACGATAAAACCACGTGATGTTATCAAATCGCCATTTTTTTATGCATTTACCTTTTCAATTAAATTCATCAAAGTTTGCCAAAATAAACGAAATATATGCTAATTTTGTGGTCTTATTCATTTGATTTATTTATATAGACTATCGGCAACTGGTTTCAATAGCTAGTTTATAACGATTGTCGAATGTAACAACTTATAGAATGACTGTGGGCCGTTCGGGTCGAATTTCAGTTTTTTCACGAAATTTTGGTCCGGAAAAAAATGTCCTGATGTCTGTACTGGTGTATAATGCGCAGTAGATAAAATGGATGAGGATTTCAGTAAGAAATGTGCGCACTATACACAGCTAAATACGGTATATATAATTTAAAATTATCTCCAAAATAAACACTCATGCAAATATTCCAGAATAAAATTGGTGTAAAAATGAAATATGTGTCTAAACTGGTTTATTTAATTGGGTAGAGGTACTTTTAGTCTAAACTGGTTTATTTAATTGGGTAGAGGTACTTTTAGTCTAAACTGGTTTATTTAATTGGGTAGAGGTACTTTTAGTCTAAACTGGTTTATTTAATTGGGTAGAGGTACTTTTAGTCTAAACAGGCAATATTTTATATATTAAGAACACAGGAGGAACACACGACATGTATATATATATTTAATTATATTTTTAATTATATATTTAATTAAAACTGGACACATGTCATGTACACTGATAAGAATAGAAATGACATGAAACAGTTATGGTAGCTATTGATACTACCTGTATCTTGGGTTATCAAACGTTTTCAAAGATACTATGGTTAGTTACTTAAAGAAAGTATATAATATAAAAACTATAAAGTTTTGTAAAGGCCCTTTTACCCGCTCTATATTGTTACATAGGTTGCAGGGCTCCAGCTGGGATCTAAAAAGGACAGGGAGCAAATCTAAAATTAGGGCACAGTTTACACGCCGTGTCTGGACGATCAATTTAGTTGTATCTCACTTATGTAATGTTACTACTTAATATTTACTGACTAAAACTAGAATGTATTGTACCTTAGGTATTGTACTAGTTGACATAATGTAACGTAATAGTCAAATAGGAAACTTTCTTGTTTTTTGTGGTGGGTGAGGCACCCTTGACCCATAGAGGCGGCACGAAGCACCAGATCGAGGGAAGGGTGCCCAGATCGTGGGATGAAGTGGTGTCCTTACAATTAGGCCTAGCTAGAGTGGTAAATATGTATACAGTCAAACCTGCATTAAACAGCCAGTCAAGGGAATCACAAGTGCTTAGCACAGGTGGCTGCTTAATAGAGGTAACCACTAACACAGGTTTGACTCTACCATAGACGACTGGCACCAGATACATGAAAAATGTGCCTAAAAATACTGTGTAAGAGAAAGAGAAACGTGACTGGCAATGAGAAACTACGATAGTAAATACAGGAGTGGTCTGACAAGCTGAATCAAATAACTACCATGATTTCCAGTGGCTGAAGTAACAAAGTTAGAATTGATAAATATATCCTCAACGTATTAAATACACATATATAAAATATATAACAAGTTGTCAATTTGACGCCATTTTGCTATTGAAAGCAGTTAGCAATATATTGATGTAAAACAATTATATAACCCTTGTGATCTTATATAACCCATTTGATCTTACTCTCTATTATATAACCCATGTGATCTTATTCTCTATTATATAACCCATGTGATCTTACTCTCTATTATATAACCCATGTGATCTTATATAACCCATGTGATCTTATATAACCCATGTGATCTTATATAACCCATGTGATCTTACTCTCTATTATATAACCCATGTGATCTTACTCTCTATTATATAACCCATGTGATCTTATATAACCCATGTGATCTTATATAACCCATGTGATCTTATATAACCCATGTGATATTATATAACCCATGTGATCTTATATAACCCATGTGATCTTATATAACCCATGTGATCTTATATAACCCATGTGATCTTATATAACCCATGTGATCTTATATAACCCATGTGATCTTATATAACCCATGTGATATTATATAACCCATGTGATCTTATATAACCCATGTGATCTTATATAACCCATGTGATCTTATATAACCCATGTGATCTTATATAACCCATGTGATATTATATAACCCATGTGATCTTATATAACCCATGTGATCTTATATAACCCATGTGATCTTATATAACCCATGTGATCTTATATAACCCATGTGATATTATATAACCCATGTGATCTTATATAACCCATGTGATCTTATATAACCCATGTGATCTTATATAACCCATGTGATCTTATATAACCCATGTGATATTATATAACCCATGTGATCTTACTCTCTATTATATAACCCATGTGATCTTACTCTCTATTGTTTATATGTAGTATTCTTTTTCCGGGATGATTTTAGTTTATACAAATTTATTTTAATATGATTACGAAACAAGTTCTTACAACTTATATTAATCACCCTCGAGACCTCATTCCTGATGGAAACCATCACCAGAGGCAACGTGAAAGTAAATGACTTGCCTAAGGGCACAATCATAATGGCTCCAGCGGGGCTCAAACTCCTGAAGCAAATGGGCTACCACTGCGCTATCACGACTTCCACATGATGGGATGATTTTAGAGATTTGAACTTGCTGAAGTACAGATATGTGCCAGCAATGTTCATAGAAAGCACAACTACTGACTACAGTACTAAGTGACATACATACTGGACAAGATATGTGCATGTGTTGTTGCTCTCACTATAAAACATAAACTACTGACTAAAGTACTAAGTAACATACAGACTGGACAAGAAATGTGCATGTGTTGTTGCTCTCACTATAAAACATAAACTACTGACCACAGTACTAAGTAACATACATACTGGACAAGAAATGTGCATGTGTTGTTGCTCTCACTATAAAACATAAACTACTGACCACAGTACTAAGTAACATACAGACTGGACAAGAAATGTGCATGTGTTGTTGCTCTCACTATAAAACATAAACTACTGACTACAGTACTAAGTGACATACAGACTGGACAAGAAATGTGCATGTGTTGTTGCTCTCACTATAAAACATAAACTACTGACTAAAGTACTAAGTAACATACAGACTGGACAAGATATGTGCATGTGTTGTTGCTTTCACTATAAAACATAAACTACTGACCACAGTACTAAGTAACATACATACTGGACAAGAAATGTGCATGTGTTGTTGCTCTCACTATAAAACATAAACATGACACCAAAAGCTGTCTAACACTATACAATCTAAACTGTCTACATGCCATCCACGTGCTCAACTCAAGCATTTAAACATCAACAGTCTAACTATAAAAGTAATGTAAAGTGTTTGTTTATTATAGTGTCACCCCTATTTAAAGGGCCAGCCATTTCTGACTTATGAGATACTTCTTTTTATGAACATCAGTACTTCCCGAATCCTATTCTTGTATGCCAGGCACAAGACTGGTAGGCAATCGGTAACCATTATTTAACTAGCTGCAGGTTCACCAACCGGCCATATCAGAACGAACCCCTGACGAGGTTCGAACCTTCGACCTCCCGCTCAGTAGGCGGACGCCATAGCCACTAGGCCACGGAGACGGTATGTACACAAGGGTGGCCGGACACATGCGCCCTGGCACACACCTAAGTAAGTCGATATATGAAAGTTTTCTGCCCACGGATATAGTCACCTAGTTTTTCAAAGGCATGATTTAATTTGGGTAAAATTGGTTGAGGTTAAGGTCAGGCTGCTGTATATAAAGTTTGATAAAATACTAACTTAATTGATGTCAGAGGTAGTGTCATCTAAACAATTTATATTAATTTGACCTACTGATATAGTACTTTTCCATTAATTTGACCTACTGATATAGTACTTCTCCATTAATTTGAACTACATATATAGTACTTTTCCATTAATTTGACCTACTGATATAGTACTTTTCCATTAATTTGACCTACATATATAGTTCTTCTCCATTAATTTGACCTACATATATAGTTCTTCTCCATTAATTTGACCTACATATATAGTTCTTCTCCATTAATTTGAACAACAGATATAGTTCTTCTCCATTAATTTGACCTACTGATATAGTTCTTCTCCATTAATTTGACCTACTGATATAGTTCTTCTCCATTAATTTGACCTACTGATATAGTTCTTCTCCATTAATTTGACCTACTGATATAGTTCTTCTCCATTAATTTGACCTACTGATATAGTTCTTCTCCATTAATTTGATCTACATATATAGTTCTTTTCCATTAATTTGACCTACAGATATAGGTCTTTTCCATTAATTTGACCTACATATATAGTTCTTCTCCATTAATTTGACCTACTGATATAGTTCTTCTCCATTAATTTGACCTACATATATAGTTCTTCTCCATTAATTTGACCTACTGATATAGTTCTTCTCCATTAAATTGATCTACATATATAGTTCTTTTCCATTAATTTGATCTACATATATAGTTCTTCTCCATTAATTTGACCTACATATATAGAACAGAACAGAACATAAGTTTATTCATGACGTATACATAAGTACATAGTCATAATATATACATATAATTACATATAAATAAACAAATGATCAATAAAGCTATCATATAGCTACTGTAATATAATTTAAAATAGAGGATGAACATTCTAGTTAGTTGTTTTGTGTAATTAAGAAGACAAAGCGTTCAATATTGAGTTCCTATGGTTTAAAGCATTCTTAATAAATCGAGCCAAGTTTAATAAAACCTTTCTATTATCACTGTTCATTAAAGAACACAATTTATACATACTTGGTCTCGTGTAGTAGTATTTTTTAATAAGTACTTTCCTCAAATATGAGTAACACGGACAAATTAAAATAAAGTGATACTCATCTTCAATATCTCTAACATTACAACATTGACAATAACGCTCATTTCTCTGTATTCTATTGTTAGAGAATATAGTTCTTCTCCATTAATTTGACCTACATATATAGTTCTTCTCCATTAATTTGACCTACAGATATAGTTCTTCTCCATTAATTTGAACTACATATATAGTTCTTCTCCATTAATTTGACCTACTGATATAGTTCTTCTCCATTAATTTGACCTACTGATATACTTCTTCTCCATTAATTTGACCTACTGATATACTTCTTCTCAATGATACACCTATTTACCAGAATCCTGAGAGCAGTGGAGGGTAAGAACAACGTTTTCTCAGATCTCAAGCTTCAAGTGATATGATTGGTTGAGTATGAGATTTGTTCTATGGTCAACAAATAAAAAACCTCTTGAGATTGGAGAAAAATTGCATAAACTGCAAGCCTGGATGTCCATTATCACATTTGATCAAATTAGGACAATTACTTTCAGATGAGATCATTTTACTGTAACTCTTTCCCCATGCTGGTTAACATCAAGGCTATAAATAGTTCAAATACGGTAATTGTAGCAGCCAACAATTTATTCATCATATTTTTCTTATTTTGTAACTGAAAACTCTGGAAATATGTCATGGAATTTCATTAGAATTGTGTCGTTATGACATATTTGACCATTAGTTTCACCGCTAGCGTGGTGCAGATTTAACTGGACATACTAGTGACCTAGATTCTTTAATGTCATATTCCTGTTCAAAATGGCTGCCACAAGTTGTACATATGTTGCTATTATGTAAGTACTTGTTACAAAACCAGTAATACAATAGTGATTCAATTAAAGAAATCTAACCCTTTTAATTTTTTAATTAACTTGAAAATGTATCATTTTATTTTGACGAGGATAGTCTTTATTTGTTTGGCTCTCTTCTGTTTCTCTGTTGCAAATTCTAAGAACACAGAATTAAATGTGCGTACATCTCTTTTATGATGGTTTTTGTTTGGTTTAATGTCGCTAGGTATTATTGGCCCTCTGCACAGTATTTCAGGCATGGGTAGGTACACAGGTAGAACCACCGACCTACCACAAGACAGCCGGATAGCTTCCTCACTTGAAATAACCGTAACCACTCGACCATGGAGGCTCTCCTTTTAGTATGTACTATTATGATTATATTGCTGGCATAAAAATGGAAGACTCACATACAGATTACAGCGTAAGTTGATCATTCTGAACAGGAATACGACAACGAATTGATAACATTTGTAAACTAGATGCTTAACCCATTCAACACCAAGTAACTCACATGGACTGGTCCATGATATTCTTAGACCAATAAATGAATAAGAAAATTACATTCGGACCAGTTCATTTATCAAGATGGGTAATTTTGTCTAAAATTAGTAATACTACTTGCAAAAAGTGCAGATCCTGATGAGACGGCTCGGCACGAGCTGGCTCATCTGGATCTACACTTTTTGAAAGCCTATTTAGAGGTCTGTGGTGTTGAAAGGGTTAATTGCATGAATACTTCAGATTATGACTGATCAAATTCTGATCGTTCATTTCACAGATGTTGCTTAAAGGTGTATCATTCAGTGACCTGGATTTTTGATGGGTTGACCCAATTTTAACAAAGTTGACGCAGGTTCTTGCCAAGATGTTTTCGTCTAATTTTGAACAAATTTAAGCAGGTAGTTTTAGAGAAGATGTGATTTGAAGATATTGTTGAGAGACAATATTGGACGATCCATCTACACCAACAGCTCTCCCTAAGCATAACTCTGAGCTAATGAAACCGAATACACATAATCTACTACTACGACATAGAAAAACTCCTTTATCTTTTATAGAGCAAAACAAAAGGGATAAAGCAATGCTGTAGTTAGGCGAAAAATGTGAACTATACTGTTGTATGTGAATGAACAGATGGATGAGGAACGATAAACACTTTTTCTGCCGTCGTCCACCGACATTCTCCGTGAACCATCAGAGTTGTAGAAACTCGATTCCCGCACCATCTGGGTACCGTCGACTGCTGCCAAAAATGATAATATCTCAGAATTACCCCACGCAAATAAACTGTTTTCTATATTTATGAATTATCTCCCATGCAAATAGACTGTTTTCTATATCTATGAATTATCGCCTATGGAAATAGACTGTTTTCTATATCTATGAATTATCGCCCATGCAAATAGACTGTTTTCTATATCTATGAATTATCGCCCATGCAAATAGACTGTTTTCTATATCTATGAATTATCGCCCATGCAAATAGACTGTTTTCTATATCTATGAATTATCACCCATGCAAATAGACTGTTTTCTATATCTATGAATTATCGCCCATGCAAATAGACTGTTTTCTATATCTATGAATTATCGCCCATGCAAATAGACTGTTTTCTATATCTATGAATTATCGCCCATGCAAATAGACTGTTTTCTATATCTATGAATTATCGCCCATGCAAATAGACTGTTTTCTATATCTATGAATTATCGCCCATGCAAATAGACTGTTTTCTATATCTATGAATTATCGCCCATGCAAATAGACTGTTTTCTATATCTATGAATTATCGCCCATGCAAATAGACTGTTTTCTATATCTATGAATTATCGCCCATGCAAATAGACTGTGTTTGATATCTATGATACTACATGCATATATATCTGTCTATCCAGAAATAATACATTATAATATATGTTAAACATTGTCATGCTATTAGCTTGCAGCATTGCCCTTATGATTGTATGAAATTTTGGCTCCAGCAAGAAACGTTTGTCCAAGCAAGAAACGTTTGTCCAAGCAAGAAATTTTGGCTCCAGCAAGAAACTTTTGCCCAAGCAAGAAACTTTTGTCCAAGCAAGAAACTTTTGCCCAAGCAAGAAACATTTGCCCAAGCAAGAAATATTTGTCCAAGCAAGAAACTTTTGTCCAAGCAAGAAACGTTTGTCCAAGCAAGAAACGTTTGTCCAAGCAAGAAACATTTTCTCCAGCAAGAAACTTTTGTCCAAGCAAAAAAAATTTGTCCCAAGAAACTTTCAATCTTTTGTCCTGCAAGCGATAACAGGGTATCAGTAATAATTTTGAAATACCCTTCCACCCATGGAGACGTAGGCCTACATACTTCTACACCTCCACACAGACTGCTTGTCAATATGGAAAAATAAAATGGCAACATCCCTATATTTACTTTCGGTTATGACAATATAAATTTAAGGAAATTTACTTTTATATGGACTATAAAAAATGAACAATAGCACTACCAACTCCACATAACTCTTCCATTTTAGGTTTCCATTTTCAAGTTAATAATATATCAGCTATAGATAAATTGTGTCAATCAGACAATATGTCGAATTGTATAATAATTACAACTTCCTTAAATTATTGACTGATATGACTGTGATCCTGTTCATAACCCAATTAATAAAAAATTATTCTATCCCTCATTAATATTCATAGCGAACTGTTTTTTGTAAGGTGGGAGGAATCAAAAAGACAACTTGTTTTGTAATTTGTAAAATATTACAGTAGTTGTAATTATAACACATGAATGTTCGTTCATGGTATCAAAAGTCAGTTATTTACAACTAATTTGCAGAACAAGGTTTTTATGCAAATTAGGTGTAAAAAACTGACATCATACCTCGATGAAACGCAGGAAAAGAACATTCTATGGTTATGTATTGTACATTATGTGGTATTGCATAGCATTATACTCGTCTGATGAGGCTGTTTATGTACACACACATACATTGTTTGCGACCATGAAGCTAAAGAGAATTATGTTACCGTAGTATTGATTTTGGTTGCGTGTTCGTGTTTCTTTCATGCCATATCCTGCACTGTAGTTGTTGTTGTCTCGATCTAAACCATCTCTGTGTTTGTTCTTTCCGCCATCTTGATTCTGTAACTATATAAAGACAAAGACATAGTCAGAAAATACTGGTATAATAACGGACTATCGTTACTCGACCTAAAAGTAGAATAGAGGTAGTCTCACTTCTGCATATTTTCATCTGGTTGAAACCATTTAAATACCCCATAATATACCGTAAAATCTTCACATTGATTGAACGTCTGTTTGACCCAGATTTGCATTTGTTTGTTTTTTTGTTGTTCTCTATTCCATATGTTTAGTCTCGGGAGAGCATGTTTGATTGCCAATGCCTGCTCACTGAATGTTTCATCATAAACTAACCACACTTATTGTCATATAATCACCAATGCCTGTTAGGTTCTTTTTGTTGTTTTTTACGTTTATTTATCGTCGCTACCGGTTGCCCATATGAGCGACGCCTCCTCCTGAAGAGATTAGTTATTTTAGATTTTGGAGGATAGTGCATGATACAGACAGAGACCCATTCCAGAATCTCCTCTGGTTCTTTTACGTGCATGGTGTAAAGCACCGACACGAGACCTCGGTTTAACGTCCCATCTGAAAGACTGTTAATTTTATTAGGGTCAGACGGGGGATCGAACCAGCGATCCCTGGATTACCAGTCCAGCGTGTTATCACTGGACTACATATCTGTCTGTTAGGTTTTTGTAACATAGCCTTCTCTTTATACCAATCTACAGATTGAATGCAGAGCACCATAGCTGGAGCAGTATATAGGTACTAACATCCCTCCCACATATTCAGAACATCATTTTTGACATAAGGAAATTCTTATGCATATAATGTAGAAGAAATAATTAAGTAAATATTATTTATCTCTACTTGAAGTAAAATATTCCAATTCTGTGATTGCCGCCACAGGCCGTATTGCAGAATAGCTTGCCATAAAAAAACAGTTGCAAGTTTCTTGGCTACTCTATTGACTGCAATAGATGAAGAAATGAAATGAAACCATTTTAATAAGTCTGAACAAAATTATTGCCGGCAACATTCCGATGGTGAACTGTGGTGGCGGCCCTATATCCCAGAAGGGATGAAGAGGATAGGGGGGGGGGCAAGGACCAAAATGATTGAAAGTGACAAACAGTTTCCGATGGAGAACTGTGTCTATGTTCCAGAAGGAATGAAGAGGATTAAGGGGGGGGCAAGGACAAAATTATTGAAAGCAACAAACAAGTTCCGGTGGAGAACTGTGCCTATGTCCCAGAAGGGAACAATATCTTTTTTATTTCTGCGAGTCATATCTTTTTTTAGGGACAAACTCAATCTTGACGTAACACATCAAGAAAGAGTGTCTTGCCTAACATTCCAATTGTAATGTCTACAGCGAACTCCGGCTTCTAACACCTGCAGTGAACGTGCTACCACTGCGCTATCTAACACCTGCAGTGAACGTGCTACCTCTGCGCTATCTAACACCTGCAGTGAACGTGCTACCACTGCGCTATCTAACACCTGCAGTGAACGTGCTACCACTGCGCTATCTAACACCTGCAGTGAACGTGCTACCACTGCGCTATCTAACACCTGCAGTGAACGTGTACCACTGCGCTATCTAACACTGCAGTGAACGTGCTACCACTGCGCTATCTAACACTGCAGTGAACGTGCTACCACTGCGCTATCTAAACTGCAGTGAACGTGTACCACTGCGCTAGCATCTAACACCTGCAGTGAACGTGCTACCACTGCGCTATCTAACACCTGCAGTGAACGTGCTACCACTGCGCTATCTAACCCTGCAGTGAACGTGCTACCACTGCGCTATCTAACACTGCAGTGAACGTGCTACCACTGCGCTATCTAACACCTGCAGTGAACGTGCTACCACTGCGCTATCTAAACTCAGTGAACGTGCTTGCAGTGGTGCTACCTGCGCTATTGGTGGTGTGGTTTTGGTGGTGTGGTGGTGGTGTTGGTTTTGGTGGTGTTGGTATCTAACACCTGCAGTGAACGTGCTACCACTGCGCTATCTAACACCTGCAGTGAACGTGCTACCACTGCGCTATCTAACACCTGCAGTGAACGTGCTACCACTGCGCTATCTAACACCTGCAGTGAACGTGCTACCTGGTTTTGGTGTTGGTTTTGTGGTGTTGGTTTTGGTGGTGTTGGTTTAACACCTGCAGTGAACGTGCTACCACTGCGCTATCTAACACTGCAGTGAACGTGCTTACCACTGCGCTATCTAACACCTGCATGAACGTGCTACCACTGCGCTATCTAACACCTGCAGTGAACGTGCTACCACTGCGCTATCTAACACCTGCAGTGAACGTGCTACCACTGCGCTATCTACACCTGCAGTGAACGTGCTACCACTGCGCTATCAGGAATTGCATTATAATGGTGACCATTCTGGTATTACACAATACATATATTTGGCACTTTGCTAAGCCCAGTGAAAGGTAAATAAGCCAGTGAAAGGTAAATAAGCCAGTGAAAGGTAAATAAGCCAGTGTTATTTTGGGCGGGGAGGTTAATGATGCACCGACAGCTCAAATCATATGGCGACTCTCCAACTGTTATTGATGGAGGAACCCGTTTCAGCTCCGAGATGCAGAACACCCAGGCAGAACCAACGCCCCTTTGCAAGCCAGCTGGATAGAAATAACCCAATAACCCACAGATATATGATTTTGAGATAATGGACTTTGGAGTGTTGAAACAAGGCGAAAAAAGCACTTTATGTTGGTACATGCCAATCAACTTATATCGTCTGGTCAGCACTTTATGTTGGTACATGCCAATCAACTTATATCGTCTAGTCAGCTTTTGAAGCTGGAAACCAGACAGAATCATAGTTTGTGAATTCAAGAGCACTCAGGGGGGGGGGGGGGTCAATAATTTAATTTTCAGAAATTTGAGGGTTAGCTCCCTTTGGCTTCAGCAAATTCTGTTGCTATATTATTAGAATACCGTAAGGAATATACTTTCAGCATTGCATATAACAAACAGCTTTATATAAAACATGCAAAAAACATTCAAAAATGTATGAATCAAAATTTATAAATTTGACACTTGCAGATTTACAATAAAATGTGTATGCTTCTAAAACCACGGGATAAGATGAATGAATAAATGGATGGATGGCATAGGATAAGATGAATGAATGAATGGATGGATGGCATAGGATAAGATGAATGAATGAATGAATGATAGGATGACATGGGATAAGATGAATGAATGGGTGGATGGCATGGGATAAGATGGATGAATGAATGGGTGGGATAAGATGGATGAATGAATGGGTGGATGGGATGGGATAAGATGGATGAATGGGTGGGATGGGATAAGATGGATAATGAATGGGTGGGATAGATGGATGAATGAATGGGTGGATTGGATGAAGGATGAATGAATATGAATGGATGGATGGGGATAATGGTGGTATGATGATGGTGGGATGGGATTGGATAATATGGGTGGATGGCATGGGATAAGGTGGATGGATGTGTGGATGGATGGGATAAGGTGAATGAATGAATGGGTTGGTATAAGATGGATGAATGGGTGGATGGGATAAGATGGATGAATGAATGGATGGGATAAGAGGATGGATGAATGAATGGGTGGATGGGATGGGATAAGATGGATGAATGAATGGGTGGGATGGGATGGGATAAGATGGATGAATGGATGAATGGGTGGGATGGGATCAGATGAATGAATGAATGGGTGGGGATGGGATGGGATAAGATGGATGGATGAATGGGTGGGTGGGGTGGGTGGATGGGATGGGATAAGATGAATGAATGAATGGGTGGGATGGGATGGGATAAGAGAATGAATGAATGGATGGGATGGAATAAGATGAATGAATGGATGGGATGGATCAGATGAATGAATGAATGAATGGGTGGGATGGGATGGATAAGATGAATGAATGAATGGATGGGATGGCATGGGATAATATGAATGAATGAATGAAAGGATGGCATGGGATAAGATGAATGAATGAATGAAATGATGGCATGGGATAAGATGAATGAAAGGATGGATGGATAAGATGAATGAATGGGTGGATGGGATGGGATGAGATGAATGAATGGGTGGGATGGGATGGGATGGGATGGATGAATGAATGAATGGGTGGGATGGATGGGATAAGATGGATGGATGAATGGATGGCATGGGATAAGATGAGAATGGATGGATGGGCTGGGATAAGATGAATGAATGGATGAAACGATGGCATGGGATAATATGAATGAATGAATGGGTGGGATGGGATGGGATGGGATAAGATGAATGAATGAATGGGTGGGATGGGATGGGATAAGATGAATGAATGAATGGGTGGGATGGGATGGGATAAGATGAATGAATGAATGGATGAAAGGATGGCATGGGATAAGATGAAATGAATGGGTGGGATGGGATGCGATAAGATGAATGAATGAATGGATGGGATGGGATAAGATGAATGAATGAATGGATGGGATAGGATAAGATGATGAATGAATGGGTGGCATGGGATAAGATGAATGAATGAATGGGTGGGATGGGATAAGGTGAATGAATGGGTGGCATGGGATAAGATGAATGAAAGGATGGATGGGATGGGATAAGATGAATGAATGGGTGGATGGGATGGGATGAGATGAATGAATGGGTGGGATGGGATAAGATGAATGAATGAATGGATGCATGGGATGGCATGGGATAAGATGGATGAATGAATGGATGGCATGGGATAAGGTGGATGAATGAATGGATGGATGGCATGGGATAAGGTGGATGAATGAATGGGTGGGATGGGGATGGGATAATGTGAATGAATGGGTGGGTGGGTGGGATGGGGTGGGATAAGGTGAATGAATGAATGGGTGGGATGGGATGGGATAAGGTGGATGGATGAATGGTGGGATGGGGTGGGATAAGGTGAATGAATGAATGGGTGGGATGGGATAAGATGGATGAATGGATGGATGGGTGGGTGGTAAGATGGATGAATGGGTGGATGGGATGGGATGGGATGGGATAATGATGGATGGATGGGATGGGATAAGATGGATGAATGGGTGGATGGGATGAGATGGTGAATGGATGGGATGGGATGGGATAAGAAATGAATGAATGCATGGATGTGATGGGATGGGATAAGATGATGAATGCATGGGTGATGGGATGGGATAAGATGAATGAATGAATGCATGGGATGGGATAAGATGGATGAATGGATGGATGGCATGAGATAAGGTGTATAGATGGGGTGGGATAAGATGAATGAATGAATGGATGGGATGGGATGGGATAAGTTGAATGAATGCATGGGTGGGATGGGATGGGATAAGATGAATGAATGAATGGATGGGATGGGATAAGATGAATGAATGGATGGATGGCATGGGATAAGATGAATGAATGGGTGGATGGGATGAGATGAATGAATGAATGGATGGCATGGGATAAGATGAATGAATGGATGGATGGCATGGGATAAGATGAATGAATGGATGGATGGCATGGGATAAGATGAATGAATGAATGGATGGGATGGGATAATATGGATGAATGGGTGGATGGCATGGGATGGGATGAGATGAATGAATGGATGGCATGGGATGAGATGAATGAATGGATGGCATGGGATGGGATAAGATCAATGAATGGGTGGCATGGGATGGGATAAGATGAATGATGGATGGGGTGGGATGAGATGAATGGATGGATGGATGGGATGGGATGAGATGAATGGATGGCATGGGATAAGATGAATGAATGGATTGATGGCATGGGATAAATCAATGAATGGGTGGCATGGGATGGGATGAGATGAATGGATGGATGGGATGGGATGAGATGAATGGATGGATGGATGGCATGGGATGGGATGAGATGAGATGAATGGATGGATGGCATGGGATAAGATCAATGAATGGGTGGCATGGGATGAGATGAATGAATGGGTGGCATGGGATGAGATGAATGAATGGATGGCATGGGATGGGATAAGGTGGATGAATAAATGGATGGCATGGGATAAGATGAATGAATGGGTGGGATGAGATGAATGAATGGGTGGCATGGGATGAGATGAATGAATGGATGGCATGGGATGGGATAAGGTGGATGAATGAATGGATGGCATGGGATAAGATGAATGAATGAATGGGATGGGATAAGGTGAAAGAATGGGTGGCATGGGATAAGATGAATGAATGAATGGATGAATGGCATGGGATAAGATGAATGAATGAATGGATGGGATGGCATGGGATAATATGAATGAATGAATGAAAGGATGGCATGGGATAAGATGAATGAATGAATGAAAGGATGGCATGGGATAAGATGAATAAAAGGATGGATGGGATAAGATGAATGAATGGTGGATGGGATGGGATGGAATGAATGGGTGGGATGGGATAAGATGGATGGATGAATGAATGAATGGGTGGGATGGGATGGGATAAGATGAATGAATGATGGCTGGATGGGATAAGATGAATGAATGGATGGATGGGATGGGATAAGATGAATGAATGGATGAAAGGATGGCATGGGATAAGTGAATGAATGAATGGGTGGGATGGGATGGGATAGATGAATGAATGAATGGATGGGATAGGATAAGATGAATGGGTGGCATGGGATAAGATGAATGAATGAATGGATGGGATGGGATAAGATGAATGAATGAATGGATGGGATAGGATAATGAATGGGTGGCATGGGATAAGATGAATGAATGAATGGGTGGGATGGGATAAGGTGAATGAATGGGTGGCATGGGATAAGATGAATGAAAGGATGGATGGGATGGGATAAGATGAATGAATGGGTGGATGGGATGGGATGAGATGAATGAATGGGTGGGATGGGATAAGATGAATGAATGAATGGATGCATGGGATGGCATGGGATAAGATGGATGAATGAATGGATGGCATGGGATAAGGTGGATGAATGAATGGATGGATGGCATGGGATAAGGTGGATGAATGAATGGATGGCATGGGATAAGGTGAATGAATGGATGGGGTGGGATAAGGTGAATGAATGAATGGATGGCATGGGATAAGGTGAATGAATGGATGGGGTGGGATAAGGTGAATGAATGAATGGATGGGATAAGATGGATGAATGGATGGGATAAGGTGGATGAATGAATGGATGGCATGGGATAAGATGAATGGATGGGATGGGATGGGATAAGATGAATGGATGGATGGCATGAGATAAGGTGAATGAATGGATGGCATGGGATAAGATGAATGAATGGATGGCATGGGATAAGGTGAATGAATGGATGGCATGGGATAAGATGAATGAATGAATGGATGAATGGTGCATGGGATAAGATGAATGAATGAATGGATGGGATGGGATAAGATGAATGAATGAATGAAAGGATGGCATGGGATAAGATGAATGAATGAATGAATGAAAGGATGGCATGGGATAAGATGAATGAAAGGATGGATGGGATGGGATAAGATGAATGAATGGGTGGATGGGATGGGATGAATGGGTGGATGGAATGAGATGGAATGAATGGTGGATGGATGGGATAAGATGAATGGGTGGATGGATGGAATAAGATGAATTAATGGGTGGATGGGATGGGATAAGATGAATGAATGAATGGGTGGGATGGGATGGGATAAGATGAATGAATGAATGGATGAAAGGATGGCATGGGATAAGATGAATGAATGAATGGGTGGGATGGGATGGGATAAGATGAATGAATGAATGTATGGCATGGGATAAGGTGAATGAATGTGTGGATGGCATGGGATAAGGTGAATGAATGAATGGGGTGGGATAAGATGGATGAATGTGTGGATGGGATAAGATGGATGAATGAATGGATGGCATGGGATAAGTTGAATGAATGAATGGATGGGATGGGATAAGATGAATGAATGAATGAAAGGATGGCATGGGATAAGATGAATGAATGAATGAATGAAAGGATGGCATGGGATAAGATGAATGAATGGGTGGATGGGATGGGATGAATGGGTGGATGGAATGAATGAATGGGTGGATGGATGGGATAAGATGAATGGGTGGATGGATGGGATAAGATGAATGGGTGGATGGATGGGATAAGATGAATGAATGGATGGATGGATGGATGAATGGATGATGGATGGATGAATGGATGATGAATGGATGATGAATGGATGGGGTGGATGGGGTGGATGGTATAAGATAAATGGATGGGATGGATGGTATGGATGGTATAAGATAAATGGATGGGATGGATGGGGGATGGTATAAGATAATGGATGGGATGGATGGATGGATGGATGGATGGGATGGATGGATGGATGGATGGGATGGATGGATGGGATGGATGGGATGGATGGGATGGGATGGATGGGATGGATGGGATGGATGGGATGGATGGTATAAGATAAATGGATGTATAAGATAATATGGGATGGATGGTATAAGATAATGGATGGGGATGGATGGATGGGATGGATGGTATAAGATAAATGGATGGGATGGATGGTATAAGATAAATGGATGGATGGATGGAATGGATGGGATGGATGGTATAAGATAAATGGATGGGATGGATGGTATAAGATAAATGGATGGGATGGATGGGATGGATGGTATAAGATAAATGGATGGGATGGATGGGATGGATGGGATGGATGGTATAAGATAAATGGATGGATTGATCTTCAATCATTATTAGCTAAGCTACATATGAATGATTTCATCCATTATGACATGAGGCAACTCACATACATGTAGATATGTTTGGTTTGGGGTTTTAAAGTCGCACCAACAGCCTAGGTCATATGGCGATTCTCCATCTAGTATTGGTGGACAAAGACCTCGGGTTCTCATATGAGCAGTACACAGACAGGCACATGGGTAGAATTACAACCTTCCATCAGGAACGAGGTCCCGAGAGCGATTAACATAATGTTGTAAGAACTTATTCTCAATCGAACTAAATTAAATTTGTATAGTTTACTACTAATAGTATGAACAATGTCAAGAATACAGATAATAAATACATTCATGCATGCCAAGCTTTTATTACACACAAAATCAATATTACAACAATAAAAAAGATCATTGAATAAAAATTCATGCAAATTCTGCATGCCTAGCATAAAAATAACAGTCAAATACACAACTTACAAACACACTTTTGCAAACATAGCACATCCCCGGGATAGTGCGCGTTGCGACAAATGTTGTCATGGTAACATCGAGCTAACATCGCAGTGGACCGGCCAATGTGATTGTCACTGAGGACACTTGCAATGAACGCCTGCGATTCTCCTGCAATATCACCTGGTACAGCGGGGACACAGCATAACAGCTTGCCGATGATTATTTTGTATTATTGTTTTATTGAGAAAAATATCTTCAGTCACAAACGGCGATGATTTGCGCATAAATTCATTACAATATCAGTTTATAACAGAGTATTTCTTGTTTTTTATATATTTTACTCGGGCTTGCTGAATACAGTATTTCCCATTGTTCTCCATAAATATAAACACAGTCACATTTCAGAAGTCTACTATATATAATTTTGAGAATATGTGATCATTTTGCAAATATAAAAGATATAATGACCGTATCTGTGCATCAAATATCACGTATGCAACTCTATTTGCACAGCATGTTTTCAGAGATAATTTCATAATGCGAGAAACATCAACCAATGAATCAAGAGAGTGTCAGTAGTATCAGCAATTATACAGTGAGAGAGTGTCAGTAGTATCAGCAATTATACAGTGAGAGAGAGTGTCAGTAGTATCAGCAATTACACAGTGAGAGAGTGTCAGTAGTATCAGCAATTACACAGTGAGAGAGTGTCAGTAGTATCAGCAATTATACAGTGAGAGAGTGTCAGTAGTATCAGCAATTACACAGTGAGAGAGAGTGTCAGTAGTATCAGCAATTATACCGTGAGAGAGATAGTGTCAGTAGTATCAGCAATTATACAGTGAGAGAGAGTGTCAGTAGTATCAGCAATTATACAGTGAGAGAGTGTCAGTAGTATCAGCAATTATACAGTGAGAGAGAGTGTCAGTAGTATCAGCAATTATACAGTGAGAGAGTGTCAGTAGTATCAGCAATTACACAGTGAGAGAGTGTCAGTAGTATCAGCAATTATACAGTGAGAGAGTGTCAGTAGTATCAGCAATTATACAGTGAGAGGAGTGTCAGTAGTATCAGCAATTATACAGTGAGAGAGAGTGTCAGTAGTATCAGCAATTATACAGTGAGAGAGTGTCAGTAGTATCAGCAATTATACAGTGAGAGAGTGTCAGTAGTATCAGCAATTATACAGTGAGAGGAGTGTCAGTAGTATCAGCAATTATACAGTGAGAGAGAGTGTCAGTAGTATCAGCAATTATACAGTGAGAGAGAGTGTCAGTAGTATCAGCAATTATACAGTGAGAGAGAGTGTCAGTAGTATCAGCAATTATACAGTGAGAGAGAGTGTCAGTAGTATCAGCAATTATACAGTGAGAGAGTGTCAGTAGTATCAGCAATTATACAGTGAGAGAGTGTCAGTAGTATCAGCAATTACACAGTGAGAGAGTGTCAGTAGTATCAGCAATTACACAGTGAGAGAGAGTGTCAGTAGTATCAGCAATTATACAGTGAGAGAGATAGTGTCAGTAGTATCAGCAATTATACAGTGAGAGAGTGTCAGTAGTATCAGCAATTATACAGTGAGAGAGTGTCAGTAGTATCAGCAATTATACAGTGAGAGAGAGTGTCAGTAGTATCAGCAATTATACAGTGAGAGAGTGTCAGTAGTATCAGCAATTATACAGTGAGAGAGTGTCAGTAGTATCAGCAATTATACAGTGAGAGAGTGTCAGTAGTATCAGCAAT
>CM026397.1:46878482-46912005 GCA_014843695.1 Archivesica marissinica
CCATCAGCAGCATCACCATCAGCAGCAATGCCATCAGCAACATCACCACCAGCAACACCACCATCAGCTGCATCACCATTAGCAGCATCACCATCAGCAGCACCACCATCAGCTGCATCACCATCAGCAGCATCAGCAGCAATGCCATCAGCAGCATCACCATCAGCAGCACCACCATCAGCTGCATCACCATCAGCAGCATCACCATCAGCAGCAATGCCATCAGCAGCATCACCATCAGCAGCATCATCAGCAATGCCATCAGCAACATCACCAGCAATGCCATCAGCAACATCACCATCATCAGCATTATCATCAGCAGCACCACCATCAGCATCACCACCATCAGCAGCATCACCAGCACCACCATCAGCACCACCACCATCAGCAGCACAACCATTAGCACCACCATCAGCAGTAGCACCATCAGCAGCACAGCATCACCATCAGCAGCACCACCATCAGCTGCATCACCATCAGCAGCATCACCATCAGCAGCAATGCCATCAGCAGCATCACCATCAGCAGCATCACCAGCAATGCCATCAGCAACATCACCAGCAATGCCATCAGCAACATCAGCATCACCACCATCAGCAGCATCACCATCAGCAGCATCACCACCAGCAGCACAGCATCACCATCAGCAGCACAGCATCACCATCAGCAGCATCACCATCAGCAGCACAGCATCACCATCAGCAGCACAGCATCACCATCAGCAGCACCACCACCATCAGCAGCACCACCACCATCAGCAGTACCACCATCAGCAGCATCACCATCAGCATCAGCAGCAGCACCACCACCATCAGCAGTACCACCATCAGCAGCATCACCATCAGCAGCAGCAGCAGCACCACCACCATCAGCAGTACCACCATCAGCAGCATCACCATCAGCATCACCACCATCAGCATCACCACCACCATCAGCAGCAGCACCACCACTATCAGCAGCACCACCAGCACCACCACCATCAGCAGCAGCACCATCACCATCAGCAGCACCACCAGCAGCACCACCACCATCAGCAGCACCACCAGCACCACCACCATCAGCAGCACCACCAGCAGCACCACCACCATCAGCAGCATCACCAGCACCACCATCACCAGCACCACCATCAGCAGCATCATCACCATCAGCAGCATCACCACCAGCACCACCACCATCAGCAGCATCACCAGCATCACCATCAGCAGCATCAGCAGCACCACCACCACTAGCATCACCATGGCAAATTATTCACTCATACTGTATAGCTTCACAGTATTTCTATATTTATTTTATTATTTAATAAAGATTACACACATAATGTAGACTCACCAAATGGATAGATTACACACATAATGTAGACTCACCAAATGGATAGATTACACACATAATGTAGACTCACCAAATGGATAGATTACACACATAATGTAGACTCACCAAATGGATAGATTACACACATAATGTAGACTCACCAAATGGATAGATTACACACATAATGTAGACTCACCAAATGGATAGATTACACACATAATGTAGACTCACCAAATGGATAGATTACACACATAATGTAGACTCACCAAATGGATAGATTACACACATAATGTAGACTCACCAAATGGATAGATTACACACATAATGTAGACTCACCAAATGGATAGATTACACACATAATGTAGACTCACCAAATGGATAGATTACACACATAATGTAGACTCACCAAATGGATAGATTACACACATAATGTAGACTCACCAAATGGATAGATTACACACATAATGTAGACTCACAAATGGATAGATTACACACATAATGTAGACTCACCAAATGGATAGATTACACACATAATGTAGACTCACCAAATGGATAGATTACACACATAATGTAGACTCACCAAATGGATAGATTACACTGATCATGTTTGTCTGTTGTTTATGGTGACACTCAGTTTTATAACTGATATTTTATATTCTACTCATCCCATGTAAGCAGATTGGCACCAGTGCATTTCTTCTCTTTAACTGTCACTGTGTTCTTTCTATAATGTGTGTGTTTTCAAAGATAGCCTTCCCCGACTGCATTCATATATCACATGTAACCAGCTATATACACTAAGTTTTCTTCCACTCCCACCATTATAAACTATTGGCTGTCCGATTAGCGCAGTGGTTAGCACGCTCGCTTCTCACCAATGCAACCTGGTTCGATCCTCGGAAGAATGTGAGATGATACGGTGGTCACCAGATCGGACATGTGGGTTTTCTCCGGGTACTCCGGTTTCCTCCCACATGAATTACCACAACTACACTATCATCCGCACCAATGAGAGTTATATATAAGTTATGACAGCTTGTTTTGCAATTGTTGTAAAATAAATAAAGTTTATAGAAACTATTTGCTAGATTTTCATCAAAAATTTCTTTACAATTGGTGACATTTTTTTGTTGTTGAAATATTCGTTAAATGTTGAAAAATTAAATTTTAAGAATGTGAAACAGAGGAAGCTGGAGGGATGAACATGTAGCAATTAAATTATGATGGCCTTGTCAATTTGTACAACAGATATATAATTTGTATAATAGTTTGTATAGTTATTATGATTTATGCACAAAACATTGGACAGCGTGTCAAATATACCCGGCTTAATAATATAACTGATCTGTACCTATATTACAGCACAGGGCACTCACACACAGCACAGGGCACTCACACACAGCACAGGGCACTCACACACAGCACAGGGCACTCACACACACACAGGACCCACACACAGCACAGGGCACTCACACACAGGACACTCACACACAACACAGGGCACACACACAACACAGGGCACTCACACACAGCACAGGACACTCACACACAGCCCAGTGCAATCACACACAACACAGGACACTCACACACAGCACAGCACACTCACACACAGCACAGGACACTCACACACAGCACAGGGAACTCACATACAGCACAGGGCACTCACACACAACACAGGGCACTCACACACAGCACAGGGTAATCACAGACAGCACAGTACACTCACACACAGCACAGGTCACTCACACGCAGTACAGGGCACTCACACACAGCACAGGGACTCACATACAGCACAGGGCACTCACACACAACACAGGGCACTCACACACAGCACAGGGTAATCACACACAGCACAGGTCACTCACACGCAGTACAGGGCACTCACACACAGCACAGGGCACTCACACACAGCACAGGTAATCACACACAGCACAGGTCACTCACACGCAGTACAGGGCACTCACACACAGCACAGGGCACTCACACACAGCACAGTGCACTCACACACAGCACAGTGCACTCACACACAGCACAGGGTAATCACAGACAGCACAGTACACTCACACACAAGCACAGGGCACTCACACACAACACAGGGCACACCACACAGCACAGGGCACTCACACACAGCACAGTGCACTCACACACAACACAGGGCATGCACACACAGCACAGGGCACTCACACACAACACGGGGCACTCACACACAACACAGGGCACTCACACACAACACAGGGCACTCACACACA
This sequence comes from Archivesica marissinica, assembly GCA_014843695.1. Taxonomy (NCBI): domain Eukaryota; kingdom Metazoa; phylum Mollusca; class Bivalvia; order Venerida; family Vesicomyidae; genus Archivesica; species Archivesica marissinica. The sequence goes on from CM026397.1 coordinate 46,882,040, forward strand.
ACACAGGGCACTCACACACAGCACAGTGCACACACACACAGCACAGTGCACTCACACACAGCACAGTACAACACACAGCACAGGGTACTCACACACAGCACAGGGCACTCACACACACAGCACAGTACACTCACATACACAGCACAGTACACTCACACAGCACAGGGCACTCACACACAGCACAGGGCACTCACACACAGCACAGTGCACTCACACACAGCACAGGGCACTCACACACAACACAGGACACTCACACACAGCACAGGGCACTCACACACAAACACAGGACACTCACACACAGCACAGGGCACTCAACACACACCACACACACAACACACACACACACACCCACACACACACACACCACACACACACACCACACACACACACACACACACACACCACACACACACACACACACACACACACACACACACACACACACACAACACACACACACACACACACACACACACACACACACACCACACACACACACACACACACACACACACACACACACACACACACACACACACACACACACACACACACACACACACACACACACACACACACCACACACACACACACACACACACACACACACACACACACACACACACACACACACACACACACACACACACACACACACACACACACACACACACACACACACACACACACACACACACACACACACACACACACACACACACACACACACACACACACACACACACACACACACACACACACACACACACACACACACACACACACACACACACACACACACACACACACACACACACACACACACACACACACACACACACACACACACACACACACACACACACACACACACACACACACACACACACACACACACACACACACACACACACACACACACACACACACACACACACACACACACACACACACACACACACACACACACACACACACACACACACACACACACACACACACACACACACACACACACACACACACACACACACACACACACACACACACACACACACACACACACACACACACACACACACACACACACACACACACACACACACACACACACACACACACACACACACACACACACACACACACACACACACACACACACACACACACACACACACACACACACACACACACACACACACACACACACACACACACACACACACACACACACACACACACACACACACACACACACACACACACACACACACACACACACACACACACACACACACACACACACACACACACACACACACAACACACACACACACACACACACACACACACACACACACACACACACACACACACACACACACACACACACACACACACACACACACACACACACACACACACACACACACACACACACACACACACACACACACACACACACACACACACACACACACACACACACACACACACACACACACACACACACACACACACACACACACACACACACACACACACACACACACACACACACACACACACACACACACACACACACACACACACACACACACACACACACACACACACACACACACACACACACACACACACACACACACACACACACACACACACACACACACACACACACACACACACACACACACACACACACACACACACACACACACACCACACACACACACACACACACACACACACACACACACACACACACACACACACACACACACACACACACACACACACACACACACACACACACACACACACACACACACACACACACACACACACACACACACACACACACACACACACACACACACACACACACACACACACACACACACACACACACACACACACACACACACACACACACACACACACACACACACACACACACACACACACACACACACACACACACACACACACACACACACACACACACACACACACACCACACACAACACAGGGCACTCACACACACCACAGGACACTCACACACAGCCCAGTGCAATCACACACAACACAGGCACACTCACACACACACACAGCACACTCACACACAGCACAGGACACTCACACACAGCACAGGGCACTCACACACAACACAGGGCACTCACACACAGCACATAGACAGCACAGTACACTCACACACACGCACAGGTCACTCACTACGCAGGACAGGGCACTCACACACACGCAACAGGGCACAGCACACACTCCAACACAGGGTAATCACACACAGCACAGGTCACTCACACGCAGTACAGGGCACTCACACACAGCACAGGGCACTCACACACAGCACAGTGCACTCACACACAGCACAGTGCACTCACACACAGCACAGGGTAATCACAGAGGCACAGTACACTCACAGCACAGCACAGTGCACTCACACACAACACAGGGCACTCACACACAGCACAGTGCCACTGCACTCACACACAACACAGGGCACTCACACGCAGCACAGTACACACATACAGCACAGGGCACACACACAGTAGCACAGGGCACTCACACACACAGCACACACACACACACAACACAGAGCACTCACCACAACACAGAGCACTCACAACAGCACAGTACACTCACACACTCACTCACACACAGCACAGGGCAATCACACACAACACAGGACACTCACACCAGCACGGGGCACTCACACACAAGCACAGGGCACTCACACACAGCACACACAACATCACACACACACAGGGTACACACACGCAGGGCACAGGGCACTCACACACAGCCAGTGCAATCACCACAACACAGGGACTCATACACAGCACAGCACGAACACAGCACAGGACACTCACACACAGCACAGGGCAATCACACATACACAGGGCACTCACACACAGCACAGGGTAATCACACACAGCACAGGCACAGGTCACTCACACAGCACAGGGTCACACAGGGCACTCACACACACAGCACAGGGCACTCGACAGGGCACTCACACAGCACAGTGCACTCACAACAGCACAGTGCACTCACACACAGCACAGGGTAATCACAGACAGCACAGTACACTCACACACAGCACAGTGCACTCACAACAACACAGTGTACTCAACACAACACAGGGCACTCACACACAGCACAGTGCACTCACACACAACACAGTGCACTCACACACAACACAGGGCACTCCACACGCAGCACAGTACACTCACATACAGCACAGGGCACTCACACATAGCACAGGGCACTCACACACAGCACAGGGCACTCACACACAACACAGAGCACTCACCACAACACAGAGCACTCACACACAGCACAGTACACTCACACAGGGCACTCACACTCGGCACGGGGCACTCACACACAGCACAGTGCAATCACACACAACACAGGACACTCGCACGCAGCACGGGGCACTCACACACAGCACAGGGCACTCACACACAGCACAGTGCAATCACACACATCACAGGGTACTCACATGCAGCACAGGGCACTCACACACAGCACAGTGCAATCACACACATCACAGGGTACTCACACGCAGCACGGGGCACTCACACACAGCACAGGGCAATCACACTACACAGGACACTCACAGCAGCAGGGGCACAGCAATGGGCACTCACACACAGCACAGTGCAATCACACACATCACAGGGTACTCACACGCAGCACGGGGCACTCACACACAGCACAGTGCAATCACACACATCACAGGGTACTCACACGCAGCACGGGGCACTCACACACAGCACAGTGCAATCACACACAACACAGGACACTCACACACAGCACAGGACACTCACACACAGCACAGGACACTCACACACAGCACAGGACACTCACACACAACACAGGGCACTCATGGCACTCACTCACACACAGCACAGGACACTCACACACTGCACAGGGCACTAATGTAGCAGACACTTCTCCCTAATGTACCAGACACTTCTCCCTAATGTACTAGACATTTCTCCCCTAATGTACCAGACACTTCTCCCTAATGTACTAGACACTTCTCCCCTAATGTACCAGACACTTCTCCCCTAATGTACTAGACACTTCTCCCTAATGTACCAGACACTTCTCCCCTAATGTACCAGACACTTCTCCCTATGTACCAGACATTCTCCCCTAATGTACCAGACACTTCTCCCTAATGTACCAGACACTTCTCCCCTAATGTACCAGACACTTCTCCCTAATGTACCAGACATTTCTCCCCTAATGTACCAGACACTTCTCCCTAATGTAGCAGACACTTCTCCCTAATGTACCAAACATTTCTCCCTAATGTACCAACACTTCTCCCTAATGTACCAGACATTTCTCCCTAATGTACCAGACATTTCTCCCTAATGTACCAGACATTTCTCCCCTAATGTACCAGACATTTCTCCCTAATGTACCAGACACTTCTCCCTAATGTACCAGAACTTCTCCCTTATGTACCAGACATTTCTCCCTAATGTACCAGACACTTCTGCCCTAATGTACCAGACACTTCTCCCTAATGTACCAGACATTTCTTCCTAATGTACCAGACATTTGCCCTATGTACCAGAATTCTCCTATGTACCAGACACTTCTCCCCTAATGTACTAGACATTTCTCCCCTAATGTACCAGACACTTCTCCCCTAATGTACTAGACATTTCTCCCCTAATGTATCAGACACTTCTCCCTTATGTACCATACACTTCTCCCCTAATGTACCAGACATTTCTCCCTAATGTACTAGACATTTCTCCCCTAATGTACTAGACATTTCTCCCCTAATGTATCAGACACTTCTCCCTTATGTACCAGACATTTCTCCCTAATGTACCAGAAACTTCTCTACTATTTTGAAAATGAGAGACATTGGTCAGTTACTTCCCCTGAATACTCTTTAAGGAGGATTGGTGTCTGTTTATTTGGTTTCCTCTTGTTTTCATCATAGTTTCCTTTGCGATAAATGCTATAAATTTTCATCCTTTTTCTCATCTGAAGATTATTAAATTATTATCTCAACAGATATTCTACATGCTGTATATCCAATGGATACTTTACTGTAAAAAAATTGTTATCAATTCATTAACATGATATTAATAAAATCACATTTATCATACCACAATATCTGGTTAGGGAACAACAGTAAAACAAAGGATTCCAACTTAAGGGGCCGATATACGTTTCCTGAATAAATCGGATTGTATCTGCCAAGGGAGGTAATAGAAAAACCAGCAATGTTGCTCATTGTATAAATCGAGGGTTTAATGTGAAACTGTTGTATCTGCTGATAAATAAAGAAGGTGATACTATAGTTTGCCGACGAACCCTCAAACTGTTTATGCCTAGCATATCACAGGCAGACTAGACAGTGCTTTGATAGTATAATGGGTGTAAAAAGAAATAGTTTTTATAAAAGACATAAGTATGTGCTTTGATTGAAGAATTGGGCTGAAAACAGGTAAACAATTGAAGAAAATTTATAGCAAAGATAAAGCATATAACACTTGTGTTTACTATGTTTCAGATCTGGGTTTTCATCGAGAACATGGCAACATTAGTGTGGGGGGTCCCCCTGTCCAGACGAGGTCACATACAAAGTATGTCAATGTTCAGCCTTACTACAACGATAGTCAGGACGTCTATCACACCCGACAACAGACGATGAGACACGACTCTTCATGGTAGCATGTTATACACAGTTTATAGTTGTACGGCGTGGGCGTAGTGATTAACTCGTATAAGTGCATATAGTCGGTCGCTGATATAAGATGCTTTACAAACTGGTCCAGACGTTTGACTGCGAATCAAGTGATCACAGATTCAATCTCCCGTCTGCCCCTAATAATATTAACAGTCTTTCAGATTGGACTGTAAACTGAGGTCTTATGTGTTCAGACACAGCTTCTATAATGAACTGAAGGCCTGCAGATTGTCCCAGAAAATGAAAAATCTGAAACCCCCAAAATGCCAAAAAAACCTGTAGGGGGTATATATGATAGGGGTACATCTCTGAATAATTTATATATCAAAATTTGAACGTTTAAGACATACATTAAAATGCGTCAGAGTGTGCCATTGACATTCTAGGATTCAACATTTTCTTGGGTGAACATGGACCCAGACCCCTCTTGCAACATCACATCTTCGATGCTTAACTTAATAATCGGGCCTACACATTCAAAATCACTAGCTACGCCCCTGGTATTGGTGCTATAAACCAAGAAATGTAAAAGAACCAGGGATGTTTATGGAATAGGGGCATGTCTTGTGTATATTGCACTATCCTCCATCAATCTTACACTATCCTCCATCAATCGTGCACTATCCTCCATCAAATCTTGCACTATCCTCCATCAACTAAATGATTACTACATTTATGGAGGCATCGCCCAAAAAGGGATGGGATTATGCATTTATTTTACTCATTTAACTATTTTTATTACTTTGTACAGAAACACAAAGAAATAATGATGACAAATTACAATTTACCTTGGAAACATTGCATGATGGTCCATTTCAATCCGGTTCATGTCCTTATGCCCAAGCCTATTGTTAATATGTGTGAACCACTTGAGTAAAGAGTAAACATGTATGCAGTTCACCAGTACATTTGTTAGACCAGTCTAAATAAAGTAAGAACAAGAATTAGAACAGAAAATAACACAATTTCAATCGGCAGCCATTTTACAGAAAACCTACCGTACTTACTCGCCTATAAGACGGGTATATTTTCAGCTGATTTAAGGCTCAAACTCGGGGTCCCGTCTTATATATGCGAGTGCATGCCAAATCCACAAGTCGTCTTATAGGCGAGTCGTCTTATAGGCGAGTCATCTTATGGGCGAGTCATCTTATAGGCGAGTCATCTTATAGGCGAGTCATCTTATAGGCGAGTCATCTTATAGGCGAGTCGTCTTATAGGCGAGTAAGTACGGTAAATACGACACTTCATAGATAAAATAGGGGGCGATCCAACAGTTTCACTAAACCTGTATGTTACACTATAATAAGGGTCCGCGTGGTCTAGTGACGGTCACTGACTTGTATACCACTGTAACCTATCATCACTGATGGTCACGGATTCGAGCCCCGCTTAAGTCGCTTCTCATTTATATGAAAAAGTTGGCAGTTTCTTCCGAAGGTGATGCACCAATAACTGGTTAACTGCTAGAGCCTGCCCAGGAAAGGTGTTGTTAGGTAAACTGCCCACCGGCAATATAGCCCAAAATTGTGCTGATGTAGGCGTAAAACCCAAACAAACAAATAAGGAGTGTACATTATGGAGTGTACAAGATGGCTCACATCAGCTGTGTGGACATGTCTATGTTCCTGGCTCGGTGGACATGTATTAGAAATAAAATATTAAAGAATTATATACACATGGGTAGTATGCTATGCAGACGTGTGGTTTATATACACATGGGTAGTATGCTATGCAGACGTGTGGTTTATATACACATGGGTAGTATGCTATGCAGACGTGTGGTTTATATACACATGGGTAGTATGCTATGCAGACGTGTTGTGGTTCAGTTATTTCTGCTCTGAATGTAAGATAACACAGTGTTATATTTTGTACAGGAGGGGAGACAATAACAATGACTGGCATGCATCAGGCACCATGTATCAATTAGCAAAGAAGAAAAAGAAAAAGAAGATTGTCCAGGTAAATATATACAGCAGGGCTTCTAAAACATTAACACCCTACCACCCTAGCCATCCATTCAAAAATATTACGTAACCTGTTATTAAACCCCCTCCCCACTCAAATAAAAGATTGCTATCTGGATCAAAATAGCACGTAGCACTATGATAATATCCGAATATTTACCTATCCGAAGTGTACTACCTTGTTTCGCAATCATAAAATAAATAAAGTTTATGCTTTAGATGGTGGTATAACAAAGTTAATTCTAGGGTATATAATTATGCATAAAATTAATAACAATAGATTTTTATTTTTCCAAAAGACTAATACTACATAAATAGATTTTAGAAATATTAAGGAGCTTCATTCCGTGATAGAGTGTTATATCAGTGTTATGTCAGTGTTATATCAGTGTTATGTCAGTGTTATGTTATGTCGGTGTTATATCATTGTTATGTCGGTGTTATATCGGTGTAATGTCAGTGTTATATCGGTGTAATGTCGGTGTTATGACAGTGTAATGTCGGTGTTATGTCGGTGTTATGTCGGTGTTATATCATTGTTATATCGGTGTTATGTCAGTGTTTTATCGGTGTAATGTCAGTGTTATATTGGTGTAATGTCGGTGTTATATCAGTGTTATGTCAGTGTTATATCGGTGTTATATCAGTGTTATATCAGTGTTAGTGTTATATCAGAGTTATATCAGTGTTTTATCAGTGTTAGTGTTATATCAGAGTTATATCAGTGTTATATCAGTGTTTTATCAGTGTTAGTGTTATATCAGAGTTATATCAGTGTATGTTGATTTCACATAGATACTGATGGATCGTGACAATGAGAATGTAGGTCGAGCAACACCATCCCGCCACTTCATCAATCCATCAAGAGGTTCCCGTATGGAGTATGATCAGGACGAGGAGTTGCCAGATGGACAGATCTCCGCTCGAGAGCCATTACAGAACAGAGACTCATACATTTCAAAAGATGTAGATAACAGAGAAAAGACGCAATTTGCCAAGCAAACAATGGCGCTGAGGAAAATGGCACAGACACCGGTAGATAAGGTGAGATTTATATGACTTTGAGCTCTGTAGGATTTCTATAGGCAATGTTATATTGTGAGATATTTAGTTAAATATCCAGAATCTAATAATAACTACTTGCTTATATATTTCACATCATGTGTCTGCTCCAACATATATGCCCAATTAGTGGTCTACTCCAACATGTATTCCCAATTAGTGATCTATTCCAACATGTATGCCCAATTAGTGGTCTACTCCAACATGTATGCCCAATTAGTGGTCTACTCCAACATGTATGCCCAATTAGTGGTCTACTCCAACATGTATGCCCAATTAGTGGTGTGCTCCAACACATATTCCCAATTAGTGATCTATTCCAACATGTATGCCCAATTAGTGGTGTGCTCCAACACACATGCCCAATTAGTGATCTACTCCAACATGTATTCCCAATTAGTGATCTATTCCAACATGTATGCCCAATTAGTGGTGTGCTCCAACATGTATGCCCAATTAGTGGTCTACTCCAACATGTATGCCCAATTAGTGGTCTACTCCAACATGTATGCCCAATTAGTGGTCTACTCCAACATGTATGCCCAATTAGTGGTCTACTCCAACATGTATGCCCAATTAGTGGTCTACTCCAACATGTATGCCCAATTAGTGATCTACTCCAACACGTATTCCCAATTAGTGGTCTACTCCAACATGTATGCCCAATTAGTGGTGTACTCCAACATGTATGCCCAATTAGTGGTGTGCTCCAACATGTATGCCCAATTAGTGGTCTACTCCAACATGTATGCCCAATTAGTGATCTACTCCAACACGTATTCCCAATTAGTGGTGTGCTCCAACACGTATGCCCAATTAGTGATCTATTCCAACACATATGCCCAATTAGTGGTGTACTCCAACACGTATGCCCAATTAGTGGTCTACTCCAACACATATGCCCAATTAGTGGTGTGCTCCAACACGTATGTCCACTTAGTGATCTATTCCAACATGTATGCCCAATTAGTGGTCTATTCCAACAATTATGCCCAATTAGTGGTCTATTCCAACATGTATGCCCAATTAGTGGTGTGCTCCAACACGTATGCCCAATTAGTGGTCTATTCCAACATTTATGCCCAATTAGTGGTCTATTCCAACATGTATGCCCAATTAGTGGTGTGCTCCAACATGCATGCCCAATTAGTGATCTACTCCAACATGTATTCCCAATTAGTGATCTATTCCAACATGTATGCCCAATTAGTGGTGTGCTCCAACACATATTCCCAATTAGTGATCTATTCCAACATGTATGCCCAATTAGTGGTGTGCTCCAACACACATGCCCAATTAGTGATCTACTCCAACATGTATTCCCAATTAGTGATCTATTCCAACATGTATGCCCAATTAGTGGTGTGCTCCAACATGTATGCCCAATTAGTGGTCTACTCCAACATTTATGCCCAATTAGTGGTCTACTCCAACATGTATGCCCAATTAGTGGTCTACTCCAACATGTATGCCCAATTAGTGGTCTACTCCAACATGTATGCCCAATTAATGGTCTACTCCAACATGTATGCCCAATTAGTGATGTACTCCAACATGTTTGCCCAATTAATGGTCTACTCCAATGGCACAGACTGGGAATATGGCACAGACTGGGAATATGGCTCAGACTGGGAATATGTTCTGACCTATTGCTCATTTATATATACTCTATATGAATTTATTTATTATACAACAATCATTTTTATCATAGTTTGGTTTTGTTTTCTGGTATTTAACTAACCTACAGTTCACATATACTAACAAGAAATTAGTCATTCGCAAAGTCAATCATTCTAATTGCTTCATTGTTTGTGGTGCCTCCTGTGAAAAGAGATAAATATTGTTGGCCTCATAGAAGGTAGAAAAAGGCCCACCTGGTAATACATCTTTTCACCATCAATATTTGATGTTTGATTTCTCAATCTGTCTGTGCACAATTTCCTGTCTGTATTCTGCACCTAACTCTTCAACTTGGTAGAAATGGTGAATATAAAGTCTATGTGCATGCCTTCATCATGGGCAACCATCATATTCAACACATTAAAGATAAATAACTTTTTAATATTCAGAACTCTTTTCTGTACATTCATTCATACAAAGCAATTGAGTTAATAAAATATTGACATTAAAACATCTTTAATTTATTATCATATACCGTACTTACTTGCCTATAATATTACCAGATAATGGATCCCTGTCTTATAAGCAAGTGATAAAAAAAAAATTAACATGTTTTTTTTGTCAGTTTGTTCCAACTTATATTAAAATAACTCGACGGGTGTAACAAAAGCATAGACTTTCATAGCTCTATCTGTAAGCTGAACTTGTCAATATCATCTTAGCAAATCAAATTTATTGTTGTACATCAGTGTACATGTATATTATTATAATTTGACATAATTTACAGTGTTTAATTAATTTGTTTTGTCTTTACTTCGGAGTGGTTTCCATTTCTCAACCCGTCTTACACGCGGGTCTATGCAAAATACCACTGATTTAAGACCAAGATTGGGAGGTTGTCTTATAGTGGAGGTTGTCTTATAGTGGAGGTTGTCTTATAGTGGAGGTTGTCTTATAGTGGAGGTTGTCTTATAGTGGAGGTTGTCTTATAGGGGAGGTTGTCTTATAGTGGAGGTTGTCTTATAGGGGAGGTTGTCTTATAGTGGAGGTTGTCTTATAGTGGAGGTTGTCTTATAGTGGAGGTTGTCTTATAGTGGAGGTTGTCTTATAGTGGAGATCGTCTTATAGTGGAGGTTGTCTTATAGTGGAGATTGTCTTATAGTGGAGGTTGTCTTATAGTGGAGATCGTCTTATAGGGGAGGTTGTCTTATAGTGGAGATCGTCTTATAGGGGAGGTTGTCTTATAGTGGAGATCGTCTTATAGGGGAGGTTGTCTTATAGTGGAGGTTGTCTTATAGTGGAGGTTGTCTTATAGTGGAGGTTGTCTTATAGGGGAGGTTGTCTTATAGTGGAGGTTGTCTTATAGGGGAGGTTGTCTTATAGTGGAGGTTGTCTTATAGTGGAGGTTGTCTTATAGTGGAGGTTGTCTTATAGTGGAGGTTGTCTTATAGTGGAGATCGTCTTATAGTGGAGGTTGTCTTATAGTGGAGATTGTCTTATAGTGGAGGTTGTCTTATAGTGGAGATCGTCTTATAGGGGAGGTTGTCTTATAGTGGAGATCGTCTTATAGGGGAGGTTGTCTTATAGTGGAGGTTGTCTTAGTGGAGGTTGTCTTATAGTGGAGGTCGTCTTATAGTGGAGGTTGTCTTATAGTGGAGATCGTCTTATAGTGGAGGTTGTCTTATAGTGGAGATCGTCTTATAGTGGAGGTTGTCTTATAGTGGAGATTGTCTTATAGTGGAGGTTGTCTTATAGTGGAGGTTGTCTTATAGTGGAGGTCGTCTTATAGTGGAGGTCGTCTTATAGTGGAGGTCGTCTTATAGGGGAGTATGTACGCTACATTACTTAATTATTGTATTCCGTCTTTTACCCTGTATGGAGGGTAGGTAGATTTCTAGTTGTTTCTGTTCTTTACAGGCATCAAGATTACAACCAATCAGCAAGACGTATGTTAGTAGAGCGGGTAGTCAGACGGGACATTATTTAAATCCAGAGCCAGTGTGGCCGGGGCCGTATCAGAGCCACAGTAAACAAGAATCGGACGCTCGATATCTCGCATCTGTGTCCGGTACCGATATACGCTCCGGCTGGATGTCCCGGCCCCAGTCGGTGCTCGGTGATGATAGTGACATGTTTTTACACACACCGAGGGAACCGGACCTCAAACCAATGAAGAGCGGGAAGAGTCGAGGATATCAGGACATACGCTGAATGGGAGATGCAAATTCTTGAATGCCATATTATGACCTTGAGGTCGCTTTAATATTGCTGTGCTTTCATTTTACCAAAAATTGTAAAATAGAAAATGAAATCATGTAGTTACTTAGACTGTGATTATATTTATGCTGCATGCCATGTAAACCTTCATTTAAATGATTTGATTATGTAAAAGGATAATACCCGTGTTTGGAAGACCCATATACTGTCTTGTTTTATGGGTTTTGCTGTTTATCATCTGTTTTTCGTAATTGAAATGGAACGCCAGTAATTGTAATTTACATCATGTTTCATCCACTGTAGTTAATCCCATATCATTCTATGTGTTCAAATTGTTATATACTGCAGAATTACCTAAAGTAGTCATTTGACCAAATGTAAAGTCACATGATCATGGGTGTTTTGGTCACATGACCTAGTCGTTTATCTGCCAAAGATTTCACGTGGTTCTGTGAACTACAAACATTAATGTTCTTGTTTGTTATTTTATCTAATTGTGTGTAGTAAGTATTTTGTATGTAATTGTATATAAATATAATATTTTATGCATGTGTCAAATATGACTACTGTATTTATGATAAGCATTCGGTAGAAATCATTGTCTGGGTATGTAGAAATCATTGCCAGTGTATGTAGAAATCATTGCCAGTGTATGTAGAAATCATTGTCTGGGTATGTAGAAATCATTGTCTGGGTATGTAGAAATCATTGCCAGTGTATGTAGAAATCATTGCCAGTGTATGTAGAAATCATTGCCAGTGTATGTAGAAATCATTGTCTGGGTATGTAGAAATCATTGTCTGGGTATGTAGAAATTATTGTCTGTGTATGTAGAAATCATTGTCTGTGTATGTAGAAATCATTGTCTGTGAATGTAGTAGTCAATATCTGGGTATGTAGAAGTCATTGTCTGTGTATGTAGAAATCATTGTCTGGGTATGTAGAAATCATTGTCTGAGTATGTAGAAATTATTGTCTGGGTATGTAGAAGTCATTGTCTGTGTATGTAGAAATCATTGTTTGTGAATGTAGAAGTCATTGTCTGTGTATGTAGAAATCATTGTCTGGGTATGTAGAAATCATTGTCTGAGTATGTAGAAATTATTGCCTCTGTATGTAGAAATCATTGCCCGTATATGTAGAAGTCATTGCCCATATATATGTAGAAGTCATTGTCTGTATATGTAGAAATCATTTTCAGGTAGTCCTTGTCATAGGTCAACATAGTCCTTGTCATAGGGCAACATAGTCCTTGTCATAGGGCAACATAGTCCTTGTCATAGGGCAACATAGTCCTTGTCATAGGTCAACATAGTCCTTGTCATAGGGCAACATAGTCCTTGTCATAGGGCAACATAGTCCTTGTCATAGGTCAACATAGTCCTTGTCATAGGTCAACATAGTCCTTGTCATAGGGCAACATAGTCCTTGTCACAGGGCAACATAGTCCTTGTCATAGGGCAACATAGTCCTTGTCACAGGGCAACATAGTCCTTGTCACAGGGCAACATAGTCCTTGTCATAGGGCAACATAGTCCTTGTCATAGGGCAACATTGTCCTTGTCATAGGGCAACATAGTCCTTGCATAGGGCAACATAGTCCTTGTCATAGGGCAACATAGTCCTTGTCATAGGTCAACATAGTCCTTGTCACAGGGCAACATAGTCCTTCAATGTTATCATGGTCATGGTTGTTCTTGTCATAAGCTTGGTTGCCATTGTTATAGGCCCTGGTTGCCATTACATTGTCGTAATCCATTGTTGCCATTGCTATAATCTATTGTTGCCAGTGATATAATTCATGGAGGTCATTGTTATAATCCAGGGTTGCCATTGTTTTGGCAATGGTTGCCATTATCTTGGGGTAGTAGTTGCCATTGTCCTAAGCCATGGTTGCCATTGTCTTAGAACTTGTTTTCCATTGTCATAAGCCATATATAGCATGGTTGTTATTGTCATTGTGTGTGATTGCCATTGCTCTAAATATGTATATATGCCATTGTTAACATTGCCCTTAGCTACTGTTGCCATTGTCATAAGCCGTGTATATGACATTGTCATTAGCTACGGTTGCTATCGTCTCACGTCCTAGTTGGTTTGCTTTGTCACGGATGGATCACGGTCCTTGTTTAGCTTGTCTATACAGGAGTGTTTCTATAATCTGGATGGATTACGGTCTATGTTTAGCTTGTCTATACAGGAGTGTTTCTATAATCTGGATGTATTACGGTCCTTGTTTAGCTTGTCTATGCAGGAGTGTTTCTATAATCTGGATGGATTACAGTCTATGTTTAGCTTGTCTATACAGGAGTGTTTCTATAATCTGGATGGATCATGGTCTATGTTTAGCTTGTCTATACAGGAGTGTTTCTATAATCTGGATGGATTACGGTCTATGTTTAGCTTGTCTATACAGGAGTGTTTCTATAATCTGGATGGATTACGGTCTATGTTTAGTTTGTCTATACAGGAGTGTTTCTATAATCTGGATGGATCATGGTCTATGTTTAGCTTGTCTATACAGGAGTGTTTCTATAATCTGGATGGATTTGGGTCTATGTTTAGCTTGTCTATACAGGAGTGTTTCTATAATCTGGATGGATCATGGTCTATGTTTAGCTTGTCTATACAGGAGTGTTTCTATAATCTGGATGGATTACGGTCTATGTTTAGCTTGTCTATACAGGAGTGTTTCTATAATCTGGATGTCTTTATTGTCTTCTCTATTTATATTCAATTTATGTTGTGTGTTTAATTGCCAATTTTCCTCCATTTTGTGAGTTATAGTTTTACAATACGGGTGAATTGTGACAGGACAATAATTTGAATGTTTACATATTTTACGTTTAAATATACAAATGTACATCCTTATTTTGGTGGTGAAGAATTATTCAATGCAACTTTTTGGTTCGCCTTTTATGATTGCCTTGTGTCCGGCATCATGCACCTTCCATCATCAACATATTGCTTCAAACAACATCTCCTGAACCACTGGTCCAATCATTATGAAATTTCATAGCAATGATGGGTGATCCTCTTTACATACTCTTTACTATGTCAAATGAGTGCCAACATTTCAGAAATCTATGAAATTACTAGCACATATGTTAGGAAATTTTGTGTGAAGCATTATTAGTTTAAACTTTATTTATTTTATAACGATTGCGAAGCAAGTTTTACCAACTTATATTAATCACTCTCTAAATGTGGTCATTTGTGTGGGAGGAAACCGGAGTATCCGGAGAAAACCCACCTGTCCAATCTAGTGACCACCGTACTACCTCACATACTTCCCGGTCTGAGGATCACACCTGTGTTGCATTGGTGAGAAACGAGTATGATAACCACTGCGCTAATCGGACAGCCGTCTCTAAAGTTTGCTCAAGTCGTACCGATTAAATAAAAAACATGGTTGCCAGCTCCAACATGTTTTTGCTATATATTCTATAGAACAGCGTAGCTCCAACATGTTTTTGCTATATATTCTATAGAACAGCGCAGCTCCAACATGTTTTTGCTATATATTCTATAGAACAGCGCTGCTCCAACATGTTTTTGCTATATATTCTATAGAACAGTGCTGCTCCAACATGTTTTTGCTATATATTCTATAGAACAGCGCTGCTAAAATTTTCAAACCCAAATCGGTTCAGGCCGAAATCGACAGTCATGACCCCCCCATGTCATTCTAATATTCCCCTCCCCCTACAATCGGTGGTTTTTATCATTTTTAAAACAAGGCTTTTATTGTAACTGTTTTGAACAGTGAAGTGCTGGTCATTCATTAAAATTAAAAAATCACAACGTATAACGGCCATGTGGGTAACCAGTAGCAACGATAGGTAGACGCAAAGCACAAGCACATAGTAAGACTCGCGACGCTGTGTCAACCTGTTCGCTGCATCAGTTGTCACTGTGTCTATCACAAATACTTATGTATATTGTAATTAGTTGGTTACTATTGTCACTATGTCTATCACAATTGTTCTATTAGCTAAAAGTGATGAAATAACATCATTCTATGTGCACATAGATAGCAGGCAGATAGAGCAGTTACCCGCTAAGCTGACTGGATGTACTTAGGAGATAATACATTTATGCATGTATTCATTGATTAGTTAAAGACTAGGTTTAAATAGCTTCTGTCTTGCCAAGAACTACGATCAATGTGAAATTATTAGAATTACTTGAATACTCATTTTTATTTACAATCCAAATTTAATGGTTGAAATGTGACTAGGGGTTAGTGGGTTATTATATGTGACAATGACTGTGAAATGTGACTAGGGGTTAGTGGGTTATTATATGTGACAGTGACTGTGAAATGTGACTCGTGTTTAGTGGGGTATATGTGAATGTGACTGAAATAATGGGGCCAAATGAGCAAAATTCCTGACTGGAAATGTTATAATGTTGTGCACATGTCTGAACCCTCTGTGAACATTTCAAGAATTTATCTTCATTAGTTTTTCAGCTACACAAGTCATAAGATTAGTTTATACAAATTTATTTTAGCTCGATTGCGAAACAAGTTATTTCAACTTATATTAATCACTCTCGAGACCTCATTCCTGATGGAATCCATCGCCACGAGGGAAAGAGAAGAGGCAACGTGGAATTTAAATGCCTTGCCTAAGGGCACAATCATAACGGTCATAAGATTGAAAGCTGTTCAACATTCAACGCTCTTTGTGTACCCTAATTATTATAACAGGTTGTGCAACAGTGCTTGTCATGTAAACGAAAGTGCTGTACTTGGTTTTACTACCACTTGATACTTTTTATAAATATTCATGAAAATATTGTGATCATTGTTAGTGAGACTAAACAGTCACCTTTCCGGAGCTGCGGCAGCGCAGTCAACAAGTACATATTTGAATAGAACTAAAAAATATATAATATAATGCTTTGATAACTTCTATGTGTTGTTCCCTACCTCTGAATGACCTTAATCCTGAATTTTGGCAAAAGTCCAATTTCACAAATTAATTATGCGTAAAAAAACCTCAAAAAATTGTCATTTCTCAAAATGCATTAACATTATTGCTTTGAAACTGCGCATACATTCTAGGACTAATTCACTGCACCCACATTAAATCCCCACCCCAAGAGTAACCTTGAATTTTGGCCAGATATTATTTATGCGTCAAAAAACCATCAACAATATCTTATCTCACAAACTGTCAGTTATTGCTTTGAAATTTCGCATACACATTCGAAGATTAATTCTCTACACCTGCAGTAAGTCCCCACCCCCAAAGTGACCTAGAACTCGGATTTGGCCAAATATAGTCTCATTTCAGAAATTATTTTTGGTGTGAAAAAACTCAAATAATATCATTTCTCTAAAACCATCAAAGTTATTGCTTTGAAACTTTGCATATGTGGACTAATTCCTACACCCGCAGTAGGCCCCCACTCCCAACAGTGACCTTGAACTTGAATTCTTGCCAAAAATAGTCGTTGTCATTTCTCAAAAACCATTGTGAGGAATAATTCTCTACACCCACAGTAAGTCTCCACCCAATAGTCACCTTGAAGTATGGCCAAACAATCTCGAAAACAGTCAAATTATGGCTTTGAAAGTTTCCATACACATCCGAGGACTAATTCTCTACACACACAGTAAATAGTGACTTGAACTTGAATTTTGGCCACAAATAGTCTGATTTCAGAATTATTTTGTCTAAATAATAGCTAAAAAAAGAAATCTCAAAAACAGTCAGTTATGGCTTTGAAGCTTTGCATACACATTTAAGGACTAATTCTACACCAACAGTAAGTCCTACCCTACTCTACCACAACTTTACCCTACTCTACCACAACTTTACCCTACTCTACCACAACTTTACCCTATTCTACCACAACTTTACCCTACTCTACCACAACTTTACCCTACTCTACCACAACTTTACCCTACTCTACCACAACTTTACCCTACTCTACCACACTTTACCCTACTCTACCACAACTTACCCTACCACCCAACTTTACCCTATTCTACCACAACTTTACCCTACTCTCCACAACTTTACCCTACTCTACCACAACTTACCCTACTCTACCACAACTTACCCTACTCTACCACAACTTTACCCTACTCTACCACAACTTTACCCTACTCTACCACAACTTTACCCTACTCTACCACAACTTTACCCTACTCTACCACAACTTTACCCTACTCTACCACAACTTTACCCTACTCTACCACAACTTTACCCTACTCTACCACAACTGTACCCTACTCTACCACAACTTTACCCTACTACTTAAACAATCGCTCATGGCTGAACCAGCACTTAAACAATCGCTCGTGGCGACACCCTTGGAGCCTTTCCTGCATGAATATTTTAGGAAGGTCAATTAATATTTGATAAGAAAGTTACAGTCTCTTTATCTGGTACTGATAGATCATTTTGCTCAGTTTATCTTACTTTTTGTTAGGACTAAATTACTAAGCTATCTCAACATTTATTTTACTGCATTTGGCCACACTTTTATCAGAGAGATCACATGCACAGTTATATTTCACTTAATCATAGTAGGAATTGAGAGATTACTAGGATATTACTGTTGGTTAATGTTTCTTAGGAGACATTTGAATGCATACAAGGGATGAGCACTTGCCCTTCACCGCTGTACATTCAAATCACAACCAGGATGGTCAAATTCTTTCACGCGTTGAAGAAATTTAGCTGACTTTCGGAAGGTTGGCGGTTCTGTTTGGGTCCCCATGCATGCCTGAAATACTACCCAGAGAGGCACAACCGGTGTCTTTCTCCATCAGTAATGGCTGGAGGAGGGAGCTGGAGGAGGGTCGTTATATAATCTAAGCTGTTAGTTTAAACGCAATCAAGCAAATAAATCAATGCAAGGGACTGCAAAATGACATTTTAAATGAAAATGGCCAAATATTTTATCTATATCGGTGTATGAATTACATTGGGTGTGTTTAAAGTTAAACTCCTGGTGTTTGTAGTCGAGTGAAGACTGTATCGTCCTGGTGTTTGTAGTCGAGTGAAGACTGTATCATCCTGGTGTTTGTAGTTGAGTGAAGACTGTATCGTCCTGGTGTTTGTAGTGGAGTGAAGACTGTATCATCCTGGTGTTTGTAGTCGAGTGAAGACTGTATCGTCCTGGTGTTTGTAGTGGAGTGAAGACTGTATCGTCCTGGTGTTTGTAGTGGAGTGAAGACTGTATCATCCTGGTGTTTGTAGTCGAGTGAAGACTGTATCGTCCTGGTGTTTGTAGTTGAGTGAAGACTGTATCATCCTGGTGTTTGTAGTGGAGTGAAGACTGTATCGTCCTGGTGTTTGTAGTGGAGTGAAGACTGTATCGTCCTGGTGTTTGTAGTGGAGTGAAGACTGTATCGTCCTGGTGTTTGTAGTCTAGTGAAGACTGTATCGTCCTGGTGTTTGTAGTGGAGTGAAGACTGTATCGTCCTGGTGTTTGTAGTTGAGTGAAGACTGTATCATCCTGGTGTTTGTAGTCGAGTGAAGACTGTATCGTCCTGGTGTTTGTAGTTGAGTGAAGACTGTATCGTCCTGGTGTTTGTAGTCGAGTGAAGACTGTATCGTCCTGGTGTTTGTAGTCGAGTGAAGACTGTATCGTCCTGGATTTGTAATCGGGTTAAAATTACTTTGTACATTTAAAATCAATATAAAACAATAACTATTTTTAAGTTGTTTTTTTAAACAATTTATATACATCATTAATTTGTTTTAAAAAACATATTAATTTAATTTTTTTTTAGAAATTTTCTTCACTACTTACTGTATTGATAGGTGGGTGGGGCAAGGTAAAAAGTTGTTTTAAAAAAACATTTTTATTGTTGATGAGACTTCATATGCCTGTAATTATATATATATATCTATAGGAACTTACACGAGTGGTGATTTCATACCATATTTTATGAAACAAGTTTTGGAATGTTGCTATTAAGCGAGCCGATTGGCGAGAGTAGGGTATAATGGGGGTTTCCCGATTGGCAAGCTTAATAGAACAATTCCTAAATGAGACATCACAAGGGTAAGATCCTGTATAACACATTACTACAGTTAGCCTGGGTTCCAGTTTGTCGAGTTTTCACTTTTTAGCTTCTGGCAAAATGACAGCCTGGGGAAACTTGATTTCCGATCGTAGCGCCATCTACTTACACCCTCATTATTAAGGGTGTAGATTTGAAGAACGACAACTCTTCTCTACAAGCTAAATATAGAAACGGAAATCGCCGAACATGCACAATTATACATGATCATTTCTGAATATACACGAATGCTCCTGTAGCCTCATTTACATGGCAAACATATTATTTCCCGTTTCTGTGTTATATCGACGAGATGGCGGATTTTAAGTATTACGTTTAGGTAGTAATGGGTCGATTCGGCGTAATTGAACTAACGACAACTTAAATATTGAGTAAATATGTCAAGTCAGACGCACATTGTACTTTTTAAAACTATTTATCGTTCCGTTGACCCTCAAACAATGGCGGCCAATTATAAAGTTTTTATCAACATTGAGTGCCTCACTTTCGATTCAAGTACGTCATTAATTAAGTCACGTGCTAATAAGCCTATTAATAGGATTAATGCGAGTCAATAATTACACGGACAATCCCCCAACTTTCCCCAGGCGTTGATATGATCAGAAATTCAATACGGCCCAATCAATAGTCTCGGTGTTAAAATATATTTATTTGACTGACAAGGCAAAATATATTGACGTCTGTTCCGAGGCTATACTACAGTAACAACAACCATAAATTTGAAGAAATAAACAGCCTTATTATCCCTGCCCTGATAATCAAACACTCCACGCAAATAATTGACACTAGATTTCGCAAGTGCATATTTAGCATTATTATCAAGGATTGCAATGAGTATCAAATTAAGAGTATACTTTTAAAAAATGCTTTCGGACATGCCTCATCCAAAATACATGTAGTTACCAAATATCTGAAATTAAAGTAATCATACAATCCCATTCATACAATGAACATAATATAGCCAAGTATCAAATTAGCATTTCCCAGTATTCTAATACTTGATCGGAACTGTGTCCGAGTACTCGAGTATCAAAATTGCTACTCATTGCCATTCTTACATTTTATTGATTTAAAGATAAAAGCATGAACACAAAGTATGTGTCAAAAGTAAGCTGTGATGCCGCGACCAATCAGAATCCTTCGAGGTTGTATTACACGTGTGTACATACAAGAAAATATGTAATGGCTGTATGTGAACTGAATGCGATAAATATAGATAGGTCATATATATGTAAGAGTTTGAATATATATTATAGATTGTATAATGATGATCTCATAACTACCGAGGGCCCATCAATAATTTCGTGAACTAATTCTATATTACGAGTATACGTTCAGAGTAACGTCCCTTGCATCGTTTGCATTTATTCCACTGCTTGACCCATGACCGGAAACACGTGCTGCAGGCCATCACGTGACAGCGCACCTCAACTTGTCTCGTATTTCTTACCACAGCCCGTTTTGAAATTTCTCAGTCGCAAATTGCCAAATATGGGTTGTATGGTGGGTGCGGTAGCAGTTCTATACCCAGTTCCTTGATTGTGTCTGACAACGCGGCTGCTATGGCTTGGCAGGTTAACATGGTACAGCAGAATCACAGACACCCTGAGCTGTGGCCGCTTTCTTTTAACAGCCGGCAACATCATGTTTAATAATAATTACTGTCCAGTAACTAGTTTTCAGAAGAACGAAGTGATTTAAAATTATACCTTGTATATCGTTTCATTTGTAACAGTCCCTGGCCTGCCAATATGCTTATCATCTCTGGTTGTTTCTCTACCGTCCTTAATGAGATTCACCCATTTTGAAATAGCACCATTCGATAAACAAGAGTACCCATAACTGTATGCAAATGTCGGAGAAAGATTTTCAATGTGCAATGCCATTTTACAACAAACGCTCTTTGATGTGACGTTAAAATATTTTCGGGGCATGCTGCATTAATTGATTAATCTTTGAACATATAAAGTGTTATGAAATAGTGAAATTAGGTCACGAAATTATTGATGGGCCCTCGTATATGTGTATTTTTTGTCTGAATTGGTGCCAATGTGTATTTTTTGTCTGAATTGGTGCCAATGTGTATGACATCCTGTATATTCTTGAAAATAATCAAACCAAATTCTCAGTAATCTTATATCAGTTTGATATACTGTTATTAAACATAATTATGTTATGGCCATGCATTTCAGGAACAGTTACTGCGTCTCACAGGACACCAACAGTCTTGGCAACTTTATACTTTGTTTGGAATGAAAGCTTTAACGTTATATATGTACTATTATATTCCAATGTCCATTTTGCTCGGTTTTGTATGCTTGTGTTTACTAAGTGATATTATCACATAAATGACAATTCAAATATTATATTTAACATTTATCAATATTTTGCTTCACAATGTCCACACTATTGTGCCATGTTATTTAATGGCTGGAATTAATAAACATTGTGAACCCTTGTATGATCGTTCCTTCTTAGTTTTCATTGAGCGCAAAGTATAATTGTGTATAATGATCGCAAAATCCAAATATAATATATACCCGACTTACAACCATATGTTGTGTCTGACGTTTGAGGTACAGATTTGCATGTGTTAGGGTTTCATGAAGCCGAGATAAGATACAGATGAAGTTTCTTTACAATTATCATGGTTTTGTTAATCATGATATATTGCAATACTGATGGGAAATAATACCACATACCTCTATAGCAAGATTTCAACAATGCTTGAAGGAAAAGAACAATAATATGTCTACCAGATATTCCTAGCCATCATTTATCTACAACATCTTCAGTCTCACCTGAGTTTATCTTCAGTCTCACCCCAAGTTTATCTTCAGTCTCACCCCGAGTTTATCTTCAGTCTCACCCCGAGTTTATCTTCAGTCTCACCCCGAGTTTATCTTCAGTCTCCGGGGTTATCTTTCAGTCTAGCCTCGAGTTTATTTATCTTCAGTCTAACACGAGTTTATCTTCAGTCTCACCTCGAGTTTATCTTAAGTCTCACCCCGAGTTTATCTTCAGTCTCCGGGGTTATCTTTCAGTCTAGCCTCGAGTTTATTTATCTTCAGTCTAACACGAGTTTATCTTCAGTCTCACCTCGAGTTTATCTTAAGTCTCACCCCGAGTTTATCTTCAGTCTCCGGGGTTATCTTTCAGTCTAGCCTCGAGTTTATTTATCTTCAGTCTAACACGAGTTTATCTTCAGTCTCACCTCGAGTTTATCTTAAGTCTCACCCCGAGTTTATCTTCAGTCTCCGGGGTTATCTTTCAGTCTAGCCTCGAGTTTATTTATCTTCAGTCTAACACGAGTTTATCTTCAGTCTCACCTCGAGTTTATCTTAAGTCTCACCCCGAGTTTATCTTCAGTCTCCGGGGTTATCTTTCAGTCTCACCTCGAGTTTATTTATCTTCAGTCTCACCCGAGTTTATCTTTCAGTCTCACCTCGAGTTTATCTTCAGCCTCATCCCGAGTTTATCTTCAGTCTCACCCCGAGTTTATCTTCAGTCTCACCTCGAGTTTATCTTAAGTCTCACCCCGAGTTTATCTTCAGTCTCCAGGGTTATCTTTCAGTCTAGCCTCGAGTTTATCTTCAGTCTCATCCCGAGTTTATCTTAAGTCTCACCCCGAGTTTATCTTCAGTCTCCGGGGTTATCTTTCAGTCTAGCCTCGAGTTTATTTATCTTCAGTCTAACACGAGTTTATCTTCAGTCTCACCTCGAGTTTATCTTAAGTCTCACCCCGAGTTTATCTTCAGTCTCCGGGGTTATCTTTCAATCTAACCTCGAGTTTATCTTCAGTTTCACCCGAATTTATCTTCAGTCTCACCCCGAGTTTATCTTCAGTCTCACCCCGAGTTTATCTTCAGTCTCCGAGGTTATCTTAAGTCTCACCCCAAGTTTATCTTCAGTCTCACTCCGAGTTTATCTTCAGTCTCACCCCGAGTTTATCTTCAGTCTCCGAGGTTATCTTAAGTCTCACCCCGAGTTTATCTTCAGTCTCACTCCGAGTTTATCTTCAGTCTCCGGGGTTAACTTTCAGTCTCACCTCGAGTTTATCTTCAGTCTCATCCAGAGTTTATCTTCAGTCTCACCCCGAGTTTATCTTCAGTCTCACCCCGAGTTTATCTTCAGTCTCATTCCGAGTTTATCTTCAGTCTCACCCCGCGTTTATCTTCAGTCTCACCCCGAGTTTATCTTCAGTCTTACCCCGCGTTTATCTTCAGTCTCACCCCCGAGTTTATCTTCAGTCTCACCTCGAGTTTATCATCAGCCTCATCCCGAGTTTATCTTCAGTCTCCGGGGTTATCTTCAGTCTCACTCCGAGATTATCCTCAGTCTCCGGGGTTATCTTTCAGTCTCATCCCGAGTTTATCTTCAGTTTCATCCCGAGTTTATCTTCAATCTCATCCCGAGTTTATCTTCAGTCTCACCCCGAGTTTATCTTCAGTCTCATCCCGAGTTTATCTTCAGTCTCATCCCGAGTTTATCTTCAGTCTCACCCCGAGTTTATCTTCAGTCTCATCCCGAGTTTATCTTCAGTCTCATCCCGAGTTTATCTTCAGTCTCACCTCGGGTTTATCTTCAGTCTCATCCCGAGTTTATCTTCAGTCTCACCCCGAGTTTATCTTCAGTCTCACCCCGAGTTTATCTTTCAGTCTCGCCCCGAGTTTATCTTCAGTCTCATCCTGAGTTTATCTTCAGTCTCACCACGAGTTTATCTTCAGTCTCACCCCGAGTTTATCTTCAGTCTCACCACGAGTTTATCTTCAGTCTCGCCCCGAGTTTATCTTCAGTCTCATCCTGAGTTTATCTTCAGTCTCATCCCGAGTTTATCTTCAGTCTCACCCCGAGTTTATCTTCAGTCTCACCCCGAGTTTATCTTCAGTCTCACCTCAAATTTATCTTCAGTCTCACCTCGGGTTTATCTTCAGTCTCATCCCGAGTTTATCTTCAGTCTCACCCCGAGTTTATCTTCAGTCTCACCTCGAGTTTATCTTCAGTCTCACCCCGAGTTTATCTTCAGTCTCACCCCGAGTTTATCTTCAGTCTCACCCCGAGTCTGTCTGTCTGTCTGTCTGTCTGTCTGTCTGTCTGTCTGTCTGTCTGTCTGTCTGTCTAGTTTGGTATCTGGAGTCCAACAATTTAATATCCGAATTCCAAAGTGGATTTCGGAATGAATGAAGTACCAATGACCATTTAATACGATTGGAAACGTTTATCCGTGATGCTTTTATCAAGAAACATGTACAGGAGCCAGCTTAGCAAGACATTTGATGATCTGTAACCATGGAAACGGTACAGTGTGGTACTCAAACATGGACGCCATTCTACGAGATGATATCTGCTTCAGTATGGACACCAAGCTGTCACCGAAATCCGTACATCTCTCAGGGTTCCTCTGTCACATCACAAAGTAATCATCATACAAATCATTCTCTATCCTACACAGACTGTACATTTATTATTAACAATTATTTAGGCATACTGGGTTAAACAGGTTTCGAACCTGCATCGGCATCACAGCATTTCCTAGCGTATATCTTGGATAGGTGGGTTTTCTCCAAATATTCCGGTTTCCTCCAATAAGGACCATGCTTATATAAGTGTTCATCTGAGCCAATGAAAGGTTTAATATAAGTTGTTAAAGGATGTTAGGCAATAGTTGTAAAACAAATAGGCGTATACTCCCCAATACATGCATGTACAGTACACGGGACCTCCACATAACGTCTCATGATTTCCGTTGTTTGTTTTGGGGATTAACATCCACCAATGTCATATGGCGACTCTCCAGCTATTATTGGTGGAGGAAAACCATGCATGCCCCCTCCGAGCAGTATTTTAGTCATGATGGACACCGGGTGAGTAGAACCATGCATGCCCCCTCCGAGCAGTATTTTAGTCATGATGGACACCGGGTGAATAGAACCATGCGTGCCCCCTCCGAGCAGTATTTTAGTCATGATGGACACCGGGTGAGTAGAACCATGCATGCCCCGGGTAGAACCATGCATGCCCCGGGTAGAACCATGCGTGCCACGGGTAGAACCACCGGCCTTCTGCAAGCCAGCTAGTTAGCTTCCTCAAATGACAGAATTTGCCACCTCGGTAGGATTCGAACCGATTTAAGGTCAAAGAGAGTAACCACTCGGCCTCTCATAGCATCTCATCTGAAAGATTTAATCAAATGAATGGAAACTCGAGTAAACGAGAAAACAATGCTAGTAACCATCATAATGTCTTACTGTTACATTATTAGGCAGAGTTACGAGTGTGCCATTAGGCAAGGCATTTAATTACAACGTTGTACAAACTTTTTTTTTATTAGGCAGAGTCATGTTCCTTTTCTGACAAAAAAACAAACAAGTCGCTTCACAATGATTTATTTGTTTGTTTTGTATGTTTTTGGAGTTTAAAGTTACACCAACAACTCCGGTAATACGGCGAATGTGCAGCTATTATTGGTGGAGGAGGTCCTCGGGTGCCCCCTCTGGGCAGTATTACAGTCTAATGGTGGAGGAGGTCCTCGGGTGCCCCTTCTGGGCAGTATTACAGTCTAATGGTGGAGGAGGTTCTCGGGTGACCCCTCTGGGCAGTATTACAGTCTAATAGTGGAGGAAGTCCTCGGGTGCCCCGCCTGGGCAGTATTACAGTATAATGGTGGAGGAAGTCCTCGGGTGCCCCCTCTGGGCAGTATTACAGTCTAATGGTGGAGGAAGTCCTCGGGTGCCCCCTCTGGGCAGTATTACAGTCTAATGGTGGAGGAGGTCCTCGGGTGCCCCCTCTGGGCAGTATTACAGTCTAATGGTGGAGGAGGTCCTCGGGTGCCCCCTCTGGGCAGTATTACAGTCTAATGGTGGAGGAGGTCCTCGGGTGCCCCCTCTGGGCAGTATTACAGTCTAATGGTGGAGGAGATCCTCGGGTGCCCAGTATTTTAGTCATGATGGACACCGGGTGAGTAGAACCATGCGTGCCACCTCCGAGCAGTATTTTAGTCATGATGGACACCGGGTGAATAGAACCATGCGTGCCCCCTCCGAGCAGTATTTTAGTCATGATGGACACCGGGTGAGTAGAACCATGCATGCCCCGGGTAGAACCATGCATGCCCCGGGTAGAACCATGCGTGCCACGGGTAGAACCACCGGCCTTCTGCAAGCCAGCTAGATAGCTTCCTCAAATGACAGAATTTGCCACCTCGGTAGGATTCGAACCGATTTAAGGTCAAAGAGAGTAACCACTCGGCCCCCCATAGCATCTCATCTGAAAGATTTAATCAAATGAATGGAAACTCGAGTAAACGAGAAAACAATGCTAGTAACCATCATAATGTCTTACTGTTACATTATTAGGCAGAGTTACGAGTGTGCCATTAGGCAAGGCATTTAATTACAACGTTGTACAAACTTTTTTTTTATTAGGCAGAGTCATGTTCCTTTTCTGACAAAAAAACAAACAAGTCGCTTCACAATGATTTATTTGTTTGTTTTGTATGTTTTTGGAGTTTAAAGTTACACCAACAACTCCGGTAATACGGCGAATGTGCAGCTATTATTGGTGGAGGAGGTCCTCGGGTGCCCCCTCTGGGCAGTATTACAGTCTAATGGTGGAGGAAGTCCTCGGGTGCCCCCTCTGGGCAGTATTACAGTCTAATGGTGGAGGAGGTCCTCGGGTGCCCCCTCTGGGCAGTATTACAGTCTAATGGTGGAGGAGGTCCTCGGGTGCCCCCTCTGGGCAGTATTACAGTCTAATGGTGGAGGAAGTCCTCGGGTGCCCCCTCTGGGCAGTATTACAGTCTAATGGTGGAGGAGGTCCTCGGGTGCCCCCTCTGGGCAGTATTACAGTCTAATGGTGGAGGAAGTCCTCGGGTGCCCCCTCTGGGCAGTATTACAGTCTAATGGTGGAGGAAGTCCTCGGGTGCCCCCTCTGGGCAGTATTACAGTCTAATGGTGGAGGAAGTCCTCGGGTGCCCCCCCTGGGCAGTATTACAGTCTAATGGTGGAGGAGGTCCTCGGGTGCCCCCTCTGGGCAGTATTACAGTCTAATGGTGGAGGAGGTCCTCGGGTGCCCCCTCTGGGCAGTATTACAGTCTAATGGTGGAGGAAGTCCTCGGGTGCCCCCTCTGGGCAGTATTACAGTCTAATGGTGGAGGAGGTCCTCGGGTGCCCCCTCTGGGCAGTATTACAGTCTAATGGTGGAGGAAGTCCTCGGGTGCCCCCTCTGGGCAGTATTACAGTCTAATGGTGGAGCAGGTCCTCGGGTGGCCCGCCTGGGCAGTATTACAGTCTAATGGTGGAGGAGGTCCTCTGGTGCCCCCTCTGGGCAGTATTACAATCTAATGGTGGAGGAGGTCCTCGGGTGCCCCGCCTGGGCAGTATTACAGTCTAATGGTGGAGGAGGTCCTCGGGTGCCCCCTCTGGGCAGTATTACAATCTAATGGTGGAGGAAGTACTCGGGGGCCCCCTCTGGGCAGTATTACAGTCTAATGGTGGAGGAGGTCCTCGGGTGCCCCCTCTGGGCAGTATTACAGTCTAATGGTGGAGGAAGTCCTCGGGTGCCCCCTCTGGGCAGTATTACAGTCTAATGGTGGAGGAGGTCCTCGGGTGCCCCCTCTGGGCAGTATTACAGTCTAATGGTGGAGGAAGTCCTCGGGTGCCCCCTCTGGGCAGTATTACAGTCTAATGGTGGAGGAGGTCCTCGGGTGCCCCCTCTGGGCAGTATTACAGTCTAATGGTGGAGGAGGTCCTCGGGTGCCCCCTCTGGGCAGTATTACAGTCTAATGGTGGAGGAGGTCCTCGGGTGCCCCCTCTGGGCAGTATTACAATCTAATGGTGGAGGAGGTCCTCGGGTGCCCCCTCTGGGCAGTATTACAGTCTAATGGTGGAGGAGGTCCTCGGGTGCCCCCTCTGGGCAGTATTACAGTCTAATGGTGGAGGAAGTCCTCGGGTGCCCCCTCTGGGCAGTATTACAGTCTAATGGTGGAGGAGGTCCTCGGGTGCCCCCTCTGGGCAGTATTACAGTCTAATGGTGGAGGAGGTCCTCGGGTGCCCCCTCTGGGCAGTATTACAGTCTAATGGTGGAGGAGGTCCTCGGGTGCCCCCTCTGGGCAGTATTACAGTCTAATGGTGGAGGAGGTCCTCGGGTGCCCCCTCTGGGCAGTATTACAGTCTAATGGTGGAGGAAGTCCTCGGGTGCCCCCTCTGGGCAGTATTACAGTCTAATGGTGGAGGAAGTCCTCGGGTGCCCCCTCTGGGCAGTATTACAGTCTAATGGTGGAGGAGGTCCTCGGGTGCCCCCT
>CM026397.1:46913005-46958253 GCA_014843695.1 Archivesica marissinica
TGACTGTATGTATCTTGCTGTGATTCCCTGGACTGGTTACTTAAGACAGGTTTGACTGTATGTATCTTGCTGTGATTCCCTTGACTGGTTACCTAAGACAGGTTTGACTGTATGTATCTTGCTGTGATTCCCTTGACTGGTTACTTAAGACAGGTTTGACTGTATGTATATTGCTGTGATTCCCTTGACTGGTTACTTAAGATAGGTTTGACTGTATGTATCTTGCTGTGATTCCCTTGACTGGTTACTTAAGACATGTTTGACTGTATGTATCTTGTTGTGATTCCCTTGACTGGTTACTTAAGACAGGTTTGACTGTATGTATCTTGCTGTGATTCCCTTGACTGGTTACTTAAGACAGGTTTGACTGTATGTATCTTGCTGTGATTCCTTTGACTGGTTACTTAAGACAGGTTTGACTGTATGTATCTTGCTGTGATTCCCTGGACTGGTTACTTCAGACAGGTTTGACTGTATGTATCTTGCTGTGATTCCCTTGACTGGTTACCTAAGACAGGTTTGACTGTATGTATCTTGCTGTGATTCCCTTGACTGGTTACTTAAGACAGGTTTGACTGTATGTATCTTGCTGTGATTCCTTTGACTGGTTACTTAAGACAGGTTTGACTGTATGTATCTTGCTGTGATTCCCTGGACTGGTTACTTCAGACAGGTTTGACTGTATGTATCTTGCTGTGATTCCCTTGACTGGTTACCTAAGACAGGTTTGACTGTATGTATCTTGCTGTGATTCCCTTGACTGGTTACTTAAGACAGGTTTGACTGTATGTATATTGCTGTGATTCCCTGCCCACACAACAACAACACCCGACTGGTTACTTAAGACAGGTTTGACTGTATGTATCTTGCTGTGATTCCCTTGACTGGTTACATAAGACAGGTTTGACTGTATGTATATTGCTGTGATTCCCTTGACTGGTTACTTCAGACAGGTTTGCCTGTATGTATCTTGCTGTGATTCCCTGGACTGGTTACCTAAGACAGGTTTGACTGTATGTATCTTGCTGTGATTCCCTTGACTGGTTACTTCAGACAGGTTTGACTGTATGTATCTTGCTGTGATTCCCTTGACTGGTTACTTAAGACAGGTTTGACTGTATGTTTCTTGCTGTGATTCCCGTGACTGGTTACTTAAGACAGGTTTGACTGTATGTATGTTGCTGTTATTCCCTTGACTGGTTACTTAAGACAGGTTTGACTGTATGTATCTTGCTGTGATTCCCTTGATTGGTTACTTAAGACAGGTTTGACTGTATGTATCTTGCTGTGATTCCCTTGATTGGTTACTTAAGACAGGTTTGACTGTATGTATGTTGCTGTGATTCCCTTGATTGGTTACTTAAGACAGGTTTGACTGTATGTATCTTGCTGTGATTCCCTTGATTGGTTACTTAAGACAGGTTTGACTGTATGTATCTTGCTGTGATTCCCTTGATTGGTTACTTAAGACAGGTTTGACTGTATGTATCTTGCTGTGATTCCCTTGATTGGTTACTTAAGACAGGTTTGACTGTATGTATCTTGCTGTGATTCCCTTGATTGGTTACTTAAGACAGGTTTGACTGTATGTATCTTGCTGTGATTCCCTTGATTGGTTACTTAAGACAGGTTTGACTGTATGTATCTTGCTGTGATTCCCTTGATTGGTTACTTAAGACAGGTTTGACTGTATGTATCTTGCTGTGATTCCCTTGATTGGTTACTTAAGACAGGTTTGACTGTATGTATCTTGCTGTGATTCCCTTGATTGGTTACTTAAGACAGGTTTGACTGTATGTATGTTGCTGTGATTCCCTTGACTGGTTACTTAAGACAGGTTTGACTGTATGTATCTTGCTGTGATTCCCTTGATTGGGTACTTAAGACAGGTTTGACTGTATGTATCTTGCTGTGATTCCCTTGACTGGTTACTTAGATTGGTCACTTAAGACAGGTTTGACTGTATGTATCTTGCTTGCTTAAGCAGTGGTTGAAGAATCTGTTTGTTTACTGTCATGAAGTCATACCTTTGTATTTGCTGTACTTTATTAACTACACTACAAATTCTACTGGAATTACAAGAATTATGAGAATAAGCCATCCTGGGAATTACAAGAGCAAGTCACCCTGGAAATGTTTTATTGAAATTACGAGAATAAGCCATCCTGGGAATTACAAGAGCAAGTCAACCTGGAAATGTTTTATTGAAATTACGAGAATGAGCCATCCTGGAAAGGTAATATGAGGTCTATGTGACTCATGGGAACAGGACTAGGTGAGTAAACATTGCCACCGGGCTCATTCTAAAGGGTGACAGATGGGCAAAATAGTCGTCGTAGGGACATTGACTTCACCCCTGGGGGCCCCACTTCTCCCTAACAAAATTTGTTTTTTTCATTCTTTTTTTCTTTATAATTTTCATGTATAAAATGTTGTCCAGTAATATACACTGGCCATTGTAAAGTACTAGATCCTTCTATGCAAATGTTGTATTTAATGGTCATACTGTATATCTTAACCCTATTTTATTGAAATTATTAAATAATACCATTTAAGGACCCAATAGAGCACTTTCTCAATTCTCCCAAAAATTGTGACCTCCGATGAGACCTGGGTGCTAGTAAGACCTGGTACATTTTGATAGAAATTCAAAACTTTGATGATCTTCTACATGGTATATACAGTTAAACCTGTGTTAAGCAGTCAGCCAAGGGAATTACAGAAAGTGGCTGCTTAGCACAGGTGGTTGCTTAATAAGAGGCCAAATGTATAATAAATCAACATATTAGGAATCTGGAAACTGGCTACTTAATAGAGGTGACCACTAACACAGGTTTGACTGTATACTGAAGATTGTGCTGTTCAATAAATCATTTAGGCATTTGCAAGTGGAGAAAATGTGAATCAGTACGTAGTCAGTTACTGAATTTTCAACATGATTGTTAGCATACCCACCACACAATTTCCTGCAATCTCCCAACAATAGCCAAACAGACAAACAACTTAATTTATTTGGCAAAAACATTACCACAAGGTCCAGTGAAAGATTATTAAGGCTCTGAAAACAATTTTGCTCCTGTAAAAATTCTGTCACATATGTATGCCCATTGCAATTGAATATTTGAAAAACATTAGGAACTAAATTTGCAATTCCATATTTTTCTCTATAAGCTGCAATTCAACTGATGTTATGTCGATTTTCATTACAGCCTACAGGAAAAATAATAGAATGGCGATTCATTGACTTCCATATTATTGTGTGTGTAGACTTATGCTATAATATTAAATATTTAAACGGATGGGTCTTAAGGCAGATTGATTAGTTCAGAACTAATTAGGTCACCCTCTATAAGTAAAGAAATCTATCTTCCAAATGGTATAACATTTCAGAGGGCCATACTTCAGCAATTATCTGAGGTATGATTATGGAGCATGCACAATGTACATCTTCTTATAAATGCCATTAATACAAATTCCAATGAAATCTGTTGAGTATTTTTTTTGACAAAAATACATATAATTTCAAAGAGCCGGGCTCCAGTGGTTAGTTAACCAGTACTTTGTGCACCAACCTCCGTAAGAAACTGTCAACTTTTTCATATAAAGAGACACTGTCTGATTGGGGCTCGAACCCGTGACCATCAGTGATGATAGGTTACAGTGGTATACAAGTCAGCGCCTTAACCACTCGACCACGGAGTGGAGTGTACTTCCGCTCAATGCCCTTTACTTCTATACCATGATACAGTGTATTCCCAGCATTACCTTTACTTATATACCATGTTACAGTGTATTCCCAGCATTACCTTTACTACTATACCATGTTACAGTGTATTCCCACCATTACCTTTACTACTATACCATGTTACAGTGTATTCCCACCATTACCTTTACTTCTATACCATGTTACAGTGTATTCACAGCATTACCTTTACTTCTATACCATGTTACAGTGTATTCCCACCATTACCTTTACTACTATACCATGTTACAGTGTATTCCCACCATTACCTTTACTACTATACCATGTTACAGTGTATTCCCAGCATTACCTTTACTTCTATACCATGTTACAGTGTATTCCCATCATTACCGTTACTTCTATACCATGTTACAGTGTATTCCCAGCATTACCTTTACTTCTATACCATGTTACAGTGTATTCCCAGCATTACCTTTACTTCTATACCATGTTACAGTGTATTCCCAGCATTACCTTTACTTCTATACCATGTTACAGTGTATTCCCAGCATTACCTTTACTTCTATACCATGTTACAGTGTATTCCCAGCATTACCTTTACTTCTATACCATGTTACAGTGTATTCCCATCATTACCTTTACTTCTATACCATGTTACAGTGTATTCCCAGCATTACCTTTACTACTATACCATGTTACAGTGTATTCCCATCATTACCTTTACTTCTATACCATGTTACAGTGTATTCCCACCATTACCTTTACTACTATACCATGTTACAGTGTATTCCCATCATTACCTTTACTTCTATACCATGTTACAGTGTATTCCCAGCATTACCTTTACTTCTATACCATGTTACAGTGTATTCCCATCATTACCATTTGAGATATTCTCCAGAATAAAATACTTAAAAATACAATAATATGGGAGAAAATTCAGTTATTACTTGAGGTAGGATTATGGTTCTTGCAAATGCCACTCCGTCTCTATTGTCCTCCATCTATATTGCAAGTTTCATTGAACAATCTTCAGAACGTTTTGCGATATTTCCCTGACTAATATTTTAGTCATGGAAAGTGCACGTGTATCACCATACTATGGTGATATATCTATTTTACGTTTCATAATATTCCAGCAATTAGTTACTAAGAGTTGGCTCTAGGACGGATGCCTACACAGAGTCAAATCAATAAATAGTACCTCTCCAAATTCTTTTGAGGAACAGGTCTCAAGCTAGACCCAAATTCTTTTGAGAATTGAGAAAATCGCGCAATAGTAGTGCGGTGTGCACTTTTTTTGTTGTCCTTTCTGATCCTGATCATTTATTTTCATCACGTAATAATATAGTTATAACAGTACACATCGCTACGGACATGCTAAAATAATATAGTTATAACAGTACACATCGCAACCGTCATGCTAAAATAATATAGTTATAACAGTACACATCGCAACCGTCATGCTAAAATAATATAGTTATTACAGTACACATCGCTACGGTCATGCTAAAATAATATAGTTATAATAGTACACATCGCTACGGTCATGCTAAAATAATATAGTTATTACAGTACACATCGCTACGGTCATGCTAAAATAATATAGTTATTACAGTACACATCGCTACGGTCATGCTAAAATAATATAGTTATAATAGTACACATCGCTACGGTCATGCTAAAATAATATAGTTATTACAGTACACATCGCTACGGTCATGCTAAAATAATATAGTTATAATAGTACACATCGCTACGGTCATGCTAAAATAATATAGTTATTACAGTACACATCGCTACGGGCATTTTGTCAATCTGGTTTATTTAGCTAGTGTTGGTATATCTTGTTGCCCAGCAACCCATTTGCTTCGACATTTTTTTCTTACAGTGTTCAAGTATAAGCATAGCATTGCAGTTGTATCATTGTGCTTATATATTTATCATGTTTATATTTGTAATTATTGCATATAAACAAGCAATAAAATATGATTAAACTAAAGTGCATAATTGCGTCATCTAATGGTACTATATAAGAAATTTCAACATAATAGGGTTAAAATACACAATATGACCATTAAATACAATATTTGAATAGAAGAGTGCTTTACAATGTCTGTATATCTTACTGGGCAATATTTTGTCTAAAGATTGTAAAAAAAAAAAACTATAGTGGTGGTCCGGTCCCATGGGACAAAGTCAGGGTCCCTGGGGCAACTACTTCATCTATGTCGCCTCTATGATGAGCGCTGAGGAATAAATATCAAAATAATGGTTACCGGTACCACTCTTAACTATTTCTTCCTGACGGTTATGATTATCTAAATTTAAAATTTAAAGAATTTAACTTAGACATAAATTATGGATTTCAACAGTCTCGTCCCAAATTAGGTGCAAAATAATTTGTAAATTAACCGTTTCAACATCACAGACCTCTAAATAGGCATACCAATAGCTGTCTCATGAGGATCTGCACATTTCGCCAGTAATTTTACTATTTTTAGACAAAATTACCCATTTTGATAAATGAACTGGTCCAAATGTAATTTTCTGATTAATCTATTGGTATAAAACTGTCATGGACCAGTCCATGTCAATTACTTGGTGTTGAATGGGTTAATACAGTTACGAACAGATCTGAACATGTCTGAATCTGTTGCACATAGCACATGCACTAGTTATCAACAAGTATTTATAATAAGATAAACAACAGTAACATAAATAACGATTTTGATATGGCTGTGTGTATTCTAGAAGATAATACTTTTGAATGATACTATGCAATTATTTAGAGTCACTTGAGTGAGACACAGAACTGATAAGCTGTAACACAAAGCTCCCATCATTTCTTTCAAGTTCTTAACAGGTATTATAATTTATAATAAATGTCATATTTCTAAGTTGGAGCTAGAGGATGATTTGGGAGAACTAGTTTTTCATACAGAATGATGACACTCTGAATATATGTGGTCTTTTTAAATAAAATGGTCTCTTATCAAGTTTGACTGTATAGCAAAATTGATATAGTTTGACTGCATAGTAAAATTGATATAGTTTGACTGCATAGTAAAATTGATATAGTTTGACTGCATAGTAAAATTGATATAGTTTGACTGCATAGTAAAATTGATATAGTTTGACTGCATAGTAAAATTGATATAGTTTGACTGCATAGTAAAATTGATATAGTTTGACTGCATAGTAAAATTGATATAGTTTGACTGCATAGTAAAATTGATATAGTTTGACTGCATAGTAAAATTGATATAGTTTGACTGCATAGTAAAATTGATATAGTTTGACTGCATAGTAAAATTGATATAGTTTGACTGCATAGTAAAATTGATATAGTTTGACTGCATAGTAAAATTGATATAGTTTGACTGCATAGTAAAATTGATATAGTTTGACTGCATAGTAAAATTGATATAGTTTGACTGCATAGTAAAATTGATATAGTTTGAGATAGACAGATGGATGAATCACTCTGACCAAGTAATGATAATAATCATATGCAAAATCAACCAAGCAAATAGAACATCTGTTATGCTCCCGACAGTCTAATCAAGTGTCTCCCTTCTGTTATGCTCCCGACAGTCTAATCAAGTGTCTCCCTTCTGTTATGCTCCCGACAGTCTAATCAAGTGTCTCCCTTCTGTTATGCTCCTGACAGTCTAATCAAGTGTCTCCCTTCTGTTATGCTCCCGACAGTCTAATCAAGTGTCTCCCTTCTGTTATGCTCCCGACAGTCTAATCAAGTGTCTCCCTTCTGTTATGCTCCCGACAGTCTAATCAAGTGTCTCCCTTCTGTTATGCTCCTGACAGTCTAATCAAGTGTCTCCCTTCTGTTATGCTCCCGACAGTCTAATCAAGTGTCTCCCTTCTGTTATGCTCCCGACAGTCTAATCAAGTGTCTCCCTTCTGTTATGCTCCCGACAGTCTAATCAAGTGTCTCCCTTCTGTTATGCTCCCGACAGTCTAATCAAGTGTCTCCCTTCTGTTATGCTCCCGACAGTCTAATCAAGTGTCTCCCTTCTGTTATGCTCCCGACAGTCTAATCAAGTGTCTCCCTTCTGTTATGCTCCCGACAGTCTAATCAAGTGTCTCCCTTCTGTTATGCTCCCGACAGTCTAATCAAGTGTCTCCCTTCTGTTATGCTCCCGACAGTCTAATCAAGTGTCTCCCTTCTGTTATGCTCCCGACAGTCTAATCAAGTGTCTCCCTTCTGTTATGCTCCCGACAGTCTAATCAAGTGTCTCCCTTCTGTTATGCTCCCGACAGTCTAATCAAGTGTCTCCCTTCTGCTACGACCAAGATAGTCTAATCAAGTGTCTCCCTTCTGCTACGACCCAGACAGTCTAATCAAGTGTCTCCCTTCTGCTACGCCCCAGACAGTCTAATCAAGTGTCTCCCTTCTGCTACGCCTCAGACAGTCTAATCAAGTGTCTCCCTTCTGCTATGCCCCAGACAGTCTAATCAAGTGTCTCCCTTCTGCTACGCCCCAGACAGTCTAATCAAGTGTCTCCCTTCTGCTACGCCTCAGACAGTCTAATCAAGTGTCTCCCTTCTGCTATGCCCCAGACAGTCTAATCAAGTGTCTCCCTTCTGCTACACCCCAGACAGTCTAATCAAGTGTCTCCCTTCTGCTACACCCCAGACAGTCTAATCAAGTGTCTCCCTTCTGCTACACCCCAGACAGTCTAATCAAGTGTCTCCCTTCTGCTACCCCCAGACAGTCTAATCAAGTGTCTCCCTTCTGCTACACCCCAGACAGTCTAATCAAGTGTCTCCCTTCTGCTACGCCCCAGACAGTCTAATCAAGTGTCTCCCTTCTGCTACACCCCAGACAGTCTAATCAAGTGTCTCCCTTCTGCTACGCCCCAGACAGTCTAATCAAGTGTCTCCCTTCTGCTACGCCCCAGACAGTCTAATCAAGTCTCCCTTCTGCTACGACCCAGACAGTCTAATCAAGTGTCTCCCTTCTGCTACGCCCCAGACAGTCTAATCAAGTATCTCCCTTCTGCTACGACCCAGACAGTCTAATCAAGTGTCTCCCTTCTGCTACGCCCCAGACAGTCTAATCAAGTGTCTCCCTTCTGCTACGCCCCAGACAGTCTAATCAAGTATCTCCCTTCTGCTACGACCCAGACAGTCCAATCAAGTGTCTCCCTTCTGCTACGCCCCAGACAGTCTAATCAAGTATGTCCCTTCTGCTACGACCCAGACAGTCTAATCAAGTGTCTCCCTTCTGCTACGACCCAGACAGTCTAATCAAGTGTCTCCCTTCTGCTACACCCCAGACAGTCTAATCAAGTGTCTCCCTTCTGCTACACCCCAGACAGTCTAATCAAGTGTCTCCCTTCTGCTACGCCCCAGACAGTCTAATCAAGTGTCTCCCTTCTGCTATGCCCCAGACAGTCTAATCAAGTGTCTCCCTTCTGCTACAGCCCAGACAGTCTAATCAAGTGT
The DNA here is from genome assembly GCA_014843695.1 of Archivesica marissinica. Classification (NCBI taxonomy): domain Eukaryota; kingdom Metazoa; phylum Mollusca; class Bivalvia; order Venerida; family Vesicomyidae; genus Archivesica; species Archivesica marissinica. Next base: position 46,922,178 of record CM026397.1, read on the forward strand.
CTCCCTTCTGCTACACCCCAGACAGTCTAATCAAGTGTCTCCCTTCTGCTACACCCCAGACAGTCTAATCAAGTGTCTCCCTTCTGCTACACCCCAGACAGTCTAATCAAGTGTCTCCCTTCTGCTACACCCCAGACAGTCTAATCAAGTGTCTCCCTTCTGCTACGCCCCAGACAGTCTAATCAAGTGTCTCCCTTCTGCTACACCCCAGACAGTCTAATCAAGTGTCTCCCTTCTGCTACACCCCAGACAGTCTAATCAAGTGTCTCCCTTCTGCTATCTGATATGCTCCAGACAGCATAATCACGTTGATTGCTATTTATTAAATATGAGGTTTTGGTAACGTTGTTTTTGCCTTGACAAGCTCTTCATACTTGTGTCGCTTGATTGTGGAACATCTAGAAATAGCAGAATTCCGGTGTCCACAATGTTCTATGGTCCTTTGTTTTGCTTAATATAAAACTACTGTACCCAAAGGCCAGTTAGATGGTTGTGGAATTAAGGTGACGGCATATCTCCCGTCTGCTACCCTCCAGACAGTGTAACCACATGTCTCCCGTCTGCCTCCCTCCAGACAGTGTAACAGCATGTCTCCCGTCTGCCTCCCTCCAGAGTCCAGACAGTGTAACCGTGTGTCTCCCATCTGCCTCCCTCCAGACAGTGTACATGCATGTCTCCCGTCTGCTACCCTCCAGACAGTGTACATGCATGTCTCCCGTCTGCCTCCCTCCAGACAGTGTAACCGTGTGTCTCCCGTCTGCCTGCCTCCAGACAGTGTACATGCATGTCTCCCATCTGCCTCCCTCCAGACAGTGTACATGCATGTCTCCCATCTGCCTCCCTCCAGACAGTGTACATGCATGTCTCCCGTCTGCCTCCCTCCAGACAGTGTAACCGTGTGTCTCACGTCTGCCTGCCTCCAGACAGTGTACATGCATGTCTCCCATCTGCCTCCCTCCAGACAGTGTACATGCATGTCTCCCATCTGCCTCCCTCCAGACAGTGTACATGCATGTCTCCCGTCTGCCTCCCTCCAGACAGTGTAACCACATGTCTCCCATCTGCCTCTCTCCAGACAGTGTAACCACATGTCTCCCATCTGCCTCCCTCCAGACAGTGTAACCACATGTCTCCCATCTGCCTCCCTCCAGACAGTGTAACCGTGTGTCTCCCGTCTGCCTCTCTCCAGACAGTGTAACTGCATGTCTCCCATCTGCCTCCCTCCAGACAGTGTAACCACATGTCTCCCATCTGCCTCTCTCCAGACAGTGTAACCGCATGTCTCCCATCTGCCTCCCTCCAGACAGTGTAACCGCATGTCTCCCATCTGCCTCCCTCCAGACAGTGTAACCACATGTCTCCCATCTGCCTCTCTCCAGACAGTGTAACCACATGTCTCCCATCTGCCTCTCTCCAGACAGTGTAACCACATGTCTCCCATCTGCTACACTCCAGTTTGGTTTTCACTGTGCCAAACATTCTTTGTCAGTTTTGAATTAAATGAGTGTGTCATGTACACAGTGTATATCTAAACATCCTATACACCTACCAGACAAACACAACATTTTGTGACATCTTCAAGAGTAACGAAAACAAAAATAAACAATTTTTTATAGTTCTGCTTTCCAATGAAATTTATCAGTGAAATCTTATTTTGCTGGTTTAAATCAGTGGAATAACACACTTTATTCGCCTTGCTTTATGCTTAATAAAATATGGTTTCCAGCTATTGCAGTATGAAATATTGTCAATATGAACGTTTTTGGACTCAAGCCGTCAGTGATGTCATTTACACGTCATCTAAACAAGACATTCTAGTACCAACATAAACACATAGAAAAAGAGTTTGCTTAACCATTAAATTACTGAATAAATTTGAAGGAATGTGCAAACAACATAGATCCAGATCAGGATCTATGTTGTTTGCTATTTAGCCAAGTGCTTTATCTCCACTATACGAATAGCAGACAGCTAAAAGCCTGATCAGATGGCAACTTCTGTGCCATCAGATCTGACTCTATGCCATTTGCATAAACGAGTATACTCATTTCCAGTGGCGTTCGTGGTCCAGTGGTAGAGCGTCGGACTTGGAATCGAACGGTCCCAGGTTCGATACTCGGTCAGGCCACGTATGTAGTGTCATTGAGCAAGGCACCTCACACACACACATTGCTTAGTACTGGTTAACCACTTAGGTCGGCTAAGCCTGCCCAGGAAAACATGTCTAGGTCCCCGCAAGGGGTTTGACATTAAAAGAACATACATACATACATACATTTCCAGCACATTAAATAATATTTCACTAATGAACATAGAAAGTTATTATCACACGTGGTTGTCATAGTATTGATGCCAATGTGCATTCAGCGAAATATAATTTGATCACACATAGTCACTATTGCAAACAAATTAATTATCCTCTATATACATGTATTTCTGAGACAATTTATTTAACAGTCGCATAGCAGTATAAGATAAATCTATATATTTATAGAAAAACAGCGCTTCTAATTTACACATGGACATTACATGAGCATACCATACACACAACAACAGTCTACAGACAGATGTTTCCATTTCTGTTTTCAAATATCTATAGATTCATTCTTATCTAAATTTATATTGTTTTATCAAAATTCAAGCAAATAATGTTATAAAATCGGACCCAAGGGCCAACATAAAACTGTGCTATCATACAGGGGCATTGATAGCATAATTTACAATGCATGTTTGTATACGGTTATATAAACAGACAATCAATGTTTGCCCTACCTATAGTGGAGTGCCACTATTGATGTGAACATTCTGTGAACTTATATCAACATACCAGGAAGAAACAAGAAACAGTTCAACCTTTATTTCAAGCATGCCCCTCTAAAATCTCTTTCACAAAATAAAAGTTTTTTAGCGTTGATTTCAGCATGTGTTTATGATGCACCTATCAGGCCCGTCGCTGGGCATACGCAAGTACGCACGTGCGTATCATTGGTCTCAGAAAATGAAAAAAAAAATGAAAACTCCAAAAATGCAATAAAACCACAGAGGGGTGGGAGAAGGTAGTAGGGATACATAGGCGCCGTGATGTGTGGAGTGGTGGACTAATTGAGCCCATTGCAAATATGGTGCATCTCGAAATTTAGTTTGTGCTATTTTACGTGCTTGTTTAATTCATAAGGGGTAGCTCATGTATATTATACATTTAGCCTTAATTTATACCTTTATACGGTTTGTCGTAAGAACTTTAGTCCTGCAATTGTATGTTACAAAATGCATTGAAATGCAGGAAATTGCTTCATTTCAAAAAATCTCCGGGGGGCATCCGGACCCCCTAGCATACTGGCTCGCTATGCTCACTCGACAAACAATCATATTTGGCCGTGCGTATCATCAAAATAGCTCCAGCGACGGCCCTGCCTATCTAAGGTGAATGTCAAGATGTGCTAAATTGTACATGTAATATGTGACTTTCAGCCATGTAACTGCCTATACGCGAGTATGTGGCTGAATCCAAATAATTCTGACAACAAATTTCAGTCGAAGTTTACACATACTGCAGTGTATTCCTACTTGACTACGTGCTCATATAAAACATTCCTTGCTGTTTCTATACTAAATAGCCATTGTGTACCTCCGCAATAAAAATCCTCTGAACTCGAGATGGGAACTTCACGCAAGAGTTTTGCGTTTACCAAATTTATACTGGTGGCACTAACAACTACAGTATATGTAGTTGTTGTAGTTATTAACAAACTTGCCTGTACAGCAGTGAGCCTAAACGGATGGAGGAAACAGTAAATGCCCTAGTGGTGCTAGAACAAGGAGACTCCAAGGCGCGCGCAGGTGTAGCATCTATGGGTTCGACGTTATCGTCTTTGTGGTTGTTGTTGAGTTTGTGCTTCAGGGTGCAATGCCGCTGAATAAACTGTTACAGAAGCAAAACATCGACTTAATTGAGGCAACAAGTGAGAGCTCAGGTTCTTATAGTAATATTGTGTGTTGAGAGAGCAGACGGCGCTGTGTGGGATGAGCAGTAGCCAAAGTGCAGGAGGTGGAACCTTCAAAGCAAGAACAGAAAGACACCAACACCACCGTGGCAACGTTCCCGCCAATACCCATTTGTTGACCATCTGGTTGTAGAATTGGTAGTCGCAACGACAGATTCAAAGATAAGTATCTGATACCAAGTCTTGTCCACAAACTGACCCCTATTTGATGAGTTTCATGACGACTTCAGTGGAGATCGCGAAAGCTTCAGACATGAGTTGCCCGCTGGAGAGTAAGGTGGTCTTTGGAAGAAACAAAGACTTCTAACCTGAGTGCAACTTTAAAAGACACAAACAAAACTATGTTCCCAGACAATTTCATATGTCTGGTGGTGCTTATCTTCATGCCAGTCTCAACAGCCTCAGCTGAAAGGCAGTTCAGCATCATGAGAAGGGTGAGTTCCCTACATGAGATCTACTATGTCCGCTGAACATCTGTCTGGACTAGCAATGGTGCACAGTTATGAACTATGACAATGTAATCATACAGTTTGTTGGAAAAAGGACGAACAATTTCAGAGAAAGATCTGCAGAGTAAAGGGTTTATTTGTTGATTTATGATCCTAAAACTGTTAGTTTAAACATTATTTATTTCTTCTGTTACATATATATACATATACAACTATGATTGTAAGACAAATAGGATTTGAAAACAAGCTTAATACAAAGCTTATGTAAATTCATCTCCATGGTAAACATAAAGTCTATTTATCCATCAAAGAAATTATATGTATTATGAAATGGTCAAGTTATAATATTGTTTGTTTTAAACAAAAATATAGTCCATATTTCCCCGATTGTAATTGAATGTATTTCCCGATCCTAAAACTGTTATATATGCTAAATAAAACACCTCAGAACGTCCAGAATGCACCATTGTTTTCAACATTTTCCGGGGAGCCATGCCCCCGGACCACCCTAGGACAATTATGAATCCACTTGAATAGAGGACTAGCTACGTGCTTGACTTTGTCTGATAAAATGGGGTCATAATGCAGTAAAACAGATGTTGAGATATATTGCTTGTAAAGACATATGACAAAGCAAACAAAATGATCAGCATACATGTACTTAAGAAGGCTGTAGGTGGTAGCCTACATTGTATGTATCTTATCACATGTTTATATAACCTCATCATGCAAGAGAAAGTTAAATGAGTTTGTTGGGCAAGTTTTTTTAAGTTTATTTAACACTTGCCCATATGATTGACGGGCAGTTTACCTAACACCTTTCCTGGGCAGGTTCCAGTGGTTAACAAGTATACCGTCTTAGTGGTTAAGGTGTCCCTACGGAGCGGGAGGTCGAAGATTTGAATCTCGTCAGGGGTTCGTTCTGATATGGCCGGTTGGTGAGCTGCCAGCTAGTTAAATAATGGTTACCGATTGCCTACAAGCCTGTCGCCTGGCATACAAGTATAGGATTAGGGATGTATTGATGTTCATAAAAAAGAGGTGTCGCATACGTCAGAAATGGCTGTCCCTTTAAATAGGGGTGACACTATAATAAACGAACACTTTTACTTGGTGCACCAACTTCCTTAAGAAACTGCCAACTTTTTCATATAAAGAGACATGGTCTGTGACAGACTCGAACCCATGACCATCAGTGGTGATATGCTACAGTGGTATACAAGTCAGCAACCGCAACCACTCGAACATGGAGACAGACATTAAGTGAGTTACCATAGCTAAAAGTATTAAAAATGCAGCTAAAATTGTAAAATTATGGTAGAGGATCAGTGTTCCAGTGGACTGGTACTCCAGATGACAGTTGCAGATTTGGTCTCCCATATAATGGTATAAAAACTATACATCATTCTAAAATGACTAATACCCCAGTCTTTAAGATGAGACTTTAAAGCGACACTACATGGGTGAAACACAAATGTCTGCTAGTATATGGTACTATTATTTTCCAAATATTTGCCTCAAAAACTGAGTATTTCAACAAATAAACAAACGTCGTATACACGGTTTGTTGACATAACAAATAATGTAAATAGGGTCGACATTCATGCGTAATACAAAGCGTTTATCCTGAATAACACAAGTTATACTACATATTTATCGTGATATCTCGCATGTGTGCCTATGCATATTTATTTGTAGACTAATCTTAATTAAATTATCTCTAAACGAAAGTATCGCGTGTTTAGTATTGCCTTATATAGTAATGACAACAAACGTCAATTCAGGAGTCTGGATGGCCTGTATATGAAATCCTACGTTCACGTTTGAAAGTTTGTATACCACTAAAACACTGTTTAATTGATTCAATGTTCGATGTATCTGGAGAAGGTGTAGTAACAATGCATTTATACGTGAAAAAAAGCATTTTATTTGCTTTTTGCGCTGTAATGTCGCTTTAACCCAAGGTCTTATGTCGTGTGCATATAAAAGAACCAGAGGATATTTTGGAATGGAGCCCTGTCTGTATCATTGGAGTGTGGGACATAAGACTGACATAACCCCCTATAAAAGCCAGAAATGACATTATCCAGGGCTCATCCTAGTTAAGAATTTTTGGGAGAATTGAGAAGAGCGGTTGTGTCCTTAAATGGTATAATAAATTTCAACAAAATAGGGTTAAAATATACATTATGACCATTAAATAAAACAAATTATTTTTAGGGAGAAGTGTTCTGGGGCATCAGGGTTCCTAAGGTGACTATTTCGACAAGGTCGCCCTCAAATGAGCACTCATAATCCCCTGATTCAGATTCACAGTAGGACCCTAACCATTACACTAGCCTTAATCCTAGCCATAATGATAACCCTAGATGGGGGGATTTTGTCCTCTTCTGTGTTAAAAACACGGCGTGGAGGATTATGTCTGTATCTCGTATCATTGCATCATCCTCCAACACTGTAAACTGACCAATCTCTACAGGAGAGACATCACTCATGTGAGCAACAGATAACAACATTAATTAACGCAAAAACACACAAATTATGACACTGCCTGCCTAATCGATATTCCGGGAAGTACATGTATGTGAGATGGTCGCCAGATCGGACGGACAGGTGGGTTTTATCTGGATACTCCCGTTTCCTCTCACATGAATGGCCACATATGTGTACATTTCATCAGTGGTGGAACCTATGCTTGGCGTATTTGTCCATTTACATCCATATTTAAAATATTTATATAATTCTAGGCTAATTTCGCTGACAGAGTTGAAGCATGGTTCAATAGCATTCTGTTGCGTGTATCGGTAGCCTGATGTAACTGTCACATGACTGGTCCAGCAGACAAATATAAACAAACAAATCATTGGGATATATTCTGAAACTGATACAGTGTATGAGCAATTAGGTAGCTATCCGAATTGATCAAATCTACACCTAACCCGAAAAATAGTTTCTATACCATTTCTGATTTAAGACCAATAAGTGTTTTTATTCAATGATGTACTATATCAAAATAAGATATTCTACAAGTTCTGGTGGATAAATAAAAAAAATAACAAGTATGCCGTGCATAGGTGCCCTGAAGTTTTGAGTTCCCCATATAAACATGGTACCGACCCGACACCGTTGCGATAATGGTATTGAGCAGCAAGGTCACGTGAAACTAAAACTGTCAACAAGAGTTTTTTAAAGTTGTTTTCACGACGAAAGTGTAATTAACATTTTATACTGGTCATATGTGGGATATACACCGAGCATAGGTTCCACCATCTATTTTAATAGGGAATGGTACTATTGAAGGACACCAGGTAATATTAAACTAATAATGAATTCATTTGTGGAGATGTTGATATTTCCTAGTTTAAATGAAATTAACATTCACAGGGTTTAGTATATCCAAGATAGGCCTACAATGTGACTTTCTAGCCCATATCACATAAACAAAGCACCTGCTATTTATTAACAGCAGTGATGTCATTGGCGTTCCGGAAGTAATGTGAATAAAGAAATGGGATTGAATATACATGTCTATATCTCTGTGAGGGGTTTGACATTAGAGGAAGATAGATATATATACTTCAAAACTTACCCAAATTGTCTGGAAATGTCGACAAACCAGTCAATAAAAATAATTATCAAAATGGTTCGGTACAATATTTCCAACAACTTAACATCCTTTTATATAGGAACACTTATAAATGTTGAATGTTAATACACAACGACTGTAAGAATATATTTACACAGCTGGCCACTGCTATTTGTAGTGCAACGTGTTGTTTACCACACTGATAGAAATGTGTCAAAATCCATCAAATCACAACGTGTCTAAACTCACCGTGCACATTTATGGTGATGTTTCACAAAGACAAACTAATTTTATGAATATATACACTTTATTTTTAGAACACTAAATCAACGTTTTATCCACTTTTCAACTGTTAACTTTCGATGCAATTTGATCTCCTACGACGCCATCGGGAATTTCCTTGCCAACATACCCACAATGCAAAGTCGGATAGTTTTTTCTTACTCCGAATAGAGAACGCTTTATAGAGATAATACCTGTTCTATACCGTATCTATCCGCACATATAATCCAGAATAATCTATATTTAGTGTGTATATAGCTGTAACGAAAGGAAACATTTTCTCTATTGAATACAACACGATTATGCTACTTAACAATTAATTCCGCACACACAACACGCACTGCTACAAAAACTCAATCCCCCAAGTCAAACACTGTACAAGCAGTTTCAGTCTGTCTTCAGCTCCAAATCCACAAATTCCATAAGACAGCTTATCTGGCTCTTGTTCGATCTACCCTCGAATACAGCTCTATCGTCTGGGATCCTTATTATGTCAAGGACATAGAAAGACTCGAGAGAGTACAACGACAAACAGCCAGATTCATTACTGGAGACTACAAGTCCCGAGAGGAAGGATGTGTCACAACCATGCTTCAGAGCCAGGGCCTGCACAGCCTCCAAGACAGAAGGAGGGTCAACAGACTGACGTTTATGTACAAAGTGGTTAAGGGGCAGGTGCCAGCTCTACCCAGTCATGGCATACTAACACCCATAAGGGAGAAACGAAACATTAAACCAAAACAATTCAGTGGTTACACAACATCACATGTGCTATCAAACTATGTGACACACAATTCAACGTGCTTTAATCTACTACAGTGCAAAACTGAACAGTATAGGAGGTCATATTTTCCTAAAACCATCATTGATTGGAACTCTTTGAGTGATAGTGTTGTGCGCGCTGACAAAGCAAGCAGCTTCAAAGCTGCCCTGATTCGGGACATATAATTAACCGGATCGCATCTCTCCCCCGTCGCGATATATACCAAAGTTGGTCCTGCAACGTATACATCCAGATCCAGATCCAGATCCAGATCCACACTTACACTTAATTACCTTCCTATGTAAAATGAAAATTCAAGATACTAATGGAAACCTGACCAAATTAAGCCAATCATGCTTAAGCCACTGTCTAAATAAGTATTCCTTATCCTGTCCTATCCTCGAAGTCTTATTCCAAAAATCCACCAACAATGGATCAAGTGTTGCCATCCCAGTGGAAGTCAGCAACTGTTGCTCCCATTTACTAAAAAAGGCGATAAGTTAAACCCCGCCAAATATAGGCCTATCTCATTGACATGTGTTCTATGCAAGGTTTTAGAACATATAGTTTCCTCTTCAGTAGCAAAGCACTTCACAAACCACAGTATTCTGTACCACTTGCAGCATGGTTTTAGAGAAAAAAGTCACGTGTGACCCAATTAGTATTGCTAGTCAGTGACTTAGTTACCTCAGTCTACAATAAGCCACGCGTAGATCTCTATTAACCTATTAGATTTCAGTAAGGCGTTCGACAAGGTCAATCACCAGAAAGTAGTACTGCAAATGCATGACTATGGAGTCAGAGGTCAAACATTAAGGTGGATTAAGAGTTTCCTAGATAACAGACTCCAGTAAGTTGTCCTTAATTGTATTAATTCAGAAGCAAATCATGTGTCATCTGGAGTCCTACAGAGATCTGTACTTGGACCCCTGCTATTCATAGCCTATATAAATGACCTCCAACAAAACATCAGTTCCAAAGTCCGTATCTTTGCAGATGATTGTGCAGTCTGTCTATCACTGATATCTGCAAATGAGTCGGTCACACTCCAAAACGATTTTAAGTGGTTAGAAGAGTGGGAGTTGGAGTGTGACATGGAATTTAGCCCATTCAAATGTCAAGTTAGCCACGTCACCCAAATGAAACATCCTATTCCCAGTCAATATAACCACCACGGAGTCCTACTTGAGTCGGTCACCCCAACCAACTACATTGGCGTATATATCTCAAATATCACCTAATACAAATGTAATAATAATGTAATAATTCTATAAACTTGCTTCGCTAGGGCTTTACAGGCAAACTGTGGCGTGTAATGCATAACTCGTACAGAGGTCGTGTCTGCTCTGTTCGTATAAACAATATGTCGAGGGTAGTGAAGATGTTTTACTTTCTTATATCTGATCTTTATCAATGATATATTTTTTCAACTCGAAAGATCAAGATTCGGAGCACATGTCTTCAGGTTTTCATCAAGCAATCCAACTCTTGACGATGGCATATACATAATCTGATTGCTACTTCATCGTATTGCCTCCATAAAACTCTGGATATAGTTTACGAATATTCCAAACTCTGGCTATTCCAACTAAATACAACTAAATCCTGTGTTCTATCATTTGGTAAATGATGCATTAGCCAAGGTTCTTATTTGGAGACGAATGCATGCAATACGATATTAATGTTGTCCACTTGGGTATTTTACATGACACGAATCTAAAATCTATCAATTGTACAGCCGAACGATGTCAAAAGGCCAAGAAGAAAGCGTTCCACTCTATGGTTAGCTACGGTATACATCCTACAGGATTAAACCCGTCAGCGTGGGACTTTATCGTAAGATTATTGTCCCGACTACACTAAATACGGCTGTGAATTATGGAGTAACCTTACCTCTAGGGCAATTGACATGATTAATACATTACATCATTATATTACCAAGCGAACATCGGGCTTTCCCGTTAGAACACGGTCAGAGATGTGTGAATCTAGTTAGGACTTCAACGCCTTCGCTCAGTAATTGACCATCGTAAATTAATGTTCCTCCGCAAAATATTTTCTTGTGCAGGCATATATTATTTTACAGTTACATGTACTTTCAATTTCTGGGTAGAAATGTAAACACACAGAAAAGCTTCATACCCGACATATTACCTAACCTATTTCAAACTTATTGATTGCAGTATATTTTGAATGGTGTCATTAGAGATCTATTGTCTTTATCTACAAAGAACTCCTGGAAAGGTCGAATGCGCACAGCTATTACTGACAGAGAAATAAAGCTGTGGAGAACCGAGTACCATCCGGCTTGTTGTAGGTTCAAATTAGCTCATTGAAATATAAAACTTATATATAGCACCAATGTGGGTTATTGCTATATTACTCGAAGCGAACTGACTGTCATCAATCAAGTTGCTCGACTTTGGATTGAAACACCATTACCAGAATTTCGAAATTGTTTCCTGTGTAACACTGCTATTACTGACAGATTTATTCAGTTATTATCTGAATGTACATTAACTAGAGATATAAGGTCTAAGCTTTTACCAAACTTACGTGTTACTGATACTGATGCTTATGATAATCATATCACTAGTGACTCGATGTCATTCACATGCACACTTATTGGTGGACAATTTAGTAATTCTCTCTCAATCAATGAAAGCCCAGCATTATATACAAGCACATGTTCTGCTTTCTTGGACTGGTTATTTACTTGTCACGTGGCTGTTTTTCTGTGTTGCAGAGAAAACAATGCACACATAATTAATCTATATTATTTTATAGTGCCATTAGTGGTTAACAGTAAAGCATTTGGTATTGCATGTATGCTGGGTCAGCACGAACATTGAGCACTTCTCTTGTTTATTCCTAATACATGTACATGTGTATGTATATATTATATAATAGCATTGATGTAAATATGTTCTATGTAAGATGTTCTTTGTATGCATTGTTTATTTGAGTCTATGTTTATATCCCATTGATGAGGACAGAAAGATTTTACTTGACTTGAATAATAATAACAATAATGATGATGAATATAATATATTTAATTTGGGAAAGAAATAATAATGTAAGCATGCATATATTAGACCCCTCTCCAAGTATATTGCGCCCCCAATATACGTTTCAGCGCGTTGCCATGTACAGTCTGTGGTCATCTGACGTCCAATTATAACGTCGCGCGATTATCACGTCGCCTTATCCATGACGCTGTCGTCTCTTTACATATTGGAATGGACATCAGCGCTAACAGTTTCAATTTGTCCGAATTCTTCTAATGTTGAGCATTAATAATAATGATGATGATGTCTGCTGCTGATGATGATGACGCCATCGTCATTCAACGGTGACGTCATAATCGAAGGCTAGATGATCTAATTCCCCATGACAACATATATTGGGCACAATGAAACACTAGTAACATTTTTATTGTTATTATTATTATGCTCAAAATTAGTAGAAATTCGGACAAATTTAAACTGTTAGCTCTGATGTCCATGTCATTCTGCAACGAGATGTCAGCGTCATAGATACGGCGATAATCGCGCGACGTCATAATCGGACACACCAGGTGACCACAGTATGTGCATGGCAACGCGCTGACACGTATATTGGGCGCGCGGTATACTTGGAGAGGGGTAACATTTATGCATGCTTACATTGTTATTTCTTTCCCATATTATTATTATTTCTATGCGCAATGTTAGCAGATTCCGGACACATTGAAACTGTTTGCTCTGATGTCCATGCCATCCTGTAACGAGATGTCAACGTCATGAAAACGGCGACGTCATAATCGGAAGCAAGGTGATTTAATTGTGCACGACAACATGGTGACACATCTATTGGGCGCAAAGAAACACTAGTACATGTAACATTATTATTGTTATATTTTTTTTATTATCCACAAAGTTAGTATACTTCGGACACATTGAAGCTGTTAGTGCCGATGTCCATGCGATACTGTAACGAGACCGTGGCCAGCTCATTGAAACAGCGACGTCATAATCGCGCAGCGTCATTCTTGCGCGACGTCATAATCGGACACCAGGTGACCACAGTCTGTGCATGGCAACGCGCTGAAACGTACATTTGTCTCGCGATATACGCGGAGAGGGTTCAAATGTATGCATGCTTACTTTGTTAGTTCTTCCCTATATTATTATTGTGAATATTAGATTCATTATTATTATTATCTGCAAAGTTAGCAGAGCAGACTTCAGACAAATTAAAACTGTGAGCGCTGATGTCCATGCCATCATGTAACCATCAGGACAAACCATATGTCCAGTTTTAGGACAGACTCGTCTGTTTTGTCTAAGCATGTTAGTGCTGCTGTACGTTAATGATCTCATTGGCCAGCAGTGCAGCAGTCCACATTTGACTTCAAAATTATATCCGTTTGCGAACACTACACTCTGAGAGGCAAGTTTACCCCATTTGGCCTCAAATAAAAGTCATTAAGTGGTGCGGTGAACACAGTTGGGTCAATCCTATATGGATGAGCCAACTTCGGTCGCTCACTTACAGTCACTTCCGATGGGCAGACCTTATACATTGAAGCATATGCATGCACCAACGCACACATAACACGCACATCACGGCACATATATCACTGACTTGTATACCACTGTAACCTATCATTACTGATGGTCACTGGTTCGACCCCTTTCAGACCGCGTCTCTTTATATGAAACAGTTGGCAATTTGTTACGGCGGTTGGTGCACCAAGTACTGGTTAACAACTGGAGCATGCCCAGAAAAGGTGCAGTTAGGTAAACTGCCTGTCGCGCATATGAGCAACCGGTAGCGACGATAAAGAAACATTAAAATATATATTACGTCCCCAATCATGTTCAGGTATGAGTGTAGGCGTGCATGTTTTCCATTTATGTGAAAGTTCAAACTTCTTTCTGGGACCGATGCATGCTTTCTTAGAACAGTTTAATTACCTGCATAATATGTTAATCAGTGCCATAATTATACTATATATCTTGCTCAAGGAAACTACCGTATGTACAATACACAGTTTTTAAGTTACTGTATCATCCGACTATGATGCATACATGTATACACCACTTACATTGCTTAATAGTGGTTAGCTGCTTTGGTCGGCTAAACCAGCACAGAACAATATGTTTCATCAATCCATACAAGGGGTTGGATATATGCATCGCTGGGTGGGAAATTGACTGGCGTTGTGTGTTGTTGGGGGTGTCGTTCATGAGAGGTGCAATTGTATTAAAACACAACGGCTGGGAATAAAGGTGACGTTATAAAGAGGGTGTCGCTCATGGGAAGTGACGTTTGGGGAGGTGGGACTGTATAGTGCTATATGGATATATAGTACCCGCTTACTGTATTGTGATATGGTTAAAAGAACTACATGTAAATACAGGATCTTACATGATTGGTGATTTCATACCATAGTTTATGAAACAAGTCTTGGAATGTTGCTATTAAGCGAGCCTATTGTTTTGGAATGTTGCTATTAAGCGAGCCTATTGTTTTGGAATGTTGCTATTAAGCGAGCCTATTGTTTTGGAATGTTGCTATTAAGCGAGCCTATTGTTTTGGAATGTTGCTATTAAGCGAACCTATTGTTTTGGAATGTTGCTATTAAGCGAGCCTATTGTTTTGAAATTCCAAATTGAGTTTAATAAAATATGGTATGAAATCACACTATTTTAATCACTGTATTCCTCTAGTTCATAGTTGATTTTCAACAACACAAACAAGATGCATACTATTTCGAATGTGTATTGTAAGCTGTCAATGTGATGCCACGACCAATCAGAATCCTACCTCGTGTTATTAAATGTGTGGACATATACGAATTTATGTCACGACTGTATTACACTGAATACATGCAAGGCTATGTGATACATAGTGCTATGTGTATAATGTATTGTTTCCGCTAGTTGTATGTACTTCTGTTGGCAATTCATCGATATTAAATGTTTATTTTAAGGACAATTAAGTCATAATAATGTAGATCAATTAATTCTGTGAGAGTTTAATGTATGCTTAAACATTTCATCCACGTCTGTCAAAGGTTTAACACCGCTAATGTGAATCTATGATGTCATCGGGCTATATGTACACTTTGTATTGCATATACTGGGAATCCAGGGATCGCAGGTTCGATCCCTCGTCTGACCCTAATAAAATCAACAGTATGTTTCGTGTCTGTGCATTACACCGTGCACGTACAACAACCAGAGGAAACGGGATGGGTCTCTCTGTATCATTGCACTATCTTCCAAAATCTGAAATGACTAATCTCGTCAGGAGGCATCGCTCATATGGGCAACCGGTAGCGATGATAAATAAACGTAAAACACCGAATTGTATTGTATAGCTACGCATATCTTCCTAGGCATGCACGTCACCTGGGTTGTGGCATTGCGAAGAAAATGGGGACATAACAAGTTTACCCCCAACATACTATCGGGTATCTTTGTTTTTCTTTTTAAACTTTATTTAACGTTGAACCCGTGACCATACGTGTCTATTTTTACCTGACCTGGTTTTCTTCGTAATCACACATCGGAGGCGTAGCTGTGCACGCACCTGATTGGTGGAGGAGAATGGTGTCGACGCACCTGATTGGTGGAGAAGAATGGTGTCGACACACCTGATTTATGGAGGATAATGGTGTCGACGCACCTGGTTTGTGGAGGAGAATGGTGTCGACGCACCTGATTGGTGGAGAAGAATGGTGTCGACACACCTGATTGGTGGAGGATAATGGTGTCGACGCACCTGGTTTGTGGAGGAGAATGGTGTCGACACACCTGATTGGTGGAGGAGAATGGTGTCGACGTACCTGGTTTGTGGAGGAGAATGGTGTCGACACACCTGATTGGTGGAGGAGAATGGTGTCGACACACCTGATTGGTGGAGGAGAATGGTGTCGACACACCTGATTGGTGGAGGATAATGGTGTCGACACACCTGATTGGTGGAGGAGAATGGTGTCGACGCACCTGATTGGTGGAGGATAATGGTGTCGACGCACCTGGTTTGTGGAGGATAATGGTGTCGACACACCTGATTGGTGGAGGAGAATGGTATCGCTACGAGTCGTCTCACCTCTCCTTCGGAGGATCATTACTATACAACACAACGACCAGAGGAACCGTGTCAGTTATAGATTATTACTTTATGATAGTAATAACATTCCTGTAGTACACAATTGTTTCATTTTCAAAAATATTCAAAGTTACATAAATGATACTCGTAGATTTCCATACATGTTATAGTATTTGAATGTGCTCCAGTGTTGTATAGCGTATTGGTAAGGGGCTCGGCATTCCACAATCTCTTTCCCATATACCTTGGCTTAAAGGTTACTATTACTTACTAGTGTATGCTCGTTGACTTTTATATATTAAATTGTTATAATTGTTATTGGGGAGGGCCGATTTTTAATGTGATTTGCATTATGTATATTGAAGAGGCAATAAAATATGTTTAAACCAAGTGGTATCCCTGTGTAGTATATGCATGGCAACGCACTGAAACCTATATTGGGTTTCTTATTTCTTCCCAATATTATTATTATTGTTATTATTATTATTATTATCATTAATATTATTATTATTATTATTATTATTATCAAAGATGCACTATTAACATTCATCATCGTTGACTTTTATATATTAAATTGTTATGATTGTTATAGGGGAGGGCTGATTTCTAATGTGATTTGCACTTGTGGCCTTACATTATGTATATTGAATATACAATAAAATATGCTTAAACATAAGTGGTATCAGGGCGAATACGAGTGACAATTAAACGGTGGAAGTAGCGGTAACACACGGGGCTAAATCCATGGGTAAGTGGATTCTTCGCAGCATACATCAACGTTGACCCACATTGCACGATAGCTGAAGAGCATTAGATGTGAGATCACTCTGAAGGGGCAAAACATAAGCCAAAGCTGAATTTTTCAGGAAACATTCCCAATACCATTAGGAACAACATATCCAAAATCCCCGTGAATCCCACTGGAGTTCTTTCCAAAATCCAGGATGGCGTCCAAGATGGCCGCCAAAATCTTAAAACTGTTATATCTCCGCTTAAGATCAACGTAGCTTCACAATTTTGATGGCTAAATACACATTTATTAGGGTAAGGAATACAATAAAACATGTTCTGAATCACTAAGTATTCATACACAGCTACAGTATCTAGCTGGTCAGCTATGAATGGTATGGCGATAACAATGCAGTCTATAGCATTGACAATTGTACTCGAAATATACTGTTGTATCTATTAATTTTGACTTTCACTGTAGAATAAGGGACACTACTATTATATAGACCATGAGACTACTATACTCTAGACCATGAGAACTAAATGCCTGAATGTGTTATAACCTCCCTTTAGTTAGTAGTGCATTGAACTTGCAGCAGCAGCAGCAGCAGCAGCAGCCTATTTCTTGTAAATAACCGACAGAAAACAAAAGTGAAACCTCATTGTTTTGCTTCTAAAATCCAACAACTGAACATTGATGCTCTGTTAGAAATGTATGTACAGTATGCAGACTCTATAGAAGAGATTATATAGCTCAAACATAAGGACCACAGGGTTAGTTGTGTATGAAAGTCATAGAATAATGCCTTCAGTAATCAGTCTATAGTATTATTCCCTGTTACTGACAATTGTGTCAAACTGTCAACCATGTATTGAACCGTAACCGTGTTTTTTGTTTCAGAATCAGTGAATCAGAATGGAAGACATTTGCCAGCTCTGCAGCCTCAGCCTTCAAGAAGGAGATACAAAGTGTATAACAGACAAGGGAACGGCATCTCTTCAAGCAGCAAGTCTCGAGCGTGGAGACGGAAAACATGAAACAATGCTCACAATACCACCCACAAAAGTCCATGTTACATGTTACAAAAACTACACTCGTAGAACAAGTATATCATCATTCAAACGAACGGTCCCTAGCGACAAGGCAGAGATCGATGATAACACGCGGTTAAGATCGATGTCTCAGGAGTTTGATATTAAAACTCATTGTTTATACTGTGCCAAAATAATCGAGAGTAGTACAAGATCACCAACGATACGTAGACGCGAGTATTCATGTGTTGAAACAATAGAATATGTAAATTCATTGATAACCAGGGCCACAGAACGAAATGACGAGTGGGGTACAGATGTGTTGGTTAGAGTGGAAGCAGTCAATGATCTAATAGCTGAAGAAGTGAAGTACCATCATGATTGTGCTCTAGAATGTCGGCGATGCAAAGGGAAAGTGAATGAAGTCCCGGATAAATCACACAAAGAACAAGCATTTGATAAGCTATGCGAATATCTCGAACAGAATGATGAATACCAGTACGCTTTGAAAGAAATTACAGAATTAATGGATTCTTATCTGGATGGCGAAGAGGGTTACTCCGTTAAAAATCTCAAATGGAAATTAGAGAAATATTTTGGAAGTGACATCGTGATAACTAAATTTATCGGCACGCGCAATGTCATAACATTCCGTGACAAAAACCATCGGATCTTGAAAGATAACTGGGAAAGAGAGGCTAAAGCCAATGTCACATCCGAAAAGGATCGCATTATAGATATGGCAGCGTCCATTATTCGAGACGATATAAGAACTGCAACGTATGACACAGAGGTATATCCGATGATGGATAGTTGCCAAGATTGGCATTCTGACATACCCGATAGTCTGAATAGGCTCATGCATGGCATCATAAAATCCAAAAGCAAAGTGAAGGCGAATGAAAAGCGTTGTACATCCATTGCGCACGCAATCATATCTGCACGCACACGCAATCATATCTGCACGCACACGCAATCATATCTGCACGCACACGCAATCATATCTGCACGCGCACGCAATCATATCTGCACGCGCACGCAATCATATCTGCACGCGCACGCAATCATATCTGCACGCGCACGCAATCATATCTGCACGCGCACGCAATCATATCTGCATGTAGGCCGAGGTCATTCGTATCACCAATATTACTCTCCACCGCCATCTACATACATCGTCGATACTCCACCGCCATCTACATACATCGTCGATACTCCACCGCCATCTACATACATCGTCGATACTCCACCGCCATCTACATACATCGTCGATACTCCACCGCCATCTACATACAGCGTCGATACTCCACCGCCATCTACATACATCGTCGATACTCCACCGCCATCTACATACATCGTCGATACTCCACCGCCATCTACATACATCGTCGATACTCCACCGCCATCTACATACATCGTCGATATGCCTCAAGAGAACTAATCGACATACTCAATGCACTTGGGTTTTCAGATGACTACAGGGAGGTTCGACGTTTGACCAGTACATTTATTGAGAATGAACCATCGTATAATTTGACCGGTTTCACACAGATGGTGTTTGATAACGCTGACCACAACATCGCTACACTCACAGGACATGATACATTCCACTCCATGGGAGGAATTGCATGCGTGACTCCACCTGGTGAACATCAGCAGAATGTCATTAGACGACCATTCAATGTGCCGTCAGCCTCAGTAATCGGATCGTATGGCAAGGTTCCTATACATACATACATACATACAGAAAGCCTTCCTTTCCTGGTTTGAAAAGTATCAAGATCACCGCATTGGAGATCATTGACAAAACTGAATCGGTCAAATTAGCAGAAAGGCTGGACTGTTTCTGGCGAGCATCGTACATCTTGAAACCTGTGAAATGTCCTCTTTGGAGTGGGTTTATGCAGATCATATACGATGGAGAAAACTCGGACATGTCTAGGGTAGAAATTCTACCTTTCATAAACTTGGATCCTGTATTTGGATTTGTCCTGTAACCTTCGATCAACCACTCTACATGAACGCATCTGAAATCATTGCAGCCTCTCCTGAATTGAAAACATGTCTCGTCACCAGACTAGGAGGATTTCACCTGATCATGTCCTATATGGTAGCGATAGGCTATATCATGGGTGGAAGTGGTTTAGATGTACTCTGGCAGACAGTCTATGCAGGTGCAACGGTGCAGCATATGCTCAATGGGCATGCATATGCCCGTGCTCTTCGGGCTCACTTTCTGACATCGGCCGCGCTAACAACCCTTCTCCTATCACAGCCGCACTGTCTGGATGATGTCGACACAAATCAACTACGCCAGAAATTGTCATCATTGATAGATAAAGATCGTGACGTTCACGATATTCAGGTAGACTTACTCGTCAAAGACCTCGTTGATGTGATTGAGAGAGCAAGTGTAGATGTGGCTGCATTTCGTACAGGCAAGTTGTGGATAAACTACATCAGACAGATAACTATATTGAAACTGTTCATTCATGCAGAAAGAAGCGGTGATTGGGACCTGCATTTGTATGCAATCTCCCAGATGATACCATACCTACATGCTGCAGGGCATACTCAGTATGCCAAAAGCGCCAGGCTCTACCACCAAACCATGAAAACGGTCCAATCGGTAATGTCGGAAGACGATTACGCTCGATTCACAACCCACGGCTACTTTACCATACGACGTACGCACCACTTCTGGTCGGGTAACTTTACGGATCAGACAATAGAACAGAATCTCATGAGAATGCTAAAGAGCGCAGGAGGAATGACTCATGGCCGCGAAATCACTGAGAGCACACTTACCAACTGGGTGCATTCCTTTCCCTTCACTATTCCAATCTGCAAAAGCATCGAACAATACACAAACGTCAAGTGTACGTCATCATACCAGCATCGTGACCTCAATGCAGGTAGTGAGAGCAAGGACAAGCGAGACCACGAGACTTTCTACATGTGGTTATCGGCGCATTCACCATTCGTGTACACGTGCGAGTCTGTTGTGTGTCTATCAACAGGCATGATTGCGGGCAAAACAGTAAACTGCGACAATGCGTTTGAGGTAGGCTGCATCGCAGCCAGTGCCATGACAAATGGAAATTTTTCTGATGTAAAACTCAAGCGCAATGACAAAGTGAAGACTATCGCCAGTATGGCCAACACTGTTACGATCCGAAATGAACGCGTGACCATCAACCCAGCCGTTCTGTTCAGCCGCATTACATGTATACTGCGGGACAGTTCAGAGATGGAGGTATACTTGTCGTACGAGTTGGCTCCACAGCCACCATCGCTTTTCCAGGACGGGCTCATGAGCAAATCTCCGAAGAGTGCATTAGGCCAGCTTCTTCGATCTAAGGCCCCGCTTGAGTCTCGCTTTCCTGATGATGCCATGTATATCGTAGATGGCGGATATCTGCTTCGCGTTGTGATTTGGCCAGCAAATCCTACATATAGTCAAGTATGTGATTCATATGTATCGTACACAGAAAGGCACTATGGCAATGAGGCGATAGTCGTGTTTGACGGATACGAATGCACCACGTCTACGAAATCTGCCGAACAGAAACGAAGGGCCACAAAGTCATCTTCGAGGGACATCATGTTTGACGAGTCGATGCAAACTGTTACTACTCAATCTGCATTCTTGAGTAACGATGGAAACAAAACCAGGCTTATCAGCATGCTTGTACAAAAGTTCAACGACAAATTCATAAAAACGAGACAAGCTGCTGCAGATGCAGATCGACTCATAGTAGAGACTGCTTTATCAGAGAGCGGCTATTCCCATCCCGTGGTAGTGATTGGAACGGACACAGATTTACTCGTAATGCTGATCTCTCTTGCACCTCCTGATTATGACATGTACATGCTCTGCTCAACCAATCCCATAGCACTCTACAACATCACTCTTATCCAAAATGCAGTTGGCAATAAAAAACCACACCTGCTTTTTGCCCACTCAGTGACGGGATGCGACACTTTATCGGCTTTGTTTGGCCTCGGAAAGAAGAAGGCGATAGATATTCTGGACCAATACACCGATGACGATTCTCTCGATGTATTCACCAATGAAACGAGCAGCAAAGAACAAATTGCCAGCGTGGGAGAAAAGTTCATACTGAAGCTCTATGGAGCACCAAAGTCTGTCGACAAGCTTGACAAACAGAGATACCTTTCCTACAATAAGTCTATACGACGATCATCACTGACTACTGCGTTCAAACTCGAATCCCTCCCCCCAACGTCACGCGCAGCATACTTCCATTCACTGCGAACGTATCTACAGGTGCAGCAGTGGATCGGCAACACGCCAGATGCTACGAAATGGGGCTGGTATCTGCAAGATGGCACGCTGAAGCCGGTGGAGACCGATCAACCAGCAGCCCCCGATACACTGCTCAAAATGGTTGCGTGTGGCTGTGATGTAGGGAAAGGTAATTGTGGCCGAGTGTGTGGGTGTAGGAAGCTGGCCTTGAAGTGTGGACCAGGGTGTAGGTGTGCCGAAAATGAACAGTTATGCTCAAATGCTCCGAGTTGTGAAGAACAAGAATAGGTAGATACCTACCGTATAAATGTT
Source organism: Archivesica marissinica (assembly GCA_014843695.1). Classification (NCBI taxonomy): domain Eukaryota; kingdom Metazoa; phylum Mollusca; class Bivalvia; order Venerida; family Vesicomyidae; genus Archivesica; species Archivesica marissinica. The sequence goes on from CM026397.1 coordinate 46,944,706, forward strand.
TCAAAGCATCCATGATATGTATGAATATAAAGTTACTGACTCAGAACATGTTTTATTGTATTCCTTACCCTAATAAATGTGTATGTAGCCATCAAAATTGTGAAGCTACGTTGATCTTAAGCGGAGATATAACAGTTTTAAGATTTTGGCGGCCATCTTGGACGCCATCTTGGATTTTGGAAAGAACTCCAGTGGGATTCACGGGGATTTCGATATGTTGTTCCTAATGGTATTGGGAATGTTTCCTGAAAAATTCAGCTTTGGCATATGTTTTGCCCCTTCAGAATCTAATGCTCTTCAGCTACGAGATGTATTGGTCTCATTGACCAACAGTATAGCTTTTGATGTATTTGAAGTCGTACGGGGTATACACGGCGCGTTAACACTTCTACGGGAACCAACCTGATGTCGCTCACTTACACTGCCTTCGGGTGGACATACCTTCATAAACACAAAAAACAACTTGTATTAAATAGTTGTATTGTTTTAACTGTTTAACTGCTATATACATGTGTAACTGTTTTATGCAATAAACTTATTGTATTGTAACATGGCATAGATTACATCAGTTGTCAACGTAACCGTGGTGTAATGGATGCAGTGTCCACCTCATACTCGAGGTACTGTAAGTTCGAACCCCAATAGGCCCACGAGTGTGGTATATGTAAGCATGACATTTAAATAATTATATTAAACAAAACACAATGCCTCTTGTCTCCCCTCCATACCGATTCGTTCTCATTCCCCATTTGATTGCGAGGATCCATTCTGGAGTAGTGTCGTACAAAGCCAATATATTGTAGTGGAAAATACCACCACTATTTCCTGGGTAGAAACCAGTACTCAATTCGCCAACATCCGCAAGTTAAAGTGAGTGACATCATTTTTCTCACATACATAGTCGGTTCAAAAGCTCACTCAGTGCTTGTGTTGTATTGTTGCTATCTTACCGACTCAAACTAAAATGTATCTTATCTTATCTATATATCATGATTTTATCACTTGTCCCTGATTGGGAACGAACTAACGGCCCTGATAATAGTGGTGAAAGGCGAATCACAACCAATGGCGTCCTGGACCACTCGATCACGGAGGCTCAGAATTGAGTTAATATTAATTTGTATCAACTAAACTATTGGACCAAATTTTGACCATGACTTTTGACCCATTTCACTACCAGAAATGTGTAAAGAAACGTTTATAATGACTGTGGCCTCACTATATTTGAGCCGATATTCGCACACAATATGGGAAGCCTGAGACACGTACGAGACAAACAGGTGTAGACAAGATATACATGAAAAAGAACATAAAGCTTACAAATCAAATGCCACAATTTACAATACTAGCAAATAACTGCACCATCTACTCATGTATGTCTCGGCGATGTTCCATTTACGGTGTATTTATTCTGTTCATATTTGTTGTTTCGTGTGGTTTTGAATTATTGAACACTGATTTCGATTGTTTTGCAGCTCGTTTCTCGACATTGTCTTTATATTTTCTCCATATCTGAATCCCTTCTTCCACCGGGGGTACGAGGACGACAAGAAAAGTACCGAAGAAGACCCAGTACTGGAACGTCCTTATCCACGCTTTGAACTGGTCTAGAGTCAACACTTCATACGAGAGAGCAATTGCCGGAACCACAACTGCAAACAGTGTTAAACTTATACCAGCACCTATGTAAGCAGCCAGCTTTGCTTTCCGAAAGATCCGGTCCATGGTTTCGGATGTGATGATCGGTCCAGCATCAATTTTCTGTAATTCTTCCTCGTACACAAGACGGAATGGATTAAGAGGGTTGTCAATGTTCATAGTCTTTGCCCATTCCCTCTGTGCGTCTTCATTGGAATGTATCTTATGTGTGCAGAGAGACACTCCAAAACAAATGATTCCGCTGACAACAAAGCCGCTGATCATAGACACAAGAAGACTATAGTCCTGTGCTGTATTGGTGAAAAAATCACCCAAACCACCTTCGTATGTAGACCCCATGATGAGCATTCCGGTAATTGAACAAAACAAACCCACACAACCACCTGAAAAGAGTTAGTTTCATCTAACATCAATTCTAACACGACCCAGCTAATAACATACATACTTGTAGAATAAAATCTACCTCGGGTTATTCTGCGATATACCTACCTTGAACTATGCTGCACGCGCATCGTGTTTGGGCTATTCCATTTATACAATGCGTGTAAAGTTTTATGATTGAAAGTCACGTGATGTTTGTAAATACTACCGTGGGAATTCGCGGAAGTGAGCTATTTTTAGAATAAGATAATCTCTTGTCCGTAACGTTTCAGTTACTATTCTGTACAGTTTTATTTGACAAAATAAATAAAATTATTGATCAGTTGCAATTTTTGTTCATTTATGCACTAGATTGATATTTTCCATAAAAATAACGTCATCAAACGCGGTGCTACTCCGCTGCATTTGGTTTTCGAAATTTCCTCCCGCGTTTGAAGAAAATACTCCTTTGATTCTCCTCTAAAATTATTAGAAGTAAGTCGTGTTAGAATCGAAATAATAAGTATCAACCGTGGTATATCGCAAAATAACCCGAGTTTGTCGTTCTTATGCGTAGAAATATATCACGATGGCCGAACTTCAAACTCGGGTTATTCTGCGATATACCACGGTTGATACTTATTATTTCTTAAATATATTTATAACGATATTTTTGGGGTAATTTTAAGTGATTCATTACTATTTTATTATAATTTTAAAAATAGATATACATGTATATTCTCATGATTGATGATCACCAGAACATCTGAATAATTGTTTCACAATTCTATAGAAACAATAAGTTATATGAATAAACATATACATGTGTATGCATACTCGCAACAGATGGTACGTAGGCTACTGCATACACATTGCTGAACTGAAACTAAATTTAGTGCAGTGTGGAATAGCTTTGTACGGAAGACCATTTGGGCCATTTCACATTTTTACTTTCATTTGTTCAAGATATTTTCTTGAATTTTCCAGATGTTTTCCTGAGTTTTCAAGTTATTTTCATTAAATATCGTGAATTGTCTTGATTTTCAAGATCTTTACTTATAAAACTATAAATGTTAGGTTCACAAATCTCACTGGAATTTCTGCAAGCGTCTAGTTGCCAACACTTGAGCCTAGGACTAGAATAACCCTCATCCACACCTCCCGGGTTATCTGGGAGTGGTTTCCTTTCGTCTAGGGATTGATAATAGCAATGTTACCAGCGACACAGTTGGGATGATCTATACTTGATGGCACCCCTGTGGTGTTGGGATATAATCAGCTGTGTCTGATTCTGAGACAGAATTAACCACAGTATGTCCTGCTTCTCGGATCGTTTAACGAATATATTTCTTATCTCTGAATCTCTCATACCTGGCCAAAACCCGCATGGATATGGGAGTTAGATCAGCTATACCCCATATAATAATAGTAGTAGCATTCTTCCTAATCATGATGTCGTTTGGTCCACAAAATCTGAATTATTCTAATGTCAGGGCTGAATATATTAGATTAGATTATATAGATTCTATCTCAATGTTCTGAATTTGGAATTTTACTGCCATCACAACATATGAAATCAAATTGGGATTCGACCCTATTGGATTCTATGACTGCAATATTATTGAAAGGTCGTTAAAACCAATTCACTCTGCTTGGCAACCATTTAGAAAATTCAAGAAAGTGTCTTGACAGTTTAGGAAACGAACTTGAATATTCACGAAAAGATATTCAAAATGCATGACATGATCTCGAAAATGCACGGACGGAAATTGAAAATTCAAGAAATGATCGTGATAATTCAAGCAAGGAACTTGAAAAATCACGAACAAATCTTGCAAATTCCAGAAAGTATCTTGAACATTCAGGAAAAGATCTTGAATAAATGGAATAAAAAATAAGTTGCCCTAATGGGGATAGGATAATAATAATAAGAATATTAAAGACTTTATTTAACAAGGAAACTAATCTTCCATAAGGCTTTCAAAACAAAAACAATTATATGCAGTTTTATAAACATGCAATTAAACATACTACATGATTTTATTGGATTCTAAGTCGTAAAATAGTTACAGGATAGTCTGTTTATTTAGTTGTTTGGGGTGGGGGAAGGGTGGTGGGAGTCATATGGTTTAGTTGTTTGGGGTGGGGAGGGTGGTGGGGGTCGTATGGTTTTAGTTGTTTGGGCGGGGGAGGGTGGAGGAGTCGTATGGTTTAGTTGTTTGGGGTGGGGAGGGTGGTGGGGGTCGTATGGTTTAGTTGTTTGGGCGGGGGAGGGTGGAGGAGTCGTATGGTTTAGTTGTTTGGGATGGAGGAGGGTGGTGGTGGGAGTCGTATGGTTAGTTGTTTGGGGTTGGTTAGGGTGGGGGAGTCGTATGGTTTAGTTATTTGGGGTGGGGGAGGGTGGGGGAGTCGTATGGTTTAGTTGTTTGGGGTGGGGGAGGGTGGGGGAGGGTGGGGGATTCGTATGGTTTAGTTGTTTGGGGTGGGGAGGGTGGGGAGTCGTATGGTTTAGTTGTTTAGGGTGGGGGAGGGTCGGGGAGTCGTATGGTTTAGTTGTTTGGGGTGGGGGAGGGTGTGGGAGTCGTATGGTTTAGTTGTTTGGGGCGGGGGAGTGGGGGAGTCGTATGGTTTAGTTGTTTGGGGTGGGGGAGGGTGGGGGAGTCGTATGGTTTAGTTGTTTGGGGTGGGGGAGGGTGGGGGAGTCGTATGGTTTAGTTGTTGGGGGGGGGGAGGGTGGAGGAGTCGTATGGTTTAGTTGTTTGGGGTGGGGGAGGGTGGAGGAGTCGTATGGTTTAGTTGTTTGGGATGGGGGAGGGTGCGGGAGTCGTATGGTTAGTTGTTTGGGGTGGGGGAGGGTGGGGGAGTCGTATGGTTTAGTTGTTTGGGGTGGGGGAGGGTGGAGGAGTCGTATGGTTTAGTTGTTTGGGATGGGGGAGGGTGCGGGAGTCGTATGGTTTAGTTGTTTGGGTGGGGGAGTCGTATGGTTTAGTTGTTTGGGGTGGGGGTGGGTGGGGAGTCGTATGGTTTAGTTGTTTGGGATGGGGGAGGGTGGGGGAGTCGTATGGTTTAGTTGTTTGGGGTGGGGGTGGGTGGGGGAGTCGTATGGTTTAGTTGTTTGGGGTGGGGGAGGGTGGGGGAGTCGTATGGTTTAGTTGTTTGGGGTGGGGGAGGTGGGGGAGTCGTATGGTTTAGTTGTTTGGGGTGGGGGAGGGTGTGGGAGTCGTATGGTTTAGTTGTTTGGGGGGGGGAGGGTGGTGGGGGAGTCGTATGGTTTAGTTGTTTGGGGGTGGGGGGGGTGGGTGGGGGTGGGTGGGGGTGGGTGGGGGTGGGTGGGGGGGTAGTCGTATGGTTTAGTTGTTTGGGGTGGGGAGGGAGGGGGAGGGAGGGGGAGTCGTATGGTTTAGTTGTTTGGGGTGGGGGAGGGTGGTGGGGGAGTCGTATGGTTTAGTTGTTTGGGGTGGGGGAGGGAGGGGGAGGTGGGGGAGTCGTATGGTTTAGTTGTTTGGGATGGGGGAGGGTGGGGGAGTCGTATGGTTTAGTTGTTTGGGGTGGGGGAGGGAGGGGGAGTCGTATGGTTTAGTTGTTTGTGGTGGGGGATGGTGGGGGATGGTGGGGGAGTCTTATTGTTTAGTTGTTTGGGGTGGGGGAGTCGTATGGTTTAGTTGTTTGGGGTGGGGGAGGGTGGGGGAGTCGTATGGTTTAGTTGTTTGGGGTGGGGGAGGGTGGCGGGGGAGTCGTATGGTTTAGTTGTTTGGGGTGGGGGAGTCGTATGGTTAGTTGTTTGGGGTGGGGGAGGGTGGGGGAGTCGTATGGTTTAGTTGTTTGGGGTGGGGGAGGGTGGCGGGGGAGTCGTATGGTTTAGTTGTTTGGGGTGGGGGATGGTGGGGGAGTCGTATTGTTTAGTTGTTTGGGGTGGGGGAGTCGTATGGTTTAGTTGTTTGGGGTGGGGGAGGGTGGGGGAGTCGTATGGTTTAGTTGTTTGGGGAACAAATGGGGGAGGGTGGGGGAGTCGTATGGTTTAGTTGTTTGGGATGGGGGAGGGAGGGGGAGTCGTATGGTTTAGTTGTTTGGGGAGGGGGAGTCGTATGGTTTAGTTGTTTGGGGTGGGGGAGTCGTAGAATAGATAGTAGAACAAACACATGCTCTATATATGACCATAGAATAGATAGTAGAACAAACACATGCTCTATATATGACCAGAGAATAGATAGTAGAACAAACACATGCTCTATATATGACCATAGAATAGATAGTAGAACAAACACATGCTCTATATATGACCAGAGAATAGATAGTAGAACAAACACATGCTCTATATATGACCATAGAATAGATAGTAGAACAAACACATGCTCTATATATGACCAGAGAATAGATAGTAGAACAAACACATGCTCTATATATGACCATAGAATAGATAGTAGAACAAACACATGCTCTATATATGACCAGAGAATAGATAGTAGAACAAACACATGCTCTATATATGACCATAGAATAGATAGTAGAACAAACACATGCTCTATATATGACCAGAGAATAGATAGTAGAACAAACACATGCTCTATATATGACCATAGAATAGATAGTAGAACAAACACATGCTCTATATATGACCAGAGAATAGATAGTAGAACAAACACATGCTCTATATATGACCAGAGAATGCGTACCTGCAATAACACCTTGGGATGTTGCTTTCGGCCATGTGATTGTCAGAAATAAGGGCCAGAGAAATGGACTAGTTATAGTTGGTATGCCCAGTGTTGCCCAGTTTACATTTATATCTGTCTCCGAAATGATAAGTCCATACGGGATAATCATGGCCACTATCCACACCATGCACCAAGTCTGAAAAACAATCCAGTTGAACATCTTAATATTTTACATAGGCTCTATATATGTATAACATATAATGCATAGATATACGTCACATGCACCTCTAACATATATGTACATGCATGTACGCGGTCAAATCGTATCCTAGTCAACTCGGCTCTCGGCCTCGTCATGTTCCGCAGTATCCTTGGTTGTGCGATGCAATGTTCGATTGTAATAAATGACCCGGACTTCACTGTGTTCAAAAATCAAAAATATTTACAGTAAAACACTTGTCTTAAAAATGCTCAAAAGCGTCCATTGAACTATAAAATATACTACAGATTTAGAATTGGAGAGTCCCGGGTTCGATACTTGATCACGCGTATGCATGTCGTGTCCTTGAGCAAGGTACCTTTCACACATTGCAAATTAGTACTGGTTAGCCTCATATTTCGGCTAAGACTGCCCAGGAAAACATAACATCATTGTAAGGGCCTTGACATAAATCTCGTAATTGGTTTGACATCAATGCAAGCAACATTAACGATAAAGTTTACCTTAATTCTCCATAACCCGTCCTCATAATGTCTATATGCTCCGTGCACCTTGCACGTGTAGTGAACGCCAAATTTTCCATTATCCTTTTCCCGCGCTTCTATATCCGACTCGCACGCCTCGCAGCCGATAGAAGTTGGACACTCACAATATGTTGTATCTTTATCAATGTTATGATCAATGTGTTTCTCATTGCCACACAGAACACAGCTGGTTGATGTTAAGTTATCTCTAAATAAAAAACACAGTTCATTATGTTATACAAGTTATCTTCGTAATAAGGACTTAGGTGTGTGTGTGTTTTATGTTTATTTATCGTCGCTACCGGTTGCCCATATGAGCGACGCCTCCTGAAGAGATTAGTCATTTTAGATTTTTGGAGGATAGTGCATGATACAGACAGAGACCCATTCCAGAATCTCCTCTGGTTCTTTTACGTGCACGGTGTAAAGCACCGACACGAGACCTCGGTTTAACGTCCCATCTAAAAGGCTGTTAATTTTATTAGGGTCAGACGGGGAATCGAACCTGTGAGCCCTGGATTAACAGTACAGCGTGTTACCACTGGACTACAGATCCGTCTGTGGGGATTTAGGTACGCCATTATAGTGTATATACACACGTGCTTGAGGTATGACTTTGTTATAGTTTATACATACACGTGGTTGAGGTATGACTTATTATAGTTTATATATACACGTGGTTGAGGTATGACTTTGTTATAGTTTATATATACAAGTGGTTGGGGTATGACTTTATTATAGTTTACACTATATGTATAACCGCAGCAATGCCGATGTTGTATCAAGTTATGCTTAAGCATTCAACTATTTCATTATCATTCGGGGAACTAGTTCATCGGGTCGTCTACAGCACATCAGGGCAATAATGTTGACTGTTCCCCGAAAGCCAATGGAATGGTTGTTTTATTACCCAACAAAGTTCTAAAACGCTTTAATTTTGCAACACGATATTTTCACCTTTTAATGACTATAACCAATTAAATCTGTCAGCGGTCCATGGAACGGAAATGATGATCTACGTACTCAAACGCGATTTCATTGGCTCGATTTTTCATGTGATTCGATCTGAGTAAAAGCAAGTCACGTTATCAGTTAATAGTAGGGTGATGAAATAAAAGTACTAAATATTGCCTGCGAGTAAAACTGTTTCATAGTCAAGCGGTCGAAAGCAAAACATGACGAACATAGTCAAAAGTAACGAATTACAATATAAATATAAGCTAAATTAAATTTCATTGATTCGGCGTTAATAAATTCTTACCTAAATGGATTAACATAGGTCTTATAAATGTCATAGACAATGATGGACGACACTGCCATCACTTCTCCGGAGCCTGTAGACATGAGTGCCATAGACAACATAGTCAACAACAAGTATCCACCAGCCTCACCCATCAAGTAGTTCATCACAAACGGATTAATGTAACCTGCAAAGTAGTGGAGTAATGGATATGATGTCCACCTCGTAATAGAGGTTGCGAGTTCGAACCCGCCAGAACAACGATAATGTTGCCCTTAGGCAAGGCACTTAGAACCGCATTGCCTCCTCTCACTTAGCTATCCCTGTCTGTCGCTAATTCGCTCGCTCTCTCTTTCTCTCTCTTTCTCTCCCTCCCTCCCTCCCTCCCTCTCTCTCTCTCTCTCTCTCTTCTCTCTCTTCGGCCTTTGGCTTCCACATACTTTAACCACGCCTAATGTAGTTCATTCCCCGATGGAAACTATTAACCGCGATTCATTCCTTAAATGATTGTCACACTGTACACATTAAGAAAGAACTCATTGTGTGTACATCATTTTTAGCATGTCTTATTAACATTGCAAGTATACAGGACACTCGTATACAGTGCAATATCGCCCTTCTCAACAGGACTATGACTTTAAGTAAGTTAACTATAATATAGCAATGTATAAATAACCGTGTTACCATTATCAATTTCAGCTTCCGAGAGAAGATGTGAACCATTCTGGTAACTCATTGAAAAGTAGGTCATGGTAGCCGTGAATGACATCGCCGTCGGCACGACAAACCACATATAAGCAGCGAAGAAGAATCCGACCACGCCTTGGGCTGGTTTGGCTGCTATCCTGCTCTGCCAATTGGCTTGATCGCAGAAACTGATCGAAGTTGCCATGAAAATGATAACGATGCCGTAGACAAGACCAGTCTCTGTCCTGAATGTCAAGTATGAGTTCTTAAAGTTTCCATCCGGGCCATTCAAACAGCTTACAGCGCTGTGCATTGACTCAAGTGTAGATACATCTACTATCTCTTGTGAAGGAAAGAAGCTCGTATATAACATGTATACAGTGATGGCGATGAAGGTAAAGGCTGTATTGAAGTAGGAGATGTAGAACGTTGTACCGAGACCACCTACCATGCAGTACGAACCGAACAACACAGCTAATATGAGAAATATAAACTCATTGTTGGAATCTTTGCTGAGAACCTCTATGGCAGTTTTTCCCGCCAGCATTACACTGGTGCTAACGATGATGTTGGTGATAAGGGCCAGGATGCAGAATATGATGTGCGCAGCCTTCCCAAATCGCGCATATGCGATCTGTGAAACGAAACAGAAAATGGGTTATATTCAAGTTAGCAGATATTTGAAAGTGCAATTATAAACATTATAGTTGGTGCCTCCATGACCCAGTGGTTGAGGTCGTTGACTTTAAATCACTTGCCCCTCACCTCTGTATGTTCGAATCACACTGTGGATGTCGACTTATGTGAGGACACTACCCAACTGGCTTGCAGGCGATCTGTGCTTCTACCCGATGTCCGTACGACTTGAAATCACCAACAAAAACACACATACAGTTATATATATTAAGGGAGATTTACCTGTCTCTTTAAGTGGCCATACTAATACTAATATTGAAAATAAATAACTGTAGATTTTTCTACCTATTAGTTTTGGTTAATTTGATACACTGCATATTATTACACTTGTAGCAATACTAATATAAAATAGGCACTACCTATCAACCAATCTCAATTACTGGTACTAGACATTATAGGAGGAATATGACTACATCCCGTGATGTGTTTTTCTTGTAAGTTTATTTGGAGAAATCACGGGATTAGGCCTGTACGATTAATTAGTAATTAGGCTATACAATCCTATGACAGGATTACTTCTATCGAGAAGAATTGTGTACGGATTTTGTGTCTTTACAAAGAAGGAAATAAAAATTGCTGCGCCACAACCCAAATAATCAAAATAACTGAGCACATAACGCCGTTTTACAAAAGAAACCTATATCTAGTGATATACGAACTCCTGCTCAATTTACATATAACCGTAGTGTATACGCTCACTACGTGAATGTAGCAAAATAATAATAGCCTCTTATGCTCGAAATCCGTAAGAGAAAGAATTAATTCTGAGAAAAGAAATATTCAAATCGAACACCCAGAATTACGTCTAAAAATTACTTCCGAAATCAGAATAGTTTAATCGCACCGGGCTATGGACTGGAAACATATGGTTGTATATACGTAAATAGGCAAAAGTGCATCCGCGGTCCACTCGAATGTAGTCCCAATAACTAATATAGTAAATTTTTCTTTTTGGTAAAAATGCATTTTCATGACAGGCAGTGTATAGTTTTTGTGTTTTTTGAGAAATTATGTTACTTGAGAAGACTTCAGACTAGTTGATGTGTAGAAAAGATGTGGTATAAGAATTCAGGCCATTGCAATGTGAAGGTTGGTATACAGTATTATTTGGCAGAGGAATACAGTGTGTAAACACAGTGACGTTATTCACAGGTGAGCACTGGCTATTTCAAACTTAAAATGTGAAATATTCTTGGTGTGTTTCAGACTGATTTGAATACCTCTTCACAGTGAATGTGGTATTAGAAGAAATGAAAGATTGGAAATATAAATGAACAGACCGTATGGTTTTACTTTTTTACTATGTATTACATAGGCAATTTATTTGTTGTTTTACAACCATATCATCGAGAATTAACTTGTGATCAATCGGATTTCGCGAATAAGTCCAAGCGGTGACATCGTGTAATTGACATCAACCGTGAGAAGTGGTCGGACCAAAAACATTCTTGTATTGTAGATTTGGATAATTGAGTTGTATGTTTTATGTTGTTTTTAATGTATATCCATGTGGGACGAATTAGGACGGCGGACGCGAGCCGGAGCGAATCCACCACGGAACTTACAAGACCTGTGCATGAGGTTGGCAGCAGAATGGTCAAACATTCCACAACACCTGATCCACAACCACATCATGTCCATGAGAAGCAGGTGCTTGGCAGTTATCAGAGCTAACGGAGGACATACGCGCTATTAATTGTTTTCGGATTATTTGTGCTTTTGTGCGACTTTCATTTTCCGGGTTGTGCTATTCAGATTGTTGTAGCTCATGCATTATTCTACCGATTCAAATGAAATTACAGGATTAGTTTGTTTTCTGTCTCTGCAAAATTCCGTACCCCTATATTTATCAAATTATCCGGTGTAGTTAGGAGTTTTGATGAGTGTATATACAATATGTGTAATGTTGGTTTGATGAGTGTATATACAATATGTGTAAGGTTGGTTTGATGAGTGTATATACAATATGTGTAAGGTTGGTTTGATGAGTGTATATACAATATGTGTAAGGTTGGTTTGATGAGTGTATATACAATATGTGTAAGGTTGGTTTGATGAGTGTATATACAATATGTGTAAGGTTGGTTTGATGAGTGTATATACAATATGTGTAAGGTTGGTTTGATGAGTGTATATACAATATGTGTAAGGTTGGTTTGGGGTGTGTATATACAATATGTGTAAGGTTGGTTTGATGAGTGTATATACAATATGTGTAAGGTTGGTTTGATGAGTGTATATACAATATGTGTAAGGTTGGTTTGATGAGTGTATATACAATATGTGTAAGGTTGGTTTGATGAGTGTATATACAATATGTGTAAGGTTGGTTTGATGAGTGTATATACAATATGTGTACGGTTGGTTTGATGAGTGTATATACAATATGTGTAAGGTTGGTTTGATGAGTGTATATACAATATGTGTAAGGTTGGTTTGATGAGTGTATATACAATATGTGTAAGTTGGTTGATGAGTGTATATACAATATGTGTAAGGTTGGTTTGATGAGTGTATATACAATATGTGTAAGGTTGGTTTGATGAGTGTATATACAATATGTGTAAGGTTGGTTTGATGAGTGTATATACAATATGTGTAAGGTTGGTTTGATGAGTGTATATACAATATGTGTAAGGTTGGTTTGATGAGTATATACATTGTAAGTTGGTTGGATGTATATACAATTGGTAAACAAAAAAACAAATGTAAGGTTGGTTTGATGAGTGTATATACAATATGTGTAAGGTTGGTTTGATGAGTGTATATACAATATGTGTAAGGTTGGTTTGATGAGTGTATATACAATATGTGTAAGGTTGGTTTGATGAGTGTATATACAATATGTGTAAGGTTGGTTTGATGAGTGTATATACAATATGTGTAAGGTTGGTTTGGGGTGTGTATATACAATATGTGTACGGTTGGTTTGATGAGTGTATATACAATATGTGTAAGGTTGGTTTGGGGTGTGTATATACAATATGTGTAAGGTTGGTTTGATGAGTGTATATACAATATGTGTAAGGTTGGTTTGGGGTGTGTATATACAATATGTGTACGGTTGGTTTGGGGTGTGTATATACAATATGTGTAAGGTTGGTTTGGGGTGTGTATATACAATATGTGTAAGGTTGGTTTGGGGTGTGTATATACAATATGTGTAAGGTTGGTTTGATGAGTGTATATACAATATGTGTAAGGTTGGTTTGATGAGTGTATATACAATATGTGTAAGGTTGGTTTGATGAGTGTATATACAATATGTGTAAGGTTGGTTTGATGAGTGTATATACAATATGTGTAAGGTTGGTTTGATGAGTGTATATACAATATGTGTAAGGTTGGTTTGATGAGTGTATATACAATATGTGTAAGGTTGGTTTGATGAGTGTATATACAATATGTGTAAGGTTGGTTTGATGAGTGTATATACAATATGTGTAAGGTTGGTTTGATGAGTGTATATACAATATGTGTAAGGTTGGTTTGATGAGTGTATATACA
>CM026397.1:46959253-47004474 GCA_014843695.1 Archivesica marissinica
TATGTGTAAGGTTGGTTTGATGAGTGTATATACAATATGTGTAAGGTTGGTTTGGGGTGTGTATATACAATATGTGTACGGTTGGTTTGATGAGTGTATATACAATATGTGTAAGGTTGGTTTGGTGTGTGTATATACAATATGTGTAAGGTTGGTTTGATGAGTGTATATACAATATGTGTAAGGTTGGTTTGGGGTGTATATACAATATGTGTAAGGTTGGTTTGATGAGTGTATATACAATATGTGTACGGTTGGTTTGATGAGTGTATATACAATATGTGTAAGGTTGGTTTGATGAGTGTATATACAATATGTGTAAGGTTGGTTTGATGAGTGTATATACAATATGTGTAAGGTTGGTTTGATGAGTGTATATACAATATGTGTAAGGTTGGTTTGATGAGTGTATATACAATATGTGTAAGGTTGGTTTGATGAGTGTATATACAATATGTGTAAGGTTGGTTTGATGAGTGTATATACAATATGTGTAAGGTTGGTTTGATGAGTGTATATACAATATGTGTAAGGTTGGTTTGATGAGTGTATATACAATATGTGTAAGGTTGGTTTGATGAGTGTATATACAATATGTGTAAGGTTGGTTTGATGAGTGTATATACAATATGTGTAAGGTTGGTTTGATGAGTGTATATACAATATGTGTAAGGTTGGTTTGATGAGTGTATATACAATATGTGTAAGGTTGGTTTGATGAGTGTATATACAATATGTGTAAGGTTGGTTTGGGGTGTGTATATACAATATGTGTACGGTTGGTTTGATGAGTGTATATACAATATGTGTAAGGTTGGTTTGATGAGTGTATATACAATATGTGTAAGGTTGGTTTGATGAGTGTATATACAATATGTGTAAGGTTGGTTTGGGGTGTGTATATACAATATGTGTACGGTTGGTTTGATGAGTGTATATACAATATGTGTACGGTTGGTTTGGGGTGTGTATATACAATATGTGTAAGGTTGGTTTGATGAGTGTATATACAATATGTGTAAGGTTGGTTTGGGGTGTGTATATACAATATGTGTAAGGTTGGTTTGATGAGTGTATATACAATATGTGTACGGTTGGTTTGATGAGTGTATATACAATATGTGTACGGTTGGTTTGATGAGTGTATATACAATATGTGTAAGGTTGGTTTGATGAGTGTATATACAATATGTGTACGGTTGGTTTGATGAGTGTATATACAATATGTGTACGGTTGGTTTGATGAGTGTATATACAATATGTGTAAGGTTGGTTTGGGGTGTGTATATACAATATGTGTAAGGTTGGTTTGATGAGTGTATATACAATATGTGTAAGGTTGGTTTGATGAGTGTATATACAATATGTGTAAGGTTGGTTTGGGGTGTGTATATACAATATGTGTACGGTTGGTTTGATGAGTGTATATACAATATGTGTAAGGTTGGTTTGGGGTGTGTATATACAATATGTGTACGGTTGGTTTGATGAGTGTATATACAATATGTGTAAGGTTGGTTTGGGGTGTGTATATACAATATGTGTACGGTTGGTTTGATGAGTGTATATACAATATGTGTAAGGTTGGTTTGATGAGTGTATATACAATATGTGTAAGGTTGGTTTGATGAGTGTATATACAATATGTGTAAGGTTGGTTTGATGAGTGTATATACAATATGTGTACGGTTGGTTTGATGAGTGTATATACAATATGTGTAAGGTTGGTTTGATGAGTGTATATACAATATGTGTAAGGTTGGTTTGGGGTGTGTATATACAATATGTGTAAGGTTGGTTTGATGAGTGTATATACAATATGTGTAAGGTTGGTTTGATGAGTGTATATACAATATGTGTAAGGTTGGTTTGGGGTGTGTATATACAATATGTGTACGGTTGGTTTGGGGTGTGTATATACAATATGTGTAAGGTTGGTTTGATGAGTGTATATACAATATGTGTAAGGTTGGTTTGGGGTGTGTATATACAATATGTGTACGGTTGGTTTGATGAGTGTATATACAATATGTGTAAGGTTGGTTTGGGGTGTGTATATACAATATGTGTACGGTTGGTTTGATGAGTGTATATACAATATGTGTAAGGTTGGTTTGGGGTGTGTATATACAATATGTGTACGGTTGGTTTGATGAGTGTATATACAATATGTGTAAGGTTGGTTTGATGAGTGTATATACAATATGTGTAAGGTTGGTTTGATGAGTGTATATACAATATGTGTAAGGTTGGTTTGATGAGTGTATATACAATATGTGTACGGTTGGTTTGGGGTGTGTATATACAATATGTGTAAGGTTGGTTTGATGAGTGTATATACAATATGTGTAAGGTTGGTTTGGGGTGTGTATATACAATATGTGTACGGTTGGTTTGATGAGTGTATATACAATATGTGTAAGGTTGGTTTGGGGTGTGTATATACAATATGTGTACGGTTGGTTTGATGAGTGTATATACAATATGTGTACGGTTGGTTTGGGGTGTGTCTCTGACCCCTATAATATTTATTTCGGAAATAAATAAGTAGGGTTATCCCGAATGGGGCCCGAAAAGGAAAAAAGGAACTAAGCTCTTGCATTTACCTGTGGGAATGTTTTCGCTCCTGGTGCTCTTGTTTTCAGATACAATGACAATGCAGGAAATAACAGGATATCCATGACAACGGCAACAGCTGTCCACAAACTCCCGCCCATACCCGACTACAAAACAACATATGATTACTGAAACCACAGGAACTTGATATTTTATCCATAAGCCACCAAAGGTTTTGTACCTCTATCCTAGGACACCCCCTATTTTTTTAATAGAGGGGGGGGGGTCCTAGGATAGAGGTACAAGACCTTTGGTGGCTTATGGATACAATTTCAAGTTCTTGTGCTAATAAAGTTTAAATAATCAAAGTAAGGTATGGTAAAAAATCAGTTAATAGCAAATGTAGCCCATTTCCGAAGTATAATTATAGTTTATATGTAGATCTATTTTGTTTTTCAATTAGTAATTGGCCAATGATACTGGCTTAGATTAAACATTATTTATTTCATTTTATTTTACATGTACATAATATAATTAACACTTTACATATAAATTAACAGCACTCTACTGACACTGCCGTGAACCAAGAATGTTATCTGAGTGTCTACATTTATTTGTACTTTAGTGGTATTACTATACAATGAAGACGATTTATATTAAATAGAAAATAACCTTGCTAGTAATTGTTGACATTTGAAGAAAGTCCGCAGGCCATAGAAGTTGTGACGTCACCGTTACTGCAGTCAAGCTGAGGCTCACGCGACCTCCCGCGTCAAAGACGGTGTCTAGACTGTGTTCATCGTGGTATATGTATTTTCGCAAGGATTTATAGACAAAAGCAATGAAAAGCGAGAACCCGCCAAAGCCAAGCACCAGACGTAGTGCAACATCGCTCTTCTCGAGAGAAGGGTTTATGCTGAAGAGAAAAATCAATGGGCAATGTTTTTTTTATCTCGCCTAAAACATCTCTGCTAGATATTTCTAATCATATTAGTTATGATCTAATCAATGCTAAGTAAGATTTCATATAACCAATCCAACTTAATCAGTGTGCAATAGTACTATATACATACACCAATCATCGCCATACCGTGTACTTAATCAGTGTGCAATAGTACTATATACATACACCAAGCATCGCCATACCGTGTACTTAATCAGTGTGCAATAGTACTATATACATACACCAAGCATCGCCATACCGTGTACTTAATCAGTGTGCAATAGTACTATATACATACACCAAGCATCGCCATACCGTGTACTTAATCAGTGTGCAATAGTACTATATACATACACCAAGCATCGCCATACCGTGTACTTAATCAGTGTGCAATAGTACTATATACATACACCAAACATCGCCATACCGTGTACTTAATCAGTGTGCAATAGTACTATATACATACACCAAGCATCGCCATACCGTGTACTTAATCAGTGTGCAATAGTACTATATACATACACCAAGCATCGCCATACCGTGTACTTAATCAGTGTGCAATAGTACTATATACATACACCAAGCATCGCCATACCGTGTACTTAATCAGTGTGCAATAGTACTATATACATACACCAAACATCGCCATACGTTGTACTTAATCAGTGTGCAATAGTACTATATACATACACCAAGCATCGCCATACCGTGTACTTAATCAGTGTGCAATAGTACTATATACATACACCAAGCATCGCCATACCGTGTACTTAATCAGTGTGCAATAGTACTATATACATACACCAAGCATCGCCATACCTTGTACGGATCTTTAGTATACTGTGGAGATAATTCCAATACACTTTTAGATTTCAATGCAATCCACACTGTGTACATAATTATTTGTTGTAAATTTATAGTAGTAGTATACTATATTATATTATTTAAAGTCGCCACCGCATAAATGCATTTAGGCGACTAAGTTTTCTAAGACGATTAAAATAAACATCATCTAAAGTTGATGATGTTGGCCTATCGCAATTATTAGGCCTATAACTAGATGTTTTGAGGGTATGACGGCTGTTGTAATCTCAGTGTGTGTTCGGTTTTCATATCTCCGACTGTCACTCACACAATAATTTGTGCCAGCGACAGTCGGGGGGGGGGGGGTAGACCGGGTGGATACAATACCCAGTGCATTTATACTGCTAAGATGCCTAAGACTGCATTTACATATGTTATATATTTACCATTTCTACTACGGTTATGTGACGAGAATACACTTAATTTATGAAATGTCGCATTATACTATAATACTGTGATCGACTTGCCACAAGACAATAACGTATTGCACCCATTTCCATCCAGTATCTGACTGTTGACAATTACAATTACAAAGGTATGTGCTTATATACTTTTAGTAAGACTACGATGATTAAACTATGTGTACCATGACTGACATATTTAAGAATGACCAAACTAATATGGGTTACCCATAAAAATATAAACATACAACAGTAGTATAAGAAGACCACCAGCTCCACTTCTTACCTGTGCCCTGTTCCTCTCTCGTGACGCCATTGTCATATAACTGGATGACCTCTAAGGAAGGTCGAGGTGACCTTTAGGTCTCGTACTACAAAGACTTTTAAACCACAAGAACGCGGGTGCGTGGGTCATCAATCATTCTTTTATCTGATAAGAATTTAATGTCTTATTTCCTGTCATCAAAGGAAATAAGAGATCGAGTGTCCTCTATGGGGTCAACCGCAAGAACGCAGGTGCGGGCTGTTTGCATAAACAAGCTCATTAATTATTCTTTTATCAAATAAGTTTGACAGCTTTAATATTTCCCGTCATCAAAAGAATGTTCTAGACAGCGCGGCGCCGTGAATGAGATGACTGCATGTGTGTCTTAACAATAAAACGTTCTGGTATTTTCCACAGACGGATATGTAGTCCAGTGGTTACACGCTGGACTGGTAATCCAGGGATCGCAGGTTCGATACCCCGTCTGACCCTAATAAAATTAACAGTCTTTCAGATGGGATGTTAAACCGAGGTCTCGTGTCGGTGCTTTACACCGTGCACGTAAAAGAACCAGAGGAGACTCTGAAATGGGCTCTCTGTATCATTGCACTATCCTCCAAAATCTAAAATGACTAATCTCTTCAGGAGGCGTCGCTCATATGGGCAACCGGTAGCGGCGAGGTAGCGACGATAAATAAACGTAAGACACACCTATCATCGCAGTTGTTGTATTATCACCAACGAGTGTGATTCTCGATTATGAAAGAGATGAATATGAATACTGAAAACGATATATACGACGAAATATCGAGTATGGTGGTGGAACCAGCAATGTCGGAGATTGACGAAGATTTCTGATTTGACACGTGGAACATTCGTTGTCATTTGACAATTATTAAATGGATCGTAATTGTTATTATTACTGTCATTTGCGCCGTTCCAGTCATTGTGTTATCTACGAGTCAAAGAACGCACTACGGATGTACAGATATCGATGCTATTCCGAAATCGGATTTAAATAAATCGGCTTGCGTATTTGTGAAACAGTTTGATCTGAATGAACACGTGTACGCGACAGTTTGCAATCGAGACGGGTACGTGTCTCTTGATATAAGGAAGTACGTAAACAAAACAGCTACAATTATCGGAATCAACGTAAATATTCACCAGTGGATAACTCTAAAACAACTGACGCCAAGAATTGACACGGCCATCTCCGAAGCTAGACTATATTGGAATAAACTAAGGATTATAAAACACTAAACATGGTCCAAATGCACACCCAACTCTTATATCGAAGTGCTGTACGCTAAAGCGATATCTTCATCCTAGAATAATGGGATTAAGAATCTGTGTCAAGGGTGTCAATTTGGATATTTATCGCAGACGAAACATATGTGCTTGACATTATCGAAAAAGGAACAATTGGACATATACTTTGGCGAGATCGTCAATTCGGTGGATGAGGAATATGTTCAATGGGAAGACGGTGTTTAGTGTGAAAATGACATTTCTGCAGAATTGATAGAACTGTATACACTTAAATGTGATAGCCACATAATAATCAAATATAGTTTGACTTCACTTAGGTTACATAAAATAAAACTTAATACCTTATTATTTGTTTATTTATTTAAGTTTATTTAACATTGTTACCGGTTGTCAATTTGAGCGACGGACAGTTTACCTAACAACACTTTCCTGGGCAGGCTCCAGCGATTAACCAGTACTAGCTGCACCAACCTTTTAAGAAGCTGCCAACTTTTTCAAATAAAGTACGTTAGTACCTTACAAGTAGCATGTGATTTTTACAGTCTCGCAAAGCATATACATATTAAAAGCCTTGCTATAAACCAAGTTGAATATTTACTTAGACTGTCCGGTATGTTTTTTCAAGGTGATTACGCAGGATTCTGGTTCCGCGCTTGAAATAATGTTGCTAGGCAGAGAACCGGTATCCGCGGACACAAGTGTGAACTGACATAGCACAACCAAGGCGAATAACTGAAGAAAGAGAAAATAGCTTGCATATAAAAACTAGCATAATTATGTTAGGCCTACATTACATTTTAAGATTAATGGTGGACGGTGATTAATGGTGGACGGTGATTAATGGTGGGCGGTGATTAATGGGTGGGCGGTGAATAATGGGTGGACGGTGATTAATTGTGGGCGGTGATTAATGGTGAACGATGATTAATGGGTGGACGGCGATTAATGGGTGGGCAGTGATTAATGGTGTGCGGTGATTAATGGGTGGGCGGCGATTAATGGGTGGGCAGTGATTAATGATGGCCGATGATTAATGGGGGGCTGTGATTAATGGGTGGATAGTGATTAATGGTGAATGGTGATTAATGGAGGGCGGCGATTAATGGTGGGCGGTGATTAATGGGTGGACGGTGATTAATGGTGGACGGTGAATAATGGGTGGACGGTGATTAATTGTGGGCGGTGATTAATGGTGAACGATGATTAATGGGTGGACGGCGATTAATGAGTGGGCAGTGATTAATGGTGTGCGGTGATTAATGGGTGGACGATGAATAATGGGTGGATGATGATTAATGGGTGGACGGTTATTAATGGTGGACGATGATTAATGGGTAGACGGAGATTTGTACTATTTTACGAGCACTGATAATGTAGCATACGGACTTGTTGTAATTGTTTAATGCCTTTTACTATAGGAATGTGCTACACAGTGACCGAGTATACGTAACATATGTTACTATATTAACACTGTCATAGATACGCATATGAATAATAGTATATATTTTCATTAGTAAACAAGAATATATATGTATATATGACAATTAACATTACCATATACATACGCATAAGTGATAGTAGAGGTACCCTATGTGCGGTTGAAGTCCTTGGTATGGCTAGCAAGACAATCAGAGTACGAGAGGAGATCCCACCTCACACACCACATGTCTTTGATAGCAGTGAACCAAATTTCACCAGATGTTTATTAACTGGCGTGATGGTGTATTATGTAAATAACCATACAACGTATCTATTATGATGACGTTTCGAATACGCAGTTCCATTCTCAACGTTTCTCACTGAACACTAATACATGTAACATGTTCTCAGAGACTGTGGAACATTGGTCCGTCAGGATGTTGGGGCTGGTGGCTATACTAAATTAAATGATCACACATGAAACGAATGGTCACAATTAATCCATTGCCTACTGAGTAAATAAAATCACTTTTGAAAACAGCATATATCCAGATCAGCCATCTGATCAGGATATATGCTGTTTGCTATTCAGCCAAGTGTTTAGCTCCATTATCGGAATAGCAAACAGCAAAGAACCTGGTCAGACGGCACAGAATCTAGCAAACAGCAACGAACCTGGTCAGACGGCACATAATCTAGCAAACAGCAAAGAACCTGGTTAGGCGGCACATAATCTAGCAAACAGCAAAGAACCTGGTCAGACGACACTTTCTAGTTTAAACAATATTTATTTCTTTGAATAACCATAGTCAAGTATAAATAGTATGTACATATATACATGCAGTATTGAGGAGAGAGCAATCTGCTTGTATGGTTACCTCTTTCCTAGTTCTGTGCCGTCTGGTTTGCTTTATGGTTTATGTGATTTTATCTGCCTCTAGCAAGCACATGGATTAGAGCATTCGCAACGTTCCAACACATTATACACACACGTCTTTCTCTGATATATAATTCATACTGTCATATGTGTTAACAAGCATGATTACAGTCAAACATGTCTTAGACAACCAGCCAGGATATCACACGGAAAGTGGCTGCTTAGCACAGGTTAATAGAGGTCAAATGAATAGTGTAGTGGTATATTGGGAATATCTGAAACTGGCTGCTTAATATAGGTTGGCTGCTTAATGGAGGTGACAACTAACACAGGTTTGGCTGTAATGTTTTGTAAATGTTGCCAATTTTCGCAATAACCACTGTGTGTGCAAGGACTGCATGTACAAGGAAATCAACTATAAAGCATGGTAGTGTTGCCGCCATGATTGATCAACTGTTTCCAAGTTGAAGTTCGTCAAACACGTTATTTATAGAAAATCCCAGGGTATCTGGAAATAAATGACGGTAAAAATCTTATAAAATCAAGACTGACAGCAACAATCTGATATAATGAGGACTGACGTCAACAATATGATATAATGAGGACTGACGGCAACAATATGATATAATGAGGACTGACGTCAACAATCTGATATAATGAGGACTGACGTCAACAATATGATATAATGAGGACTGACGTCAACAATATGATATAATGAGGACTGACGTCAACAATCTGATATAATGAGGACTGACGTCAACAATATGATATAATGAGGACTGGCGTCAACAATATGATATAATGAGGACTGACGTCAACAATATGATATAATGAGGACTGACGTCAACAATCTGATATAATGAGGACTGACGTCAACAATATGATATAATGAGGACTGACGTCAACAATATGATATAATGAGGACTGACGTCAACAATCTGATATAATGAGGACTGACGTCAACAATATGATATAATGAGGACTGACGTCAACAATCTGATATAATGAGGACTGACGTCAACAATATGATATAATGAGGACTGACGGCAACAATCTGATATAATGAGGATATTTTTATATTACCAAATTCAGATAAATATGCCATATGGATTTTTCAGTTTGCATTCAGTTGAATTATCCATAGATATAGATTTGTTTATACATATTTATTTTAACTCGATTGCGAAACAAGTTCATACAACTTATATCACTCTCGAGATCACATTCCTGGTGGAATCCATCGCCATGAGGGAGAGAGAATGGCAATGTGGAATTTAAATGATGTGCCTACGGACACAGTCGTAATGGCTCCAGTGGGGGTCAAACTCCGGGTGGTGTATAGAAAAATGTAGATCGAACTCTATAAAACTGTTGCATGCGGACGCAAGTTTGCAGTAATGAAATTCATCGATTTTAACAATTTAATGTACTTGAACATTGTTGAAATGTTTTATTAATATTACTGTCATAACAAAACTGGAAACTCACATACAATGAACTATTTTTCTTTAACTCTTAAGAATATGAACATTTTGATAAATTGTAGTGAAACTATATAAACTATTTACCTGTTTGTTTATATTTTGTAGTTCTCCCATGATCAACACGTCAATACGAATTATCCACAAGACGATGAACAACTGTGCAACTTGTCAACTAAACAGTTTATACGTACGTCAACTAACCACATATACATTTCGCTTGCTTTGAGGTCAAACACGTCACTCGTCAATTTAATTAGTATTCCCTAACATGGTTTAATCTAGAAATTAATAGGCAACTTATATTAATAAGGCTGTTAACGCTGCTCATGCATAAGCTATAATGCGTATTATCTATGTACATGCGTGGTAAAATAGAGGTTATACATGTATATAGTTCAAATAATTGTAGCAGACGACAATTCATTAATGTGTTTTTGTTAATTTCTAACTGAAAACTCTGGAAATGTGTCATGGAGTTTCATTACAATGGTGTACGACACAATTCTAATGAAAATGCATGACATACTTGACTGTTATGTTCACCGCTAGAGTGCAAAGAGTCAACAATATTACATATGTCCAGAAGGCCAACGAGGCTTTACAAACATGAACATAGAAAGACACACGTATCATACAATAATGGTAGCATAACACAAGTATAACATACGTATACTAATATATCGTATACGAACAGCTACTAGCTACACTTGATTCATGAGAAGAATTCGATTAAACATTTACCCGCAAAGTTATATATATTTGACCCACTGACCCACTTTTAACAAACTTAGTAGAGGTTTGTGTAGGATGTTACAGAGAGTTTGAAACGTTACTGCCATTGGTCCATGAGAAGAAGTTATATGGATGCAATTGTTGAGGGGTGACGTACGACATTGTTCTCCAAAATGAGACGGTACATTTCACAAACTGGGATCATATCTACTGAAATTAAGAACACAACCCCAACCTTTATCACGCTAGTGCGTTACTTTGTACTGTATGAATTGCAAGCGATGGTATGTTAAGATATATTATATTATTAGTAATGGAACTGGGACATAATTTCATTATCGGATCATAACCATGATAGTACGTATTAATCTACTCACCTTTTCTCTCTTCCGAAGGATAAGAAGCTGTTTGGATTTTCAAACGCGTCGCCGCCATTGGAAACGGCCGTGCGACCATATATACGCACTGTCAGTAAACTGTCACAATATTGCCATTTAATGAACACATAGTAATATCCGTAAAATAGCATTACACCGTCAAAAACTGTACAACATTATTGCAGGAAATGATGGGTTTCCTTTACGAAGTCCAAATAGGCGATGTAATATAGTTGTGACAGTACGTAGGTAGCACATATACTGTATTAATTCGTAAAAAACAATCGTGGACCGTAATATTCCGTATTTTGCCGTGATGTAACATAGTAAACCGTAAAAGACCTTGAGAAACCTTGCTAATCCCTACATATCCGTAATGCAACGTAATGTTATCGTGTCGTTCCGTGACAAATTCGTAACAAACAGTATTGTATCCTTAGCTAATACGTGGTGTAACCGTACTAGTACGTAGCTCACCGTAACTAACCGTAGTGTATCCTTAGCTAATACGTGGTGTAACCGTACTAGTACGTAGCTCACCGTAACAAACCGTAGTGTATCCTTAGCTAATACGTGGTGTAACCGTACTAGTACGTAGCTCACCGTAACTAACCGTAGTGTATCCTTAGCTAATACGTGGTGTAACCGTACTAGTACGTAGCTCACCGTAACTAACCGTATTGTATCCTTAGCTAATACGTGGTGTAACCGTACTAGTACGTAGCTCCCCGTAACTAACGGTAGTATGTCCTTAGCTAATACGTGGTGTAACCGTACTAGTACGTAGCTCACCGTAACTAACCGTAGTGTATCCTTAGCTAATACGTGGTGTAACCGTACTAGTACGTAGCTCACCGTAACTAACCGTATTGTATCCTTAGCTAATACGTGGTGTAACCGTACTAGTACGTAGCTCACCGTAACTAACGGTAGTGTATCCTTAGCTAATACGTGGTGTAACCGTACTAGTACGTAGCTCACCGTAACTAACCGTAGTGTATCCTTAGCTAATACGTGGTGTAACCGTACTAGTACGTAGCTCACCGTAACTAACCGTATTGTATCCTTAGCTAATACGTGGTGTAACCGTACTAGTACGTAGCTCACCGTAACTAACGGTAGTGTATCCTTAGCTAATACGTGGTGTAACCGTACTAGTACGTAGCTCACCGTAACTAACCGTAGTGTATCCTTAGCTAATACGTGGTGTAACCGTACTAGTACGTAGCTCACCGTAACTAACCGTATTGTATCCTTAGCTAATACGTGGTGTAACCGTACTAGTACGTAGCTCACCGTAACAAACCGTAGTGTATCCTTAGCTAATACGTGGTGTAACCGTACTAGTACGTAGCTCCCCGTTACTAACCGTAGTGTATCCTTAGCTAATACATAGTTCCCGTGTGACGTCATCATTCCTACTGTGGCTGCCATTTTGAATGGCAAAGTTGATGAGATATTCTATATAATATATAGTAGCGTGGTTTTGTTTTCCTCATAAAATATTTATTTTTCATCCCATCATCATGGTTCCTACGTTGTTGGAAAGCTCTCATTGGACATATTTTTTGTATCATTTCACAAATTTCGTATCAATAATGAATACATAATAATTTACCTGTATGTTAATATTTCAACTGTGAAAATAGACTTTCAAAAATAGGTGCAAGTTAAGTTCTTATAATTTGTAATCCATACACCATTGTCAAAAAATAAATTAATATTTAAAAAGTACATTTCAATACCTTTAAAATCATACCAAATTTTATATTAAGAACCAAAATTAATAAAGTTATTGCAATTAAAGAATTACTAGTAAAATCCTGAAATTGCAGTTAATAAAACTTGCCAGTCAAAATGGCTGCCAAGATAAGATCTTATCAGTGTTTTTCACTGCCGTGGGAACTATGTATACGCGGTGTAACCGTACTAGTACGTAGCTCACCGTAACTAACCGTAGAAATCCATGGCGACTGCGGGCCTACGAATAAGTACGGATTAATACGGTTTTAATACGGACAAAAACGGATCAGTACGTTCTAATACGTTTTAGTAAGGATGTACTACGGTTGTTTGATCCGTTGTCAAATTTTGAACATGTTCAAAAATTGTCATGGATATACATGTACTACTACGCATGACTACGGAAACAATACGGAAAGCTACGGAACAATACAGATCGCCACGAATGATGCTGGATCGTATCCGTGGCTAATCCGGCGTCCAATCCGTGAGTGTGTGACCTAGGCATTATATAACTATATATACCATGTTTTACACCGCGATAATACATTCCGTCTGTTAGATTATCATGCGTATATTACAAATAATCACACGCTGATAATTGCTTGTACGTACATATTCAGTAGGATAATTGCTTGTACGTACATATTCAGTAGGATAATTGCTTGTACGTACATATTCAGTAGGATAATTGCTTGTACGTACATATTCAGTAGGATAATTGCTTGTACGTACATATTCAGTAGGATAATTGCTTGTACGTACATATTCAGTAGGACAATAATTTTCTTGCGTGTTTTAATACGATTTGAATATTTCGATTTTATTCTATTAAGATGATAATATAGTGCGAACAATAGAAGCATTCTATACTAGTAAGCACAGAATACCAACATATGTAATGATGTGCAATGTGTATGGAATTGGTGCGAACTCAGTCGTCATCTCTTCCTAACTACAACAGCGAACTCAATGTACGCCTTCAGTATCAAATATGCATTGGAGTTGAAAAAATGCGTTCCCCAGATTTACACGGGAGAATGAAAGAACATATTAACAAAGTGATACTTGTGACTATCCATTAAAAGTTGAAGGGCTGTTGGTATATATATTATGAATGATACAAAGTCAACTTAATGTTTGTGTAATGAAGCAATTCGTATTTTGAGCTTATATCCAATATCTATATGAAATTATTTTCAATACGATTTAGTGCAGCGACATCTATATTATTCTCTATTCGGATGTACTTTTTGGCAATGATTTGTGATCAATGTATTTCGAGGGAAATCGAACTCGGTTATCTAGCTAATGCTTTTATTAGCTCATGAAATGGTACATACATAGCCAACGAAATGGATATATACAACATGCAGACACATGGCAAATTTAACATCATAGTGTACATTTATTCTATATCTTCTATTATTAAATAATAGCACAGTACTATTCTTTAAATGCAAAATGAACTTGTTTCGCAATCGAGCTCAAATAAATTTGTATAAACTAAATGCAAAAATGCAACATATTTCATATTTGATATATGTTTGCTTTAAGCATAGTTTTTTCGACATAATTTACAACAAATAATTATGTACACAATAAATACAAGTAGCGTGAAATGAAGCACAGAGAGAGAGAGAGAGAGGGAGAGGGGGGGAGATATAGATATATATAGAGATAGATATATATTTTCGGCCCTCTCACACCTGAAGCGCTATCACGACCTCCACGAAATGTAGTGTGCATATAAAAACTATATTAATCTTCAAGTTAACACGTTGGACTGGTAATCCAGGGATCGCAGGTTCGATCCCTCGTCTGACCCTAATACAATTAACAGTATTTCAGCTGGGACTTTAAACCGAGGTCTCGTGTCGATGCTTTACACCGTGTACGTAAACAATCAGATGAGACTCTTGAATGGGTCTCTGTCTGTATCATTGCACTATCCTCCAAAAATCTAAAATGACTATTCCCTTCAGGAGGCGTCGCTCATATGGGCAAATATTTCACAGTGTATCTTTATTCCAATGTTAATTCAAGGAATAATTCCAATGTGGTGGTGACGTATGTAACAGTGTGTATACTCTACAGTAACCCATAATGTTAGATAATATGTAGCCCGGTTAGCTCAGTCGGCAGACGGATATGTAGTCCAGTGGTAACACGCTGGACTGGTAATCCAGGGATCGCAGGTTCGATCCCCCGTCTGACCCTAATAAAATTAACAGTCTTTCAGATGGGACGTTAAACCGAGGTCTCGTGTCGGTGCTTTACACCGTGCACGTAAAAGAACCAGAGGACATTCTGGAATGGGTCTCTGTCTGTATCATGCACTATCCTCCAACATCTAAAATAACTAATCTCTTCAGGAGGCGTCGCTCATATGGGCAACCGGTAGCGACGATAAATAAACGTAAAAACACACACACTCAGTCGGTAGAGCAATCTGTTAGCAAGAAGCCCCGGGTTCGAGTCCCGGACTGGGTACATGTTTTTCTCACATTGGTGACATAGACCAAATGCTGTATTCAAGATCAATTGCAACACCTGTTATTATTCAGTCAGGATCACACACTTACAATGACGAGATCGAGTAAGGTATTCAAGATCAATTGCAACACCTGTTATTATTCAGTCAGGGTCACACTTACAATGACGAGATCGAGTAAGGTATTCAAGATCAATTGCAACACCTGTTATTATTCAGTCAGGGTCACACTGACGAGATCTGTCCACTGGTCGTCATACACCTCTGCCAATTGCTCGCCCAGCTTCTGTAGTCTGTTTGGATCGCTTAGATCCGACACATTTGTGGTGTTGTCAATATCCTGCGCAGCGGTCGGAGCATTGAGCCTGCACATATTGTTTTATGTAGTTATATAGCGACGCCTCATGAAGAGATTAGTCATTTTAGATGTTTGGAGGATATTGCAATGATAAAGACAGAGGCCCATTCCAGAGCCTCCTCTGGTTCTTTTACGTGTACTGTGTAAAGCACCGACACGAGACCTCGGCTTAAAGTCCCATCTGAAAGACTTCTAAATGTATTAGGGTCAGCCGGGGGATCGAACCTGCGATCCATGGATTACCAATCCAACGTGTTAACCACTAGACAACAGATCCGTATGTCCGTCCGTCCGTCTGTAACCGGGGTTAGCATGTATGATCCCGAGTCCAATCAAAATCCAAGTATCGCCATGACGTCACCAACAAAAATGATGCTCATTGTCGATGTGTGAGGCGTGGTGCTTTGTCATGTGAGGCGTGGTGCTGTGTCATGTGAGGCGTGGTGCTGTGTCATGTGAGGCGTGGTGCTGTGTCATGTGAGGCGTGGTGCTGTGTCATGTGAGGTGTGGTGCTGTGTCATGTGATACGTGGTGCTGTGTCATGTGAGGCGTGGCGCTGTGTCATGTGAGGCGTGGTGCTGTGTCATGTGGTCCCATATACAAATCTTTATAACAGGTATCTGGAATTATGTTTTTCAGGTGCTGCATTGTGGCCTACTGCAGGCAAGTCGCAAGAAGCGCCCCGGTTCGGAAGCGAAATTCACCCTTCACCACGATAACACCACCTCGCCTATGTCCGTAATTACAAAGGCGTCACTTTCTCAAATAAAACTCCCATCCCCTTATTCCCACACCACCACATATTCGCCTAATCTTGCACCCTGCGATGTTTATTTACTCCCTACAATGAAGTCGGAGATGAATGGGAACAGAGTTGACTACGTCGATGATCTCTCTGTTGTCCGCGAAGTCATCCATCAAATTCCAACTGAGGACTACAGGAAATGTCTATCAAGGTGGCTGTCTAGATGGTAAAAGTGTGTAAAACAATCCAGACACTTCTCGATCACCCCTCGTATTAGAGTTACAACTCATGTGAGCATCATTCTGTTACGGGCATTCGAGTCGTTAACACTAGTCAGTCCGTCTTCCTGATCGCTGACTTGTATAACATATCTTCCCTGATGGTGACTCGTTCATGCCCCGCTCAAACTGTGTCATATGGGCAACCGGTAGCGACAATAAACAAGTCAGCGAACTTAACCACTTGGCCACGGAGATGGTCTAAATAACAATTTGTATGACTGGTGTTGAATTGCAACATGGTTCATATTTTAAATAAACGTTATGTGGCCACTTAATCCGTCACCGATGGCGCGACCATGTGATATACTATTTCAATCACGGTACATCATCCACGGTACATCACCCACGGTACATCACCCACGGTACATCATCCACGGTACATCACCCACGGTACATCATCCACGGTACATCATCCACGGTACATCACCCACGGTACATCATTCACAGTACATCACCCACGGTACATCACCCACGGTACATCACGGTAGATCATCCATGGTGCATCATTCACGGTACATCACGGTACATCATCCATGGTGCATCATCCATTGTACATCATCCACAGTACATCACCCACGGTACATCATCCACGGTACATCATCCACGGTACATCATCCATGGTACATCACCCACGGTACATCATCCACAGTACATCATCCATTGTACATCATCCACGGTACATCACCCACGGTAAATCATCCATTGTACATCATCCACGGTACATCATCCACGGTACATCATCCACGGTACATCATCCACGGTACATCATCCACGGTACATCATCCACGGTACATCATCCACAGTACATCATCCACGGTACATCACGGTACATCATCCACGGTACATCATCCACGGTACATCATCCACGGTACATCATCCACGGTACATCATCCACAGTAAATCATCCACAGTACAACATCCACAGTACATCATCCACGGTACATCATCCACGGTACATCATCCACGGTACATCATCCACAGTACATCAACCACGGTACATCATCCACGGTACATCATCCACAGTACATCATCCACGGTACATCATCCACGGTACATCATCCACGGTACATCATCCACAGTACAACATCCACAGTACATCATCCACAGTACATCATCCACGGTACATCATCCACGGTACATCATCCACGGTACATCATCCACAGTACAACATCCACAGTACAACATCCACAGTACACCCTCCACAGTACATCATCCACGGTACATCAACCACAGTACATCATCCACGGTACATCATCCACGGTACATCATCCACAGTATAACATTCACAGTACAGCATCCATAATACCACATCCACAGTACAACATCCATAGTACAACACCACAGTACATCTTCCACAGTACACCCTGCACAATACATCTTCCACAGTACACCCTGCACAGTACATCTTCCACAGTACACCCTGCACAGTACATCATCCACGGTACATCATCCACGGTACATCATCCACAGTATATCATCCACGGTACATCACGGTACAACACCCACAGTACATCATCCACGGTACATCATCCATAGTACATCATCCACAGTACATCATCCACGGTACATCAACCACAGTACATCAACCACAGTACATCATCCACAGTAATTCATCCACAGTACATCAACCACAGTACATCATCCACAGTAATTCATCCACAGTACATCAACCACAGTACAACATCCACAGTACAACATCCACAGTACAACATCCACGGTACATCACCCACAGTACATCATCCACAGTACAACATCCACAGTACACCCTCCACAGTACATCATCCACAGTACATCACCCACAGTACAACATCCACAGTACACCCTCCACAGTACATCACCCACAGTATAACATCCACAGTACAGCATCCATAATACCACATCCACAGTACAACATCCACAGTACATCATCCACAGTACATCATCCACAGTACATCATCCACTGCACAACACCCCACAGTACATCATCCATTGTACAACACCCACAGTACAACATCCACAGTACAACATCCACAGTACATCATCCACAGAATAGCATCCACAGTACATCATCCACAATAAAACATCCACAGTACATCACCCACGGTACATCACCCACGGTACATCATCCACGGTACATCACCCACGGTACATCATTCACAGTACATCACCCACGGTACATCACGGTAGATAATCCATGGTGCATCATCCACGGTATATCACGGTACATCATCCATGGTACATCATCCATTGTACATCATCCACAGTACATCACCCACGGTACATCATCCACGGTACATCATCCACGGTACATCATCCACGGTACATCATCCATGGTACATCATCCACGGTACATCATCCACGGTACATCACCCACGGTACATCATCCACAGTACATCATCCATTGTACATCATCCACGGTACATCATCCACGGTACATCATCCACAGTACATCATCCATTGTACATCATCCACAGTACATCACCCACGGTACATCATCCACGGTACATCATCCACGGTACATCATCCACGGTACATCATCCATGGTACATCACCCACGGTACATCATCCACAGTACATCATCCATTGTACATCATCCACGGTACATCATCCACGGTACATCATCCACAGTACATCATCCACGGTACATCACGGTACATCATCCACGGTACATCAATCCACGGTACATCATCCACGGTACATCATCCATAGTAAATCATCCACGATACATCATCCACGGTACATCATCCACAGTACATCATCCACGGTACATCAACCACAGTACATCATCCACGGTACATCATCCACGGTACATCATCCACGGTACATCATCCACGGTACATCATCCACAGTACATCATCCACGGTACATCATCCACTGTACAACATCCACGGTACATCATCCATTGTACATCATCCACAGTACATCATCCACAGTACATCATCCATTGTACATCATCCACAGTACATCATCCATTGTACATCATCCACAGTACATCATCCACGGTACATCATCCACAGTACATCATCCATTGTACATCATCCACAGTACATCATCCACGGTACATCATCCACAATACATCATCCATTGTACATCATCCACAGTACATCATCCACGGTACATCATCCACAGTACATCATCCACGGTACATCATCACCGGTACATCATCCACAGTACATCATCCACGGTACATCATCCACGGTACATCATCCACGGTACATCATCCACAGTACATCATCCACGGTACATCATCCACTGTACAACACCCACAGTACATCCTCCACAGTACATCATCCACAGTATATCATCCATAGAATATCATCCACAGTACATCACCCACAGTACAACATCCACAGTACAGCATCGACAGTACATCATCCACAGTACAACATCCACAATAAAACATCCACAGTACATCATCCACAGTACATCCTCCACTGCACAACACCCCACAGTACATCCTCCATTGTACAACACCCACAGTACAACATCCACAGTACAACATCCACAGTACATCATCCACATAATAGCATCCACAGTACATCATCCACAATAAAACATCCACAGTACATCACCTACGGTACATCACCCACGGTACATCATCCACGGTACATCACCCACGGTACATCATCCACGGAACATCATCCACGGTACATCATCCACGGTACATCACCCACAGTACATCACCCACGGTACATCACGGTAAATCATCCATGGTGCATCATCCACGGTACATCATCCACGGTACATCATCCACGGTACATCATCCACGGTACATCATCCACGGTACATCATCCATTGTACATCACCCACGGTACATCACCCACGGTACATCATCCACAGTACATCATACATTGTACATCTTCCACGGTACATCACCCACGGTAAATCATCCATTGAACATCATCCACGGTACATCATCCACGGTACATCATCCACAGTACATCATCCACGGTACATCACGGTACATCATCCACGGTACATCATCCACGGTACATCATCCACGGTACATCATCCACGGTACATCATCCACAGTAAATCATCCACGATACATCATCCACGGTACATCATCCACAGTACATCATCCACGGTACATCAACCACAGTACATCATCCACGGTACATCATCCACAGTACATCATCCACGGTACATCATCCACAGTACATCATCCACGGTACATCATCCACAGTACATCTTCCACGGTACATCATCCACAGTACATCATCCACGGTACATCACGGTACATCATCCTATCCACAGTACAACACCCACAGTACAACATCCACAGTACATCATCCACGGTACATCATCCACAGTACATCATCCACGGTACATCATCCACGGTACATCATCACCGGTACATCATCCACAGTACATCATCCACGGTACATCATCCACTGTGCATCATCCACGGTACATCATCCACAGTACATCATCCACGGTACATCATCCACAGTACATCATCCACGGTACATCATCCACTGTACAAAACCCACAGTACATCCTCCACTGTACAACACCCACAGTACAACATCCACAGTACAACACCCACAGTACAACATCCACAGTACATCATCCACGGTACATCATCCACAGTACATCATCCACGGTACATCATCCACGGTACATCATCACCGGTACATCATCCACAGTACATCATCCACGGTACATCATCCACTGTGCATCATCCACGGTACATCATCCACAGTACATCATCCACGGTACATCATCCACTGTACAAAACCCACAGTACATCCTCCACTGTACAACACCCACAGTACAACATCCACAGTACAACATCCACAGTACAACACCCACAGTACAACATCCACAGTACATCATCCACAATACATCATCCACAGTACAACATCCACAATAAAACATCCACAGTACAACACCCACAGTACAACATCCACAGTACATCATCCACAGTACATCATCCACAGTACAACATCCACAGTACAACACCCACAGTACATCCTCCACAGTACAACACCCACAGTACATTCTCCACAGTACAACATCCACATTACATCCTCCACAGTTCAACATCCACAGTACATCCTCCACAGTACAACACCCACAGTACAACCTCCACAGTACAACATCCACAGTACATCTTCCAAAGTACAACATCCATAGTACAACCTCCAAAGTACAACATCCACAGTACATCATCCACAGTACATCATCCACAGTACAGCATCCACAGTACAACATCCACAGTACATCATCCACAGTACATCATCCACAGTACAACATCCACCGTACAACATCCACAGTACAACATCCACATTACAGCATCGACAGTACATCATCCACAGTACATCATTTATAGCATATCATCCACAGTACATCATCCACGGTACATCATCCACAATACATCATCGACAGAATATCCTCCACAGCAGTACAACATCCACAGTACAACATACACAGTACAATATCCACAGTACATTATCCTCAGTACATCATCCATGGACATCATCCACAATACATCACACACAGTACAACATCCACAGTACACCATCCACAGAATAGCATCCACATTACATCATCCACAATAAAACATCCACAGTTCATCATCCACAGTACATCATCCACAGTACATCATCCACAGTACAACACACACAGTACATCCTCCACAGTACAATATCCACAGTACAACATCCACAGTACAACACCCACAGTACAACATCCACTGTACAACATCCACAGTACAACATCAACAGTACAACACCCACAATACAACACCCACAGTACAACATCCACAGTACAACATCCACAGTACAACACCCACAGTACAACATCCACAGTACATCATCGACAGTACAACATCCACAGTACAACATCCACAGTATATCATCCACAGTACAACATCCACAGTACAACACCCACAGTACAACATCCACAGTACAACATCCACAGTACAACATCCACAGTACAACACCCACAGTACAACACCCACAATACAACATCCACAGTACAACACCCACAGTACAACATCAACAGTACAACATCCACAGTACATCATCCACAGTACATATATATAAATGCACAATGGGGAACATAATGTAAGCTGTAATGATAAGAAATGTTTCTATATATCAATATCCAATGGTGTTTTTTTGGGCCCATTCGGTGTAACCCATTTATTAATATCCGTATGTTAGGGGTCACATACCCATCCACTACCAACAGTACATATTGTGTTTCATTTATTATAGATAAATATATTATGATAATAATTTAACCCAACAGCTGACAACAAATTCCAGAGTCCCGAGGGAATGGTTCAAGAGGCCCTCCTCAAATGTTGGTGCCCTCGTGTCTCCGGGACATCGTTAGTGTGGAACTGTGAGGTTCAAGAGGCCCTCCTCAAATGTTGGTGCCCTCGTGTCTCCGGGACATCGTTAATGTGGAAATGTGAGGTTCAAGAGGCCCTCCTCAAATGTTGGTGTCCTCGTGTATCCGGGACATCGTTAGTGTGGAACTGTGAGGTTCAAGAGGCTCTCCTCAAATGTTGGTGTCCTCGTGTCTTCGGGACATCGTTAGTGTGGAACTGTGAGGTTCAAAGAGGCCCTCCTCAAATGTTGGTGACCTCGTGTCTCCGGGACATCGTTAGTGTGGAACTGTGAGGGTCAAGAGGCCCTCCTCAAATGTTGGTGTCCTCGTGTCTCGGGATATCGTTAGTGTGGAACTGTGAGGTTCAAGAGGCCCTCCTCAAATGTTGGTGTCCTCGTGTCTCCGGGACATCGTTAGTGTGGAAATGTGAGGTTCAAGAGGCCCTCCTCAAATGTTGGTGTCCTCGTGTCTCCGGGACATCGTTAGTGTGGAACTGTGAGGTTCAAGAGGCCCTCCTCAAATGTTGGTGTTCTCGTGTCTCCGGGACATCGTTAGTGTGGAACTGTGAGGTTCAAGAGGCCCTTCTCAAATGTTGGTGTCCTCGTGTCTCCGGGATATCGTTAGTGTGAAACTGTGAGGTTCAAGTGGCCCTCCTCAAATGTTGGTGCCCTCGTGTCTCCGGGACATCGTTAGTGTGGAACTGTGAGGTTCAAGAGGCCCTCCTCAAATGTTGGTGTCCTCGTGTCTCCGGGATATCGTTAGTGTGGAACTGTGAGGTTCAAGTGGCCCTCCTCAAATGTTGGTGCCCTCGTGTCTCCGGGACATCGTTAGTGTGGAACTGTGAGGTTCAAGAGGCCCTCCTCAAATGTTGGTGTCCTCGTGTCTCCGGGACATCGTTAGTGTGGAACTGTGAGGTTCAAGAGGCCCTCCTCAAATGTTGGTGTCCTCGTGTCTCCGGGACATCGTTAGTGTGGAACTGTGAGGTTCAAGAGGCCCTTCTCAAATGTTGGTGTCCTCGTGTCTCCGGGATATCGTTAGTGTGGAACTGTGAGGTTCAAGTGGCCCTCCTCAAATGTTGGTGCCCTCGTGTCTCCGGGACATCGTTAGTGTGGAACTGTGAGGTTCAAGAGGCCCTCCTCAAATGTTGGTGTCCTCGTGTCTCCGGGACATCGTTAGTGTGGAACTGTGAGGTTCAAGAGGCCCTCCTCAAATGTTGGTGTCCTCGTGTATCCGGGACATCGTTAGTGTGGAACTGTGAGGTTCAAGAGGCCCTCCTCAAATGTTGGTGTCCTCGTGTCTCCGGGACATCGTTAGTGTGGAACTGTGAGGTTCAAAGAGGCCCTCCTCAAATGTTGGTGACCTCGTGTCTCCGGGACATCGTTAGTGTGGAACTGTGAGGTTCAAGAGGCCCTCCTCAAATGTTGGTGTCCTCGTGTCTCCGGGACATCGTTAGTGTGGAAATGTGAGGTTCAAGAGGCCCTCCTCAAATGTTGGTGTCCTCGTGTCTCCGGGACATCGTTAGTGTGGAACTGTGAGGTTCAAGAGGCCCTCCTCAAATGTTGGTGTTCTCGTGTCTCCGGGACATCGTTAGTGTGGAACTGTGAGGTTCAAGAGGCCCTTCTCAAATGTTGGTGTCCTCGTGTCTCCGGGATATCGTTAGTGTGGAACTGTGTGGTTCAAGTGGCCCTCCTCAAATGTTGGTGCCCTCGTGTCTCCGGGACATCGTTAGTGTGGAACTGTGAGGTTCAAGAGGCCCTCCTCAAATGTTGGTGTCCTCGTGTCTCCGGGATATCGTTAGTGTGGAACTGTGAGGTTCAAGTGGCCCTCCTCAAATGTTGGTGCCCTCGTGTCTCCGGGACATCGTTAGTGTGGAACTGTGAGGTTCAAGAGGCCCTCCTCAAATGTTGGTGTCCTCGTGTCTCCGGGACATCGTTAGTGTGGAACTGTGAGGTTCAAGAGGCCCTTCTCAAATGTTGGTGTCCTCGTGTCTCCGGGATATCGTTAGTGTGGAACTGTGAGGTTCAAGTGGCCCTCCTCAAATGTTGGTGCCCTCGTGTCTCCGGGACATCGTTAGTGTGGAACTGTGAGGTTCAAGAGGCCCTCCTCAAATGTTGGTGTCCTCGTGTCTCCGGGACATCGTTAGTGTGGAACTGTGAGGTTCAAGAGGCCCTCCTCAAATGTTGGTGTCCTCGTGTGTCCGGGACATCGTTAGTGTGGAACTGTGAGGTTCAAGACGCCCTCCTCAAATGTTGGTGTCCTCGAGTCTCCGGGACATCGTTAGTGTGGAACTGTGAGGTTCAAGAGGCCCTCCTCAAATGTTGGTGTCCTCGTGTCTCCGGGACATCGTTAGTGTGGAACTGTGAGGTTCAAGAGGCCCTCCTCAAATGTTGGTGTCCTCGTGTATCCGGGACATCGTTAGTGTGGAACTGTGAGGTTCAAGAGGCCCTCCTCAAATGTTGGTGTCCTCGTGTCTCCGGGACATCGTTAGTGTGGAACTGTGAGGTTCAAGAGGCCCTCCTCAAATGTTGGTGTCCTCGTGTATCCGGGACATCGTTAGTGTGGAACTGTGAGGTTCAAGAGGCCCTCCTCAAATGTTGGTGTCCTCGTGTCTCCGGGACATCGTTAGTGTGAAACTGTGAGGTTCAAAGAGGCCCTCCTCAAATGTTGGTGTCCTCGTGTCTCCGGGACATCGTTAGTGTGGAACTGTGAGGTTCAAGAGGCCCTCCTCAAATGTTGGTGTCCTCGTGTCTCCGGGACATCGTTAGTGTTGATGTGCTCGCCTGCTCGTGTCTCCGGGACATCGTTAATGTTGATGTGCTCGCCTGCTCGTGTCTCCGGGACATCGTTAGTGTGGAACTATGAGGTTCAAAGAGGCCCTCCTCAACTGTTGGTGTCCTCGTGTCTCCGGGACATCGTTAGTGTGTAACTGTGAGGTTCAAGAGGCCCTCCTCAAATGTTGGTGTCCTCGTGTCTCCGGGACATCTTTAGTGTGGAACATTGCTGTAAATGATGGACCGTGGATTAACATTATGCTGCCTTGACATATTGGCATATTAATATAAGATTGATAGGGCGCATCAATGATATCATTCTATAGTGGCGTACAGCTCACACATAGGTGCCCATCCGTATAACACGAGGAACGGACACACTACACCTGTCCTCCGAGACTCAACAAGAGCGCCTACCTGTTCCCAGGGTGGCGGGGCCACTCCCTACCCTCGATCCTAGCGGAGGTAGCTTCAAGTAAGGACATATAGCTTAAAGAGAACACAGGGGCCTACAGAAAAGATGCAAGTATTAATTAGGATAGCTATTCGCATGGAACTTGATCAAACCAATGCGCTTCATGTGGAAATAAACTTAACAGTTAGTGAGGCCCTAACTGCTCATTTAGTTTATGTTTGTGGGGCACCAACAGCTGAGGTCATATAGCGACTCCCCAGTAATCAACATCTTCTAAACATGGATCTGCCTCTCATAAAACATAACGTGAATGATCAGAACCTAGTTATAGACTGTCGTAACTACGTTTTGGAAAACTTTTCAAGATACACAAAAAAACCTGTCTGTTTCCTTTAAAATTTATTGTTTTACCAAAACCCAAAGGTTTTAAGTTTAATTGTAAATCGTGTTACAGAACATAATAAATAAACAAAATAAAAATATGATGACACCTTATTTATTAAAGAGATAGTGACTTACTACTGTATTGCGTGCTGTTCCTATTATTCTTGGATACCTTTTGGTTGCAAGACAGTAGTAACTTGACTTACGACTGTTTTGCAGTCAAATGTTTTGACAATTGCCGACATAAAATAGTGCAATATAGTAGTAAGTCTTGTGGTACGGACAATTAGTGGTTGGGTTCTTATTATTTGTCAATAACTGTCAAGAAATTAACTCAACCATTATAAACTAGCAACGTGTATAGTGTTCGTTTTCAAGAATTTGAGTCACAACATGAGAAAAGTGGTCTTACAGGTGAAATGTGCATACATGTACTTAGAATAGTCAGTGCATACTCGCAGTCTGATCAGAGTCTTCTCAAGTTCATTAATATTGAATGCATAGTGTGTCTTATTCCCGATACAAACAGAAGACCCAGATCAGCGTGCACATCAATGTGATCTGGGCATTCACTGTTGATATAAACCATCTATATAATTTTTTTTTTCTTCAGAAGGCGTCGCTCATATGGGCAATCGGTAGCGACGATAAATAAACGTAAAACACACAAGCAGGTTAAAGCGAACGACCAGTGTCATTTCGTAGTAAGGATTGATTTGTGTTTTCATTTGCCTTTTCAGAAATACTGAAGTCTGTGTTATTTCTAGCAAAGGGATTCTGTATATGTATTGTGACTAGTTTCTATATTAGATGTAGCACTCTCCAGTAGATGGCGCCGTGCTCTCCGGGGTGTCCGCGGTGACACTGATACACGGGCGTTGTAAGCCTCTCGTTGTGTGCTGCTGCACTTCAATGCGCAGCCAAACATAGCTAGTACAACGGCTACACTTGTACAAAACATTATTTGGGTTCAACATAAGTAGTGTGGTCATGGTAATCTTATGACCAGGTATGCAACTAAAGAATACTGCTAGAAACATGCAATAGTACAAACAAAAGCTAATAATTGTGAAGAGATCTATCAACTTCGCTTGCATGATTGCTAGTCGTTTGTCTGTGGAGTCCGTTCCCGTCGGCATGCCGGAATTAAAGGAACAAAAACACCGTCGGAAACAGCCACAGCAGCAACAACACACCGCATCTTTGAAACGCTTAGATAAGTAGGACAACCTTGTAAACAGTTGTTTCTCACAATGGACTGTTTCATCGTCGTCTTCTTCCCTTTCAGTCTACAAAAATTGAAATCATTAAAAACGAAGGTACATACATATACCCGCACATACACGTTACAGTGGCGTAGCTTCCTAGTTACACATTTATTTCAAAAATTACAACATGAAAATGTGAAACAAAATGCAATAAAATGACGGGTAAGGAATATATATAAGGTATATGATTTGCAGCTAACCAACCGAGTATGAACACAAGTCGGTCGTCATTACTTATTAATCGATAAAAGAACTACACAAATATGCATTTTAGTTCTCGCCAAAACATGCTTTAAAATGTTCAACAAGCAGATATGGGATATAGACATTCAAAATATTCAGGGGAGATACCCTGTTTCCTTATCCCAATAATGCCCACACATATATCAAGCACAAGCTACGCCCCAGTCAACTACATACGCCCATTATATCCATATATAAACTACATGTACCCATATATAAACTACATGTACCCATATATAAACTACATGTACCCATATATAAACGTCAATACATAGTAGTGGATCAGTAGTCGAGTGCCAGGTCTCTCCTCCACAACGTTCACGTCATAACTTAGGTACAGCTCGAAGCAGGAAAATGGGTCAAGAATTTCGCTGACTCCAGGCTCGCTATCGAAACAGAAGAAGCAGTGTGATTCAGTGTGAGTGGCAACGGACTAACCTACCACCTAATGATCGGTGTGGTGGCGACGGATATCTGGTGAGTGTGCTTAGCCTGATCCGGTAGCAACGTGTACCCCAGCGAAGAAACCGGAAACCATTATTGCTGCTGTGAGCTGATACATGATGGAGGATGTGCCACTAAAAGCCTTCGAAAGAAAGTATACAGGACTTATCACCCTAGGAAGAACGAAGATGCCTCTCTTCAGATGTCTACATAAGCATCGTAGCAGTCAACATAAACTACTTAGAGAAACCAGTCGCCCACATGCCTCGGCGGAGGTGACTATAAATAAAACTACAATATTAGATTAGAAAATGTATACAATCAGGGCACATACGTTCATTGAAGGAAGCGATGGGACTGGTGAATATTTGTTAGTTCATAGCAAGTAATTCGATTTCTTTTGTGCTTTCCAATGAATGATTGAGTTTTCTCAGTGAAAGAAAACGCCATCTTCCATAGTTTTGAAACAGTGAAAGATGGTGTTTGCTCTGTCACTACTCGAGTTTCGCATTCCTCCGCGGTGTGGGTGTACTTTCTGTATTTTAGCTATTTTCTGATAATAACGCCACTCGTAGAAATACAATTTCGATGATCACTCGATGAAATAGAATTCCGTCTTACACTATTAAACACAACTATCCTCTATTTCATTTCTATATATCTGTAACAGTCAGCATTTCTATCAAGTTCTTTTGTTACATAGTCATTGTTTTATTTCATTCCTATAATTTCAATCAGTTAGATTCTTTGTATAATGGTGAGATTTACATTATAGTTTATAAAAAGGAGATCACCAATGCACTTTCTTAAGCAGATGTTATCTGATATTATTATCTATTGTGTCTTAGTAGAGTTGTCATAGTTGACATTATTTAAAATTTATGGTTTCCTTAATATATTAAATGCCTTTTGTACAATCAGAGATTTGATTATAATCTTAACCAGTTAGTGATAAAGAGGACTTTGTAATACATAGTCATAGTATAACAATAATGCAGCACTGTGTACGTACATCTGTAGTCTCTCTTCTTGCCAACAAAGCAATCAAGTAAAGCAGAAAGACGAGGACCTCGATAAGGATATGCGTAATCATCCACACATCAATGGCTCTGATGTAGGAAACCGCTGGTAATCTAAGGTATATACCAAGCCATTGAGTCGTCAGCGCGATGATACCGCCGCTGTAGATCGTCAGACGGGGTGATACTCGTTCGTCGTCTAGAAATAAGGACAGCCAACTCATGAATGCCACTGCTATACCAGGGCCATACAGTTGAAAGAAGTAAGCATTTCCATTTCTCTCAAATACAATGCTTGTTTTCACTGCCGAGAAATTACCACCTGAAAAAGTAATAAGTTGTATGAAGACGGTGATCTGGCTCGGCGACTTCGCGCGAGTATAGAATGCTAGTATGTAACATATTGGACTGTGAGGCCCGTGACAATAGTTTACATATTGGATCTGTTTTATGTGAATAAAACCCTGGCACATACAGCACTGTGACTAGGAAACTTGTGAAACGCGGCCAGTTATTTACTCTCTGGTAGTAAGCAACACATGTAAATGTAGTGTATACAAAATATATAC
This sequence comes from Archivesica marissinica, assembly GCA_014843695.1. Classification (NCBI taxonomy): domain Eukaryota; kingdom Metazoa; phylum Mollusca; class Bivalvia; order Venerida; family Vesicomyidae; genus Archivesica; species Archivesica marissinica. The sequence goes on from CM026397.1 coordinate 46,989,499, forward strand.
AACAACTAGCCAGACATAGGTATACTATATAGAGGACACTCAGCAGTGCGCACATCTCCGCGTCACATATCTCCGCGTAACGCATATCTCCGCGCTACGCATATCTCCGCGCCATACTTACCTCCGCACAACGCATATCTCCGCGCCACACATAGCTCCGCACAACGCATCTCTCCGCGCCACACATCTCCGCGCAACGCATATCTCCGCGTAATGCAAATTCTTCGAGCAACGCATGTCTCCGCGCAACGCATAACTCCGCGTAACGCATATTTCCACAATTCATATCTCCGCGCAACGCATGTCTCCGCACCACGCTGTATCGTCATATGGATCATCACCAAAAGTTTGAACCCCATGGCGGACCTTCCCAAAATAAATCAGAAAGTGAAACAAACAAAGCAAAGAAACAAACAACTGTAGTGAAATCACAGCCTCCGGACGGACGTAATAATGTTACCAACAAGAAACTCTGAACAAACAGATTGGGTTCTTCGACCTCAAGTTTACAAATGACAAAGAAGTGTATTTTTGTTCTAAATCCTCTGTGTAAGTATCGAAGGAGCATTGGAGCACACATCGGTTGTACAGTTTGTTTGTAGTTGTTATCTAAAGAGAGTTTGGATTGGTTTTTGAACAAGGCTACACATTTCGTTTAGGTCAATTGCGAAAGGAGTTATTGCAATATTAATCCAAATAGAATCCGTCGCCAATAGGGAGATATATAAGAGGCAATTTGGATCTAATGTATTGCCTGCGGACGCCACCATCCTGGCTGTAGCGGGGCAATATATCAACACTCATCAGCAACCACCGTATCCATTACACAAAGGAGGGTCAACTACAAATACAGGTTGAACTATCAATCAAGCATCGCACGAATAATGCATAACGCAACATTATCTCCAGCATTAACCCTAGACACATCCTTAATTATATTGCAAAAGCTCGTTTGATTTAATATGTGTACTGCAATGAAACCCGCAAGTAGCACACAATTCCAGGATACAATTAGATATAGCATGGAGTACTTATCGGCTAAGTTGGGTTCCGAGAGAAAGCAACAACGCTTAACAGATCGCAAAAATAAATTCTCAGCAAATGCTGAAAAATATTCATAATGAATAGATCTTGGTAAGAGAATAACATACGTTTTCCAAGTCATCTTGTACATTGCATTAACTATTGTTATTCGAGCTTACACACGCATGCCCTTACAATACGTTCTCCAAGTCATCTTGTACATTGCATTAACTATTGTTATTCGAGCTTACACACGAATGCCCCTACAATGCAGCTAGTTGAGGTCGCAGCTAGACACCCGGCTATGGGGGATACCCCGGCACTATTCTAGTCTCTTTATCGTAATGAACCCTGGGAGAAAAATATATTTACAAACCGTCACTGAAGGCATTATACGCGTAATTCTAAAATAAGTATCGCAGCTTACACAATACAAATAAATGGACGGAACATACCGGGCGACTTGTAGGTAATAGTAATTTCGTATTTACTATTAGGTCAACATTCAGGCATCCGACGTATACCTTGCCCCACCCTGGTTACTATACCCCAGGACTTTTGTTACAACTCAAATTACACTGTAGCATCAATCAAATATCATTTCTTGTCAAAAACACACATTTCTGAACAGTTTTGTATTTTGGGTTGTAACAATGTCCTAGGGTGTAGTAACCCGGGTGTCCAGGGTAAGCGTCGGGTTCCTGTAGGTCAATACGGTGCTACCATGTGGACTGCGAATCCATGGGTTGTGAGTTCAATTTCCCTTTTCCACAACAAACTACTGATATTAATAGTATTTCGGATGGGAATAACCAAGTCTCAATATGTCGGTGCTGTACACATTGCGGGGTCGACGATAAATAAACGCTTAATAATATTAATAATAATAATGATGATGATGATGATAACGACGACGACGACGACGACGACGACGACGACGATGATGATGGCGATGATGATGGCGATGATGATGGCGATGATGATGGCGATGATGATGATGGCGATGATGATGATGGCGATGATGATGATGATGATGGCGATGATGATGATGGCGATGATGATGGCGATGATGATGGCGATGATGATGGCGATGATGATGGCGATGATGATGGCGATGATGATGGCGATGATGATGGCGATGATGATGGCGATGATGATGGCGATGATGATGATGATGATGATGATGATGATGATGATGATGATGATGATGATGATGATGATATTATAATAATAATAATAATAAATAAATAATGATAATAATATGACAACCATGTAGACTGTAGGGTGAGTGTGAATCATTGAGTGTGTTTCCAGTTGATACTTTGAACTCTGACATTGAAACGTCTACAATTGATACTGGGTTCATATAGCACTATGTGAGCAGCAGCGTATCGTCCGTGTACGTAACTATAACAGAAACAGTTATAAATACCACCATACCAATGCACAGATACTTGGTCAATGGTCCGTTAGCATCTTCACCAGTTCGCTTTTGGGAATACTTATTTTTTTGGTTAAAACGATAAAAACCTGCATCTACTTATCCAGGCCATGTATATTATGGTCTGGATGATTTGGTTGATTATTTAAGTTTGAATATAAACTTTATAAAGTGCTATATTGTGTCTACAACTTGAATGGGGATACCGACAGTAAATAACATTTTATGTCTGATGCAAAATTTAAGCATTCCAAAAATGCTAACTGGCAATGAACCATTCATCAAGTGTCTGTGCAAGAATTGCAAAACACCGTGTCGTATTTATTCAGCACCAATTGTACTACGATTTGCCCCTAGCACTTTATCTAGGGCCATTTTCATAAAATTGATCTAGTCTAGTAGTCTAATAAGTTGTACACAATGTCATTTCGCTTTGTGCATACTGCATGTAGTGTGTTACTTGTACGTATATTAATCTTCATATAATCCAGGATATTAAAACTTGAAACTTGTTTATTTGCTTAAACGCCTATTTCTACATATAAATACATATTCAATGGCGTAGTACAATAATGAATTAAAAGATAATAAAAACAGTACATCAATCCAGATACAAACATTAAATAACCAGTCACCAATGAAGAAATCACATTAGAATATTCAGAACAATACGTAGTAGTCTCTGAAGAAGTGAGTTTTCAATTGTTTCCTGAATAGGTTAACTGACTCACCTTGTCTAAGGCTCAAAGGCAGTCCATTCCAAAGCTTGGGCTCAACAGTACTAAAACTTCTGTCACTGAAGGTCTTTTTCTTATTAATATACGGGACAAGGTAGCATCCTAATGATGATTCAGAGGATCGTAGTGAGCGTTTTGAGACTTTACTGGACAAAAGTTCAATAATGTATTGAGGAGCATTTCCAACAGAAGTTGTACATATAAGTGAGGATTTTAAATTAATTCTGCCTTACTAGGTAACCAATGCAAATCATGTAATGCCTGGTTTGAACTATCACGCATATTGCGGTTGAGAACAAGTTTAGCACACATATTTTGGACACGTTGTAATTTACCTAACTCACACTGAGTAATACCATAATAAAGTATAGCGTTACAATAATCCAAGTGAGAAATTACTAACGACAGCACTAAGATCTCAGTGGCTTCTTTAGTTAGAAATTTACGGATGCTTTTGCTCTTAAAATAGTTCAACATTGCAATTTTACACTTTCTTTTAATATGTTCCTTGACATTAAGTGTGTCATATAGAAATATCTGATACAACTTTGCAGTTCGATTGTATCACTGCATATTTCAATTTCCTTGGTGATACACTTATTCAACTGAGGGCGACTACCTAACATGATAAGTTCTACTGTGGCTGCATTCATTTTTAGTTTGTTTTTGTTCATCCAATAATTGATAACAATAGCACATTCTGGAAGATCTTGAATTGCAGTCTCTTCTGTGATGGTGGTTGGTTGCACACGAATGTTCGCTGTATGGTCGTCCGACAATCCAAAGACGGAAATGGACGGGGTACAATGTCAAATAGACTCCAGGTATAGGTCAAATAGAGCCAGGGACCCAAACAACTTCCTTGCGGAACATGTAAGATCGCGCTGAGATGACAATATTTGATTCACCTTCACTCGACAGCTGCGTGGTCGCAGGTATGAATCCAACCATTCCAGCGCTTTACCACAAACACCATACTGATTGTTCAGTACATCGACGAGGATGTCGTGGTCGACCGTGTCGAACACCGCACTAAGGTATATAGCTATTAGTGCGATAACCTCCTCATGTTCCATTCCATCAAGCAAATCATTCACAAGTCGGAGTAAAGCGGACTGACACGAGTGAAACTGTCTATAAGCAGACTGGTTCATTGTGAGGAGGGTATGCTCATGTGCATGCTGATTTAGTCTATAAAGTGCCACTTTTTCAATTAATTTTGACAAAAATGACAAATTGCTTACAGGGCGATAATTGGCAAATTTCCAAATATTAAATAAATATCATTATTAACATTATTTCATTAAACTCTGTGAAATCATCAACTTTTAACAATCCAAGCGCCATAACTCAAGTGTGCTCGGTCTGTTAGTGTCACTTGGATTAATACGGTCGTTACTTTAATGCTTACATATGTATCATGTTATTGTTCAGATCAAGTTATTACGCTCTTGGTAATGTATTTATGTGTGAACATCTTCAAGCACAGTCATCACTTACCGCTCTGCATCTGCAACGAGCAAACTTGTTGGTCATACGGGTAATATGCCAGATCTATCGTGGCTCGTAATGCTAGAGACAGTCTGTGTGAAAATACAAACAATATTGTAGACAAATCAGCAAACCGAGAAACCATGGCATCAACAATGGTTCCATTCCTATATACATGTATCTTCACATTGTTATCTGTTACTTACCTAACACTGTAAACAATAGTTCCATTCCTGTATACATGTATACTTGTATCATCACATTGTTATCTGTTACTTACCTAGCACTGTAAACAATGGTTCCATTCCTGTATACATGTATTGTTCTTCACATTGTTATCTGTTACTTACCTAGCACTGTAAACAATAGTTCCATTCCTGTATACATGTATACATGTATCGTCACATTGTTATCTGTTACTTACCTAGCACTGTAAACAATGGTTCCATTCCTGTATACATGTATACATGTATCGTCACATTGTTATCTGTTACTTACCTAGCACTGTGAACAATAGTTACGATTGTGCCTTAGGCAAGGCATTTAAATTCACGTTGTTCTCTCTCCCTCGTGGCGATGGATTATCAGGATGGGTCTCGGAGTGATTTATATAAGTTGATACTTGTTTCGCAATCGGTTATTTGTTACTACCTAGCACTGTAAACAATGGTTCCATTCCTGTATACATGTATACATGTATCGTCACATTGTTATCTGTTACTTACCTAGCACTGTAAACAATAATTCCATTCCTGTATACATGTATACTTGTATCATCACATTGTTATCTGTTACTTACCTAGCACTGTAAACAATGGTTCCATTCCTGTATACATGTATACATGTATCGTCACATTGTTATGTTACTTACCTAGCACTGTAAACAATAATTCCATTCCTGTATACATGTATACATGTATCATCACATTGGTATCTGTTACTTACCTAGCACTGTAAACAATAGTTCCATTCCTGTATACATGTATACTTGTATCATCACATTGTTATCTGTTACTTACCCAGCACTGTAAACAATGGTTCCATTCCTGTATACATGTATACATGTATCGTCACATTGTTATCTGTTACTTACCTAGCACTGTAAACAATGGTTCCATTCCTGTATACATGTGTACATGTATCGTCACATTGTTATCTTTACTTACCTAGCACTGTAAACAATGGTTCCATGCCTGTATACATGTATACATGTATCATCACATTGTTATCTGTTACTTACCTAGCACTGTAAACAATGGTTCCATTCCTGTATACATGTATCATCACATTGTTATCTGTTACTTACCTAGCACTGTAAACAATGGTTCCATGCCTGTATACATGTATACATGTATCATCACATTGTTATCTGTTACTTACCTAGCACTGTAAACAATAGTTTACTGTATACATGTATCGTCACATTGTTATCTGTTACTTACCTGGCACTGTAAACAATGGTTCCATTCCTGTATACATGTATCATCACATTGTTATCTGTTACTTACCTAGCACTGTAAACAATGGTTCCATTCCTGTATAAATGTACCGTCACATTGTTATCTGTTACTTACCTAGCACTGTAAACAATAGTTTACTGTATACATGTATCATCACATTGTTATCTGTTACTTACCTAGCACTGTAAACAATGGTTCCATTCCTGTATACATGTATACATGTATCATCACATTGTTATCTGTTACTTACCTAGCACTGTAAACAATGGTTCCATTCCTGTATACATGTATAACATTGTTATCTGTTACTTACCTAGCACTGTAAACAATAGTTCCGTTCCTGTATACATGTATCCATCACATTGTTATCTGTTACTTACCTAGCACTGTAAACAATGTTTCCTTCTGTATACATGTATCATCACATTGTTATCTGTTTTTTGTGTTGTTTTTTTTGTTTTTGTTTTGTTTTTGTGTTGGTTTTTTTTGTTTTTGTTTTGTTTTTGTGTTGGTTTTTTTTGTTTTTGTTTTGTTTTTGTGTTGGTTTAGTTTACTGTATACATGTATCGTCACATTGTTATCTGTTACTTACCTGCACTGTAAACAATGGTTTTGTATACATGTATCATCACATTGTTATCTGTTACTTACCTAGCACTGTAAACAATGGTTCCATTCCTGTATAATGTATCATCACATTGTTATCTGTTACTTACCTAGCACTGTAAACAATGGTTTTCTGTATACATGTATCATCACATTGTTATCTGTTACTTACCTAGCACTGTAAACAATGGTTCCATTCCTGTATAATGTACCTCACATTGTTATTGTTACTTACCTAGCACTGTAAACAATGGTTCCATTCCTGTATACATGTACCATCACATTGTTATCTGTTACTTACTAAACAATGGTTCCTTCCTGTATACATTACATCACATTATTAGCTGTCACTTTGTGAAACTCGTACTTTCTGTCATTTAAGAAGTAAACGTCTGGTTGCCAGATTCTGTCCACATCGTCGCCGCCAAAGTCCAGTCGTGTGTAATTGGCAAGAACGGTGTAATTAAGACGCTTATCTTCCCACCACATTTGCAGATATATGTATACTTTGTACTCCTGTAAATGTAATACATACACTATATAAATAGTGCATGACACTCACCGAGATGAACTATTTATTTTGCTATGCCGAACACTCGGCTGTTCTGGCTTTATGTTGTTTGGTAATCCTGACAGTTTCTCGTGACAAAGTTACAGTTTATATCACAAAGCTACAGTTTATATCACAAAGTTACAGTTTATATCACAAAGTTACAGTTTATATCACAAAGTTACAATTTATATCACAAAGTTACAGTTTATATCACAAAGTTACAGTTTATATCACAAAGCTACAGTTTATATCACAGTTTATATTACAAAGCTACAGTTTATATCACAAAGCTACAGTTTATATCACACGGTTACAGTTTATATCACAGTTTATATCACAAAGTTACAGTTTATATCACAAAGCTACAGTTTATATCACAAAGTTACAGTTTATATCACAAAGTTACAGTATATATCACATAGCTACAGTTTATATCATAAAGTTACAGTTTATATCACAAAGTTACAATATCACAACGTTACAGTTTATATCACAGTTTATATCACAAAGCTACAGTTTATATCACAAAGTTACAGTTTATATCACAAAGTTACAGTTTATATCACAAAGCTATAGTTTATATCACAAAGCTACAGTTAATAAATTATATCACAGTGGTTTTACCGAAACATTTTTCAGCTAAACATTATTTGAGTCTACATAAAAACAAGATGGCGGCATAACAAATGAAATCATATTGAAATTAAACGGTAAAGTCCGAGTAGCGGGATTTTGTTCCGAATGAGGCTATTCAAAGTTGAGACATTGCCGTGAGACTTTGAAAAATGTCGCCCGTTCGAGTATGGCAAATTGTGCATGGGGTAGTCACGTGAGATATAACAAATACATAATGTAACTCATATGAACATATCAAGGATTTTGTTTTCCGATGAATTACAGATACATACATAATTATATATATATATATATAGCTTTATTTGAACAGAAAGCAATATTCACATGAGATCACAAATGTATAAAGCATTTTACAAGCATGATGGTCAGTGGTATATCAAAGAACACTCTCAAGTACATAAGAGGTGTAGACGTATCAGTTACTATACTATTTGCGGAGGAAAGTGCTTAATAGAATGAATGATTTCTTTACTCGAAGGCTTTTGCAACAAATAACGCTATTTTCAGAATTTTCTGAAGATTTGGGAATATTTGGTATTTTCCGGAAATATATTTTATATGTTGCGTTCTAAGTTCAAATAGTGAACACTCTAATAAAATTCGTCTTCTAACTTATGATAGTACACACATGTTCGTTCATTTCTTGGAATTGTATTTGATAATTATATAAATGACATAATACACTATTGCATTTTAATATGAAAATTAATGTAAAATGTAAAAAGTTAATCCATCAAATTACTACGCAAAAAAAATGAAAATGTGTCTGTTTTAATGTATATAACTGTAAATTGTAACATCCTCATGGAAAGGAATTTACATAAGCTCTCAGCTTGTTTTACAATCCATTTCAGATATCATGTTGTATTTATATACCGTATATATATTGAATGAACTGAATAAAATATGTTTAAACTAAACTAATTAACTAAGTAAACGCTGGGTTGATGCAGAGCATCAAGTACCCGGAGAAAATGTGTATGTTTTAATGTATATACAAGTAAACGCTGGGTTGATGTAGAACGTCAAGTACCCGGAGAAAATGTGTATGTTTTAATGTATATACAAGTAAACGCTGGGTTGATGCAGAGCATCAAGTACCCGGAGAAAATGTGTATGTTTTAATGTATATACAAGTAAACGCTGGGTTGATGTAGAACGTCAAGTACCCGGAGAAAATGTGTATGTTTTAATGTATATACAAGTAAACGCTGGGTTGATGCAGAGCATTAAGTACTCGGAGAAAATGTGTATGTACAATGTTGAGGTAGGAAGCTGATATATATATATTAAAAGCAGTAAGATATATTTATAATGAATATTAAAGATATATTTATAATGAACATAGTAGCACAAACTTCAATGTGTATATTATATTATAATAACATTTATGTTTACTGTGAAAATAAGAAGTAACTAAATTATACAAGTAAATACCACAGGGTGAGAAACGTGCTTAGCCAACCCGACACACTAACCCGACACACCAACCCGACACCAACCCGACACCAACCCGACACACCAACCCGACACACCAACCCGACACCACCAACCCGACACCAACCCGACACACCAACCCGACACCAACGCACCGACAAACCCGACACACCCGACACCAACCCGACACCAACCCGACACCAACCAGACACACCAACCCGACACCAACCCGACACACCAACCCGACACCAACCCGACACACCAACCCGACACCAACCCGACACAAACCCGACACCAACCCGACACCCTTTCGCTTAAGCAGTGAAGATTAATGAATAGTAGCCATAGTCACGTGCGGCGATATATTCTTAACAGAAATATATTTATTTTATAAATAAAAGTAAACATAGCAAACATATCAAGGAACATACACACAGTTAACGGTATGTTGAAAACACATTTAAAGGCTTCATTATGTATGACCAAAGTTTCCATTGAATCGCATTTCTGATCAATTTATTAATTTCTGTATTTAATGCCGTGACCTAATGATCAGCTATTATTATGTTTTCACACGTTTTGTTTTAATCTGGATTCGCTTTAGAAGTATCCTTTCACGTACATCACACGTTTTGTTTTAATCTGGATTCGCTTTAGAAGTATCCTTTCTTTACAACTGTAATGCAAATGCTTCGCTAACATTTTCAAAACCTGTTTGACAATTACCAATTTTAATGATGCTTCTATCATATGACATTTCCTACATCAAATATAGACCGACTTACTAGTATCGTCCATGAACGAATATCGAAAGGTATCACGTATCACGTTATACTAGCGACATCATTCAGGCAAAATAAATCAGATATCCCCCTCTCTCTCCTCTCTCCCTCACTATCTCTCTCCTCTCTCCCCTATCTCTCCTCTCTCTCTTCTCTCTCTCCTCTCTCCCATATATCTCTCCCCTCCACTCTATCTCACATCTCTCTCTGTTCTCTCTCTCCTCTCTCTCCTCTCTCTCCTCTCTCTACTCTCTCTCTCCTCTCTCTCTCTCATCTCATCCTCTCTTCCCTTCTCTTCCTCCACTCTCTCCCCCCCCTCCTCCCTCTCTCTCTTCTCTCTATCTATCTCTCTCTATCTCTCTCTCTATCTCTATATCTCTCTCATCTCTCCTATCTCTCTTTCTCTCTCTATCTCTCTTGTATCTCTCTCTTTCTCTCTCTCTCTCTTCTCTCCTCTATCTCTCTCTCTCTTTCTCTCTCTCTCCTCTCTCCCCTCTCTTCCTCCTCTCCTCACTCCCCTCTCTCCCCTCTCTCTTCTCTCTCTCTATATATCTCTCTCATCTCTCTCATCTCTCTCATCTCTATCTCCTTTCTCTATCACTCTTCTACCTCTTCTACCTCTAGCTCTCTCTTTCGCGCTCTCTCTATCGCTCTCGCTCTCTCCTATCTCTCTCTCTCTCTCTCTCTCTCTTCTCTCTCTCTCTCTATATATATATATCTCCCTATCTACCTCTCAGTTTCCATACGTTTGGTTACTAGTACATGTACATGTTTACATGTCTACGTCTCTGCGAGGGGTTCGACATAAAAGGAAGATAGATAGATAGTGCATTTAACTCACCTCATGTTTTTGTTGTTCGTACACTATATCAAACACAATTATCTGTACAGACACTGGTGTAGTTGTATCTGAAATCAATGCTATATTTATTGGCGTATCTTGTTTCGCTTTATCCAATAGGCCTACAATGTGTTTATTCGAGATACATTTCAACGTCAGGAAGTAAAAGATTCAGTTCAGTTCAGTTCAGTTCAGAATCTGGAAAAAAAGTATGCAGATAATTTGTCTCTTATCAATTTCTAAAGATGATCATGAGGTGGTGGGTGCTGTATAACTAGGAGGTTCACATAATGCATAATATTTATACAGACAAACATAAAACAAATAAGAACAATGACCCTCAACCCTATATATACACTGAACACCAATGCCATAGAATAATGACCCCACTATGTGTAGATTATATGAGTGGGAGGGGGTCACTATCAATATCACAGAATACTCACCCCATATGTGAAGATTATATGAGTGGGAGGGGGTCACTATCAATATCACAGAATAATCACCCCATATGTGTAGATTATATGAGTGGGAAGGGGGTCACTATCAATATCATAGAATAATGACCACTCTGTGTGTAAACTATATGAGTGAGGGGGTCACTTTTCCATGCCATAGAATAATGACCTACCTGTGTGTAAATTATACGAGTGAGGGGGTCACGTTTCCATGCCATAGAATAATGACCTACCTGTGTGTAAACTATATGAGTGAGGGGGGTCACTTTTCCATGCCATAGAATAATGACCTACCTGTGTGTAAACTATATGAGTGAGGGGGGTCACTTTTCCATGCCATAGAATAATGACCTACCTGTGTGTAAACTATATGAGTGAGGGGGTCACTTTTCCATGCCAGAGAATAATGACCCCCCTGTGTGTAAACTATATGAGTGAGGGGGTCACTTTTCCATGCCAGAGACTAATGACCCCCGTGTGTGTAAACTATATGAGTGAGTGGGTCACTTTTCCATGCCATATAATAATCACCCCATATGTGTAGATTATATGAGTGGGAGGGGGGCACTATCCCTATCACAGAATAATCACCCCATATGTGTAGATTATATGAGTAGGAGGGGGTCACTATCCCTATCACAGAATAATCACTCCACTATGTGTAGATTATATGTGTGGGATGGGGTCACTATCCCTATCACAGAATAATCACCCCATATGTGTAGATTATATGAGTGGGGGGGTCATTTCCCTATCACAGAATAATCACCCCATTGTGTAGATTATATGAGTGGGAGGGGGTCACTATCCCTATCACAGAATAACACCCCACATGTGTAGATTATATAGTGGGAGGGTCACTATCCAATCACAGAATAATCACCCCATATGTGTAGATTATATGATAGGAGGGGTCACTATCCCTATCATAGGATAATCACCCCATTGTGTAGATATAGTGGAGGGGGTCATTATCCTATCATAGGATAATCACCCCATTTGAAGATTATATGAGTGGGGGGGGTCACTATCCATCAGATAATCACCTATGAATTATATGAGTGGGAGGGGGTCATTATCCATATCACAGAATAATCACCCCATATGTGAGATTATATGAGTAGGAGGGTCACTATCCATATCACAGAATAATCACCCCATATGTGTAGATTATATGAGTGGGAGGGGTCACTATCCATATCACAGAATAATCACCCCATATGTGTAGATTATATGAGTAGGAGGGGGTCCCTATCACAGAATAATCACCCCATATGTGTAGATTATATGAGTAGGAGGGGGTCACTATCCCTATCACAGAATAATCACCACACTATGTGTAGATTATATGAGTGGGAGGGGGTCACTATCCATATCACAGAATAATCACCCCATATGTGTAGATTATATGAGTAGGAGGGGTCACTATCCCTATCATAGGATAATCACCCCATATGTGTAGATTATATGAGTAGGAGGGGGTCACTATCCCTATCACAGAATAATCACCCCCCTATGTGTAGATTATATGAGTGGAGGGGGTCACTATCCCTATCATAGAATAATCACCCACCTATGTGTATATTATATGAGTAGGAGGGGTCCATATGCTATATCAGAATAATCACCCACGATGTGTAATTATATGATGGGAGGGGGTCACTATCCCATCACAGAATATCACTCCACTATGTGTAGATATATGAGTAGAGGGGTCACTATCCCTATCACAGAATAATCACCCCCTATGTGTAGATTATATGAGTGGAGGGGGTCACTATCCATATCACAGAATAATCACCCCATATGTGTAGATTATATGAGTAGGAGGGGGTCACTATCCATATCACAGAATAATCACCCCATATGTGAAGATTATATGAGTGGGAGGGGGTCATTATCCATATCACAGAATAATCACCCCATATGTGAAGATTATATGAGTGGGAGGGGTCACTATCCCTATCACAGAATAATCACCACACTATGTGTAGATTATATGAGTGGGAGGGGGTCACTATCCATATCACAGAATAATCACCCCATATGTGTAGATTATATGAGTAGGAGGGGTCACTATCCCTATCACAGAATAATCACCACACTATGTGTAGATTATATGAGTGGGAGGGGGTCACTATCCCTATCACAGAATAATCATCACACTGTGTGTATATTATATGAGTGGGAGGGGGTCACTATCCCTATCACAGAATAATCACCACACTATGTGTAGATTATATGAGTGGGAGGGGGTCCTATCCCTATCACAGAATAATCACCACACTATGTGTAGATTATATGAGTGGGAGGGGGTCATTATCCTATCACAGAATAATCACCCATATGTGTAGATTATATGAGTGGGAGGGGGTCACTATCCCTATCACAGAATAATCACCACACTATGTGTAGATTATATGAGTGGGAGGGGGTCACTATCCCTATCACAGAATAATCACCCCATATGTGTAGATATAGGGGTCATTATTCTATGGCATGGAACAGTGACCCCCCTTCACTCATATAGTTAATATACAGGGGGTCATTATTCATGGCATGGAATAGTGACCTCCTGTGTGTAAACTATACGATGGGGGGTCACTTTTCCATGCCATAGAATAATGACCTACCTGTGTGTAAACTATGAGTGAGGGGGGTCACTTTTCCACCATAGAATAATGACCTACCTGTGTAAACTATTGGTGAGGGGGTCACTTTTCCATGCCATAGAATAATGACCTACCTGTGTGTAAACTATATGAGTGAGGGGTCACTTTTCATGCCAGAGAAAATGACCTCCTGTGTGTAAACTATATGAGTGAGGGGGTCACTTTTCCATGCCATAGAATAATGACCTACCTGTGTGTAAACTATACGAGTGAGGGGGTCACTTTTCCATGCCATAGAATAATGACCTACCTGTGTGTAAACTATATGAGTGAGGGGGGTCACTTTTCCATGCCATAGAATAATGACCCCCCTATGTGTAAACTATATGAGTGAGGGGGGTCACTTTTCCATGCCATAAATAATCACCCCACTATGTGTAGATTATATGAGTGAGGGGGTCACTATCCATATCACAGAATAATCACCCCATATGTGAATATTATATGAGTGGGTCACTATCCATATCACAGAATAATCACCCCATATGTGTAGATTATATGAGTAGGAGGGGGTCACTATCCCTATCACAGAATAATCACCCCATATGTGTAGATTATATGAGTGGGAGGGGGTCATTATCCCTATCACAGAATAATCACCCCCTATGTGTAGATTATATGAGTGGGAGGGGGTCACTATCCTATCACAGAATAATCACCCCATATGTGTAGATATAGGGTCATTATTCTATGGCATGGAAAAGTGACCCCCTTCACTCATATATTAAATACAGGGGGGTCATTATTCTATGGCATGGAAAAGTGACCCCCTTCACTCATATAGTTAATATACATGGGGGTCAGAGTTTGGTCGTCATTTTTATCTGAACATAATGGCG
>CM026397.1:47005474-47020956 GCA_014843695.1 Archivesica marissinica
GACAGGTCGGAAAAATGAAAATGCGAAAAATGCAATAAAAAATGAAGCCTAAGGGGGGTGAGGGGTCAAATGTTTATTATCTTCAACAGTTATAACATATATCTACAATTATGTGACACGACTGTTCGATATCTAGAGCCGTCCAAAGCAACACGTGGTTACGGTACTCGAAGTCTGCCGGAGGAGTATACTGCGCCCCCTGTCACATTTTCGCACATATAGAGAAGAAAGCCTTCGTATCGGTAGCAGCGACCGACCCCAGCAAACTCGGCAAAATGATTGCTAACCACGGAAAGAGTGATATGCATATCAGCTCTACGGAGGCTGCGGAAAACTTCAAATATGTAATGACGGGTGACAAGATATCATGATTTCAATCTCCACATCATACAACACGCTAGTGGAAAAAAATCGCAAAATTCTCAAAGCTATTGTAGACACGATCGTACTGGTTGGAAAGCAAAACGTTGCCTTACGAGGTCACGACGACAAAGATAGCAACTTCATAGCTTTACTAGAGTATCAATCGAAATATAACACAGTCCTACGTGATCACTTGGAAACTGGGGACCCAAAAACCAAATATACTTCGCCCGAAATCCACAACGAACTGATCGATATCTGTGGTGAACAAATCAAATCATCTATTGTAAAAAAATGTAACAGTGCCCCATTCTTTGGCTTCATAGCAGACGAGGCCACTGACTCTTCCACAATTGAGCAGATGGCTCTGTTTGCGATATTTCGACTACGATACACTAGCCGTACGACTGGTGAATCACTTTCCGATGCATTTCTGAAGAACTTGAGACTTGCAGGCGTAGACGTAGATAAAATGAGGGGCCAGGGATATGATGGCGCTTCGAACATGTCCGGGAAGTTCCGTGGGGTACAAGCACGAATTAGACAGTCGCTGCCCAAAGCAGTGTACACTCATTGCAAAGCGCATTGCTTAAATTTAGCTATAGTACATGCGTCGGAAGAGCCGTTGGCCAGGAATATGATGAACACAGTTCAAGAAATTGCGTTTTCCTTTAATTATTCCGCGAAGCGACTATTGCGATACAAGGAAACGCTAGCGAATGATGCCGGAAGTAAAATTGCCATGGAGCATAGAACAAAATTACAATCCCTGTGCGAAACAAGATGGGCAGCAAGAGCGGACGCGCTGAACACCTTCCAGTCTTCATACATAACGGTCGTGGAGGCACTGGCTGATCTCTGTCTACACTATGGCGATAGCAAGGCCGGTGCATACAGAATAGCCATCATGCAGTTCGGGTTCATCGTGTGTCTTGTAGCTATAGAACATGTGCTCTCGGGATTAATGCCACTGTCCAAAATGTTACAAAACAAGTCATGTGACCTTATTGAAGCTGTCAAAGAAGCTAACGTCATCACTCGCCAAGTTACGGATGAGCGAAATGATCCAGCTGTGTGGGATGTCCTGTACGCGAAGGCTGTTGAAATGGCAGAGGCTGTTGATGTGCAACCATCACGACCTAGAGCCCCGAATAATCGGCGTCAGCAACATCGTCAAAATGCTCCGGCAGATACCGTTTCTGACTACTGGAAGAGAAACATGTACTTACCTTTCGTCGATCATTTGGTAACAGAACTATCTAATCGTCTTATTGAGGATGGCGACAGATTCAATGCCCAATTCCTGATACCAGGCGATATAGGTAATCTTACCGAGGATATAATTGCGTCCATATATAATACATTTGAGGAGGATCTCCCCGCGGTTGATTTTGAAGACTTCAAACGGGAAGTGTCTCGCTGGAAAGTTAGGTGCGCTGGTGACACAGAAGTTCACGCCACCGTAGGTGACACGCTGGCACACACGCCTAGGGAGCTGTACGCCAACGTTTCAACATGTCTGCATATTTTGCTGGCGATGCCTGTTTCAACTGCCACCGCAGAAAGATCGTTCAGCAGCATGCGCCGCTTGAAAACGTACCTTCGGTCAACCATGACAACAGGCAGATTGTCGTGCCTAGGACTGATGAACATTCACAGGGACAAAGAGATAAACACTGACATGGTTATCGATGTCTTCGCTAGACGGAAGGAGCGGCGCCTTGCCTTTGTGTTTCGTGTCTAAGTAATAGTTAGAGCGCTGTACGTCAGTCTGTACGAAGAGATAATTCCCAAGATTTAGCGAGAGGATTATCGATCGTACAGGCTGAAAACAGTGCTCTAACTATGTTGTGTCACCCCCATGCCCGTACCATGTCTCTACTTGTAATAACACATCTTGGTTAGTCACTTGTTTTCATTGTAAAAAAATCTCGTAAAACCCATTAATTTAAACTATTTCCAGCAGTATTTTGTCTACATATAAGTTGTGAAATACACTCTAAAACTCACCTACGGCTGTATAGCAAAACAAAAAATTCTGGGGGAACATGCCCCCGGACCCCCCTAGCCCCGGTGCGTATCCACATTTTAGTCCCAGCTACGCGCCTGGTCTCGAATAATGGACGCTGCCATATCTATAATGCGATCCTTTTCGGATGTGACATTGGCTTTAGCCTCTCTTTCCCAGTTATCTTTCAAGATCCGATGGTTTTTGTCACGGAATGTTATGACATTGCGCGTGCCGATAAATTTAGTTATCACGATGTCACTTCCAAAATATTTCTCTAATTTCCATTTGAGATTTTTAACGGAGTAACCCTCTTCGCCATCCAGATAAGAGTCCATTAATTATGGATTAATTGGATTATAATGTGTACTTGGGTTTGTTGGATTATAATGTGTACTTGCAATATGGGTATGTTGGATTATAATGTGTACTTGCAATATGGGTATGTTGGATTATAATGTGTACTTGGGTTTGTTGGATTATAATGTGTACTTGCAATATGGGTATGTTGGATTATAATGTGTACTTGCAATATGGGTATGTTGGATTATAATGTGTACTTGCAATATGGGTATGTTGGATTATAATGTGTACTTGCAATATGGGTATGTTGGATTATAATGTGTACTTGCAATATGGGTATGTTGGATTATAATGTGTACTTGGGTTTGTTGGATTATAATGTGTACTTGCAATATGGGTTTGTTGGATTATAATGTGTACTTGGGTTTGTTGGATTATAATGTGTACTTGGGTTTGTTGGATTATAATGTGTACATGGGTTTGCTGGATTATAATGTGTACTTGGGTTTGTTGGATTATAATGTGTACTTGGGTTTGTTGGATTATAATGTGTACTTGGGTTTGTTGGATTATAATGTGTACTTGGGTTTGTTGGATTATAATGTGTACTTGGGTTTGTTGGATTATAATGTGTACTTGGGTTTGTTGGATTATAATGTGTACTTGCAATATGGGTTTGTTGGATTTTAAAGTGTACTTGCAATATGGGTATGTTGGATTATAATGTGTACTTGGGTTTGTTGGATTATAATGTGTACTTGGGTTTGTTGGATTATAATGTGTACTTGCAATATGGGTTTGTTGGATTATAATGTGTACTTGCAATATGGGTTTGTTGGATTATAATGTGTACTTGGGTTTGTTGGATTATAATGTGTACTTGGGTTTGTTGGATTATAATGTGTACTTGGGTTTGTTGGATTATAATGTGTACTTGGGTGTGTTGGATTATAATGTGTACATGGGTTTGTTGGATTATAATGTGTACTTGCAATATGGGTTTGTTGGATTATAATGTGTACTTGGGTGTGTTGGATTATAATGTGTACATGGGTTTGTTGGATTATAATGTGTACTTGCAATATGGGTTTGTTGGATTATAATGTGTACTTGGGTTTGTTGGATTATAATGTGTACTTGGAATATGGGTTTGTTGGATTATAATGTGTACTTGGAATATGGGTATGTTGGATTATAATGTGTACTTGGGTTTGTTGGATTATAATGTGTACTTGGAATATGGGTTTGTTGGATTATAATGTGTACTTGGGTTTGTTGGATTATAATGTGTACTTGGGTGTGTTGGATTATAATGTGTACTTGGGTTTGTTGGATTATAATGTGTACTTGGGTTTGTTGGATTATAATGTGTACTTGGGTTTGTTGGATTATAATGTGTACTTGGAATATGGGTTTGTTGGATTATAATGTGTACTTGGGTGTGTTGGATTATAATGTGTACTTGGGTATGTTGGATTATAATGTGTACTTGGGTGTGTTGGATTATAATGTGTACTTGGGTATGTTGGATTATAATGTGTACATGGGTTTGTTGGATTATAATGTGTACTTGGGTGTGTTGGATTATAATGTGTACTTGGGTTTGTTGGATTATAATGTGTACTTGGGTTTGTTGGATTATAATGTGTACTTGGAATATGGGTATGTTGGATTATAATGTGTACTTGCAATATGGGTATGTTGGATTATAATGTGTACTTGGAATATGGGTATGTTGGATTATAATGTGTACATGGGTTTGTTGGATTATAATGTGTACTTGGAATATGGGTTTGTTGGATTATAATGTGTACTTGGAATATGGGTATCTTGGATTATAATGTGTACTTGGGTATGTTGGATTATAATTTGTACTGGGGTTTGTTGGATTATAATGTGTACTTGGAATATGGGTTTGTTGGATTATAATGTGTACTTGGGTATGTTGGATTATAATGTGTACTTGGGTATGTTGGATTATAATGTGTACTTGGGTTTGTTGGATTATAATGTGTACTTGGAATATGGGTATATTGGATTATAATGTGTACTTGGGTTTGTTGGATTATAATGTGTACTTGGAATATGGGTATGTTGGATTATAATGTGTACTTGGGTATGTTGGATTATAATGTGTACTTGGGTGTGTTGGATTATAATGTGTACTTGGGTTTGTTGGATTATAATGTGTACTTGCAATATGGGTATGTTGGATTATAATGTGTACTTGGGTTTGTTGGATTATAATGTGTACTTGGGTTTGTTGGATTATAATGTGTACTTGGAATATGGGTATGTTGGATTATAATGTGTACTTGGGTTTGTTGGATTATAATGTGTACTTGGAATATGGGTATCTTGGATTATAATGTGTACTTGGAATATGGGTATCTTGGATTATAATGTGTACTTGCAATATGGGTATGTTGGATTATAATGTGTACTTGGAATATGGGTATGTTGGATTATAATGTGTACATGGGTTTGTTGGATTATAATGTGTACTTGGAATATGGGTTTGTTGGATTATAATGTGTACTTGGAATATGGGTATCTTGGATTATAATGTGTACTTGGGTATGTTGGATTATAATTTGTACTGGGGTTTGTTGGATTATAATGTGTACTTGGAATATGGGTTTGTTGGATTATAATGTGTACTTGGGTATGTTGGATTATAATGTGTACTTGGGTTTGTTGGATTATAATGTGTACTTGGAATATGGGTATATTGGATTATAATGTGTACTTGGGTTTGTTGGATTATAATGTGTACTTGGAATATGGGTATGTTGGATTATAATGTGTACTTGGGTATGTTGGATTATAATGTGTACTTGGGTGTGTTGGATTATAATGTGTACTTGGGTTTGTTGGATTATAATGTGTACTTGCAATATGGGTATGTTGGATTATAATGTGTACTTGGGTTTGTTGGATTATAATGTGTACTTGGGTTTGTTGGATTATAATGTGTACTTGGAATATGGGTATGTTGGATTATAATGTGTACATGGGTTTGTTGGATTATAATGTGTACTTGGAATATGGGTATCTTGGATTATAATGTGTACTTGGGTATGTTGGATTATAATGTGTACTTGGGTGTGTTGGATTATAATGTGTACATGGGTTTGTTGGATTATAATGTGTACTTGGAATATGGGTTTGTTGGATTATAATGTGTACTTGGGTTTGTTGGATTATAATGTGTACTTGCAATATGGGTATGTTGGATTATAATGTGTACTTGGGTATGTTGGATTATAATGTGTACTTGGGTATGTTGGATTATAATGTGTACTTGGGTTTGTTGGATTATAATGTGTACTTGGAATATGGGTTTGTTGGATTATAATGTGTACTTGGATATGTTGGATTATAATGTGTACTTGGGTGTGTTGGATTATAATGTGTAGATTTGATGAAAAGCAAGCAAGCGATGAATTGTCAAGTTGAAACATTTCCAATATATGAAGCCAGACGGCTTGATTTAACAATTCGATTTAATTCAAGTTTATTAGTATAATCAGCAACATTAATAAATACAATATGAAGTATGGCAAATACAACAAATATAATTACATTCAACATCTACAGAAATGTAAAACGCTATAGACAGGTCATGGACATTTGTTCCAACAATTTAATTATTGTCCATGGCTGATATATATGTAATCTTTGCTCATTGGCCATGTCATTTACATCTCTTAATTGAATTATTGAGGTCTAAAATAGTAAACCAATCGCTCGGCCACAACGGTTTCATCTCAAGGCAGACTTTTAAGATACACACATAAACCACTAGTAGCTAATGCTATGCATTGACACATATTTTTAAGGCAAGGAACTTGGGAAAAAAGGACTTTTCATATCTTGGCAGATAAAATTGATGTTGTTACTGTGAGACATTTATATCATGTGAGGGCCTCCGTGGCCGAGTGGTTAACATCTTAACTTCCAATCATGTGCACCTCATGGCTGTATGTGCGAATTCCACGCGGGGTGTCGATTTATTTCATGCAACGAAG
This sequence comes from Archivesica marissinica, assembly GCA_014843695.1. Taxonomy (NCBI): domain Eukaryota; kingdom Metazoa; phylum Mollusca; class Bivalvia; order Venerida; family Vesicomyidae; genus Archivesica; species Archivesica marissinica. The sequence goes on from CM026397.1 coordinate 47,012,180, forward strand.
CTATCAAACTGGCTTATGGAAGGTCGGTGGTTCTACCCGGCTGTCCATCCTTGCCAGGCATACTGTTCATAGGTGCGGTGCACTCGCGGGTTTCCTCTATAAATTATAGCAGAACGGGCCGCGAAGTGCAGGGGCGTATATATGCAAGCAGGCGGCTGATGAACTTCAGCCCAATCGTCTTAAATATAATGACAGACACATGTTCAGCAATTCAGTACAAATAGCCATGCAGCTACTAGGTTACACATACTTGAACAAGTGTTGGTTTAAGCGCAGGCGTGAATACGATACACATTCCATCAAACCAATATTCAGCAATTGAAGCGCACTCGCTATCCCCGGGGCTACGGACGGGGATTGCGGCACTATCCCCGGGGCTACGGACGGGGATTGCGGTACTATCCCCGGGGCTACGGACGGGGATTGCGGCACTATCCCCGGGGCTACGGACGGGGATTGCGGCACTATCCCCGGGGCTACGGACGGGGATTGCGGCGCTATCCCCGGGGCTACGGACGGGGATTGCGGCACTATCCCTGGGGCTACGGACGGGGATTGCGGCACTATCCCCGGGGCTACAGACGTGGATTGCGGCGCTATCCCCGGGGCTACGGACGTGGATTGCGGCACTATCCCCGGGGCTACGGACGTGGATTGCGGCGCTATCCCCGGGGCTACGGACGGGGATTGCGGCGCTATCCCGGGGCTACGGACGGGGATTGCGGCGCTATCCCCGGGGCTACGGACGGGGATTGCGGCACTATCTCCGGGGCTACGGACGGGGATTGCGGTACTATCCCCGGGGCTACGGACGGGGATTGCGGCACTATCCCCGGGGCTACGGACGGGGATTGCGGCACTATCCCCGGGGCTACGGACGGGGATTGCGGCACTATCTCCGGGGCTACGGACGGGGATTGCGGCACTATCCCCGGGGCTACGGACGGGGATTGCGGCGCTATCCCCGGGGCTACGGACGTGGATTGCGGCACTATCCCCGGGGCTACGGACGGGGATTGCGGTACTATCCCCGGGGCTACGGACGAGGATTGCGGCGCTATCCCCGGGGCTACGGACGGGGATTGCGGCACTATCCCCGGGGCTACGGACGGGGATTGCGGCGCTATCCCCGGGGCTACGGACGTGGATTGCGGCGCTATCCCCGGGGCTACGGACGTGGATTGCGGTACTATCCCCGGGGCTACGGACGGGGATTGCGGTACTATTTGTTAGACTCAAGCCAGTATGGGGATGCATATTTGTACCATACATAATTTCATTCCCCATATCTATTGTTATAGACATTTTTACATTGATATTAATAAATAATTTAAATTGTATACTCCAATAACTATGCACGCTCGTTCTGTTACATCTTATTTGATTCAAGGGGAGGATCGTCATTAATGTTGGTACAACTTGTGACCCAACCCACTTGCTTCTTATAAAGTATAAAAGTTTCACTCGTATAATATTCGTTGCATTTCATTTGTTGTATAACTATTGTGCAGTTTGTGTATATGTATGTTATTTGAAAGCAATACAATGTTTTAAGATCTTGTTTCGGGGGGTGGACGGACAACGATAATGCAATATATATAAGATTGCAACTACCTTGAGGCTGAATGCTTTTATCATACACTGACTGGTTTAAAAGACGTTTCTCCAAATCCTGTCTGAAACACACATAAATATAATTAACCCATTAAACACTACGTAACACATGGACTGGTGCATGCTATTTATTATTATTACCTAATGCTCTATAACTTGTAATTCGTTATTTTTGCCTGTTTCATTGCATTTTTTATCCTTCGCTCAGGTATGGGCAACAGTTCGAACTGTTGACCGGGCAATAGTTTGAACTGTTTCATACTAGACTTTTGAACCAATCATACTCTGAGTATGCTTTCACTGTGCGCAGTAGGATGCGCAATAGGGTGTTATGGAAGTCAAAGTAAAAAACACGTCCCGAATACATTTTTAGCTCTGACTGCGCTTGAAGTCATTGATATACATTATGTGAAGCCCTACTTTCCGTTCATTAATTCCTTTCCGTATTGCATTGCATACTTACCGGCGTACCGGCTTTTAGACCAAAACCAAGCGTTTACAAATGATGATTGATTAGTCATCAGCCGACAAACTGGGAAAAACAGAAATTTATCTTGAATTATGGTCCAGGCTAGGTTTGAAGACATGACTGAGGATGAACTCAATGTTTTATTAGAAAATAGGGACTAGAGTACAAAAAACGTTATAAAGCATTAGGTAATAAAAGTTATTTCATGGGTGTTTGGGGAACAGTCAAAACTACGGCCTCGCCCTCGGCTCGGCCAACAATTCGAAATGTCTTCCCTGATACCGAGGGACAATAGTTTTGACTGTTCCCCAAACACCCATGAAATATCTGTATACCGATAAATTAATAAGAACATTACATTTGGACCAGTTTATTTATCAAAATGGGTTTTGTCTAAAAATATTAATATTACTGGCAAAATGTGCAGATCCTAATGAGACGGCTCGCTACGAAAGAATTTTGAAAATCCCAGTTAAAGTAGTAAATCCCAGTTAAAGTAGTAAATCCCAGTTAAAGTAGTAAATCCCAGTTAAAGTAGAAAATCACAGTTAAAGTAGCAAATCACAGTTAAAGTAGCAAATCACAGTTAAAGTAGCAAATCACAGTTAAAGTAGCAAATCACAGAGTTAAAGTAGCAAATCCCAGTTAAAGTAGCAAATCACAGTTAAAGTAGTAAATCACTTAGGACAAGTTAATTATCCCACATAGAAACATATGGAGGCTGCCATAACCAAGAAACATGACCTGTTAAATACATTAGTTATATATACTCATATACTCATAACCAAGAAACATGACCTTTTAAATACATTAGTTATATATACTCATATACTCATAACCAAGAAACATGACCTTTTAAATACATTAGTTATATATACTCATAACCAAGGAACATGACCTTTTAAATACATTAGTTATATATACTCATATACTCATAACCAAGGAACATGACCTTTTAAATACATTAGTTATATATACTCATATACTCATAACCAAGGAACATGACCTTTTAAATACATTAGTTATATATACTCATATACTCATAACCAAGGAACATGACCTTTTAAAAACATTAGTTATATATACTCATATACTCATAACCAAGGAACATGACCTTTTAAAAACATTAGTTATATATACTCATAACCAAGGAATATGACCTTTTAAATACATTAGTTATATATACTCATATACTCATAACCAAGGAATATGACCTTTTAAATACATTAGTTATATATTTTCATAACCAAGGAGCATGACCTTTTAAATACATTAGTTATATATATATATACTCATAACCAAGAAACATGACCTTTTAAATACATTAGTTATATATACTCATAACCAAGAAACATGACCTTTTAAATACATTAGTTATATATACTCATAACCAAGAAACATGACCTTTTAAATACATTAGTTATATATACTCATAACAAGCAAGGAACATGACCTTTTAAATACATTAGTTATATATACTCATATACTCATAACCAAGAAACATGACCTTTTAAATACATTAGTTATATATACTCATAACCAAGAAACATGACCTTTTAAATACATTAGTTATATATACTCATAACCAAGAAACATGACCTTTTAAATACATTAGTTATATATACTCATAACCAAGAAACATGACCTTTTAAATACATTAGTTATATATACTCATAACCAAGAAACATGACCTTTTAAATACATTAGTTATATATACTCATAACCAAGAAACATGACCTTTTAAATACATTAGTTATATATACTCATAACCAAGAAACATGACCTTTTAAATACATTAGTTATATATACTCATATACTCATAACCAAGGAATATGACCTTTTAAAAACATTAGTTATATATACTCATATACTCATAACCAAGGAATATGACCCTTTAAAAACATTAGTTATATATACACATAACCAAGGAATATGACCTTTTAAAAACATACTCATATATTCATAACCAAGGAACATGACCTTTTAAAAACATTAGTTATATATACATACTCATATACTCATAACCAAGGAACATGACCTTTTTAAAAACATTAGTTATATATACTCATATACTCATAACCAAGGAACATGACCGTTTTACAAACATTAGTTATATATACTCATAACCAAGGAACATGACCTTTTAAATACATTAGTTATATATACATACTCATATACTCATAACCAAGGAAAATGACCCTTTAAAAACATTAGTTATATATACACATAACCAAGGAATATGACCTTTTAAAAACATACTCATATATTCATAACCAAGGAACATGACCTTTTAAAAACATTAGTTATATATACATACTCATATACTCATAACCAAGGAACATGACCTTTTTAAAAACATTAGTTATATATACTCATATACTCATAACCAAGGAACATGACCGTTTTACAAACATTAGTTATATATACTCATAACCAAGGAACATGACCTTTTAAAAACATTAGTTATATATACTCATAACCAAGGAACATGACTTTTTAAATACATTAGTTATATATACATACTCATATACTCATAACCAAGGAATATGACCTTTTAACAACATTAGTTATATATACTCAAAACAAAGGAGCATAACCTTTTAAATACATTAGTTATATATATATATACTCATAACCAAGGACCATGACCTTTTAAATACATAGTTATATATACTCATAACCAAGGAACATGACCTTTTAAAACCATTAGTTATATATACTCATAACCAAGGAACATGACCTTTTAAATACATTAGTTATATATACTCATATACTCATAGCCAAGGAATACGACCTTTTAAATACATTAGTTATATATACTCATATACTCATAACCAAGGAACATGACCTTTTAAATACATTAGTTATATATACTCATATACTCATAACCAAGGAACATGACCTTTTAAATACATTAGTTATATATACTCATATACTCATAACCAAGGAACATGACCTTTTAAATACATTAGTTATATATACTCATATACTCATAACCAAGGAACATGACCTTTTAAAAACATTAGTTATATATACTCATAACCAAGGAATATGACCTTTTAAAATCATACTCATATACTCATAACCAAGGAACATGACCTTTTAAAAACATTAGTTATATATACATACTCATAACCAAGGAATATGACCTTTTAAAAACATTAGTTATATATACTCATATACTCAAAACCAAGGAGCATGACCTTTTAAATACATTAGTTATATATACTCATAACCAAGGAACATGACCTTTTAAATACATTAGTTATATATACATAATCATAACCAAGGATTATGACCTTTTAAAAACATTAGTTATATATACTCATATACTCATAACCAAGGAGCATGACCTTTTAAATACATTAGTTATATATACTCATAACCAAGGAACATGACCTTTTAAATACATTAGTTATATATACATACTCATATACTCATAACCAAGGAACATGACCTTTTAAATACATTAGTTATATATACTCATATACTCATAACCAAGGAACATGACCTTTTAAATACATTAGTTATATATACTCATAACCAAGGAGCATGACCTTTTAAATACTTAGTTATAATACTCATAACCAAGGAACATGACCTTTTAAATACATTAGTTATATATACATACTCATATACTCATAACCAAGGAACATGACCTTTTAAAAACATTAGTTATATATACTCAAAACCAAGGAGCATGACCTTTTAAATACATTAGTTATATATATATATCATATACTAATTACCAAGGAATATGACCTTTTAAAAACATTAGTTATATATACATACTCATATACTCATAACCAAGGAACATGACCTTTTAAAAACATTAGTTATATATACTCAAAACCAAGGAGCATGACCTTTTAAATACATTAGTTATATATATATAATATACTCATAACCAAGGAACATGACCTTTTAAACTTAGTTATATATACTCATAACCAAGGAACATGACCTTTTAAATACATTAGTTATATATACATACTCATATACTCATAACCAAGGAATATGACCTTTTAACAACATTAGTTATATATACTCAAAACAAAGGAGCATGACCTTTTAAATACATTAGTTATATATATATATCTCATAACCAAGGACCATGACCTTTTAAATACATTAGTTATATATACTCATAACCAAGGAACATGACCTTTTAAAACCATTAGTTATATATACTCATAACCAAGGAACATGACCTTTTAAATACATTAGTTATATATACTCATATACTCATAGCCAAGGAATATGACCTTTTAAATACATTAGTTATATATACTCATATACTCATAACCAAGGAACATGACCTTTTAAATACATTAGTTATATCTGCTCATATACTCATAACCAAGGAACATGACCTTTTAAATACATTAGTTATATATGCTCATATACTCATAACCAAGGAACATGACCTTTTAAATACATTAGTTATATATACTCATATACTCATAACCAAGGAACATGACCTTTTAAATACATTAGTTATATATACTCATATACTCATAACCAAGGAACATGACCTTTTAAATACATTAGTTATATATACTCATATACACATAACCAAGGAACATGACCTTTTAAATACATTAGTTATATATACTCATATTTACCAAGGAACATGAGCTTTTAAAAAAATTAGTTATATATACTCATAGGTTGTTTTATATACTCATAACCAAGGAACATGACCTTTTAAATACATTAGTTATATATACTCATAACCAAGGAACATGACCTTTTAAATACATTAGTTATATATACTATATACTCAAAACCAAGGAGCATGACCTTTTAAATACATTAGTTATATATATCTATACTCATAACCAAGGAACATGACCTTTTAAATACATTAGTTATATATACTCATATACTCATAACCAAGGAACATGACCTTTTAAATACATTAGTTATATATACTCATATACACATAACCAAGGAACATGACCTTTTAAATACATTAGTTATATATACTCATATACTCATAACCAAGGAACATGACCTTTTAAAAACATTAGTTATATATACTCATATACTCATAACCAAGGAATATGACCTTTTAAAATCATACTCATAACCAAGGAACATGACCTTTTTAAAAACATTAGTTATATATACATACTCATAACCAAGGAATATGACCTTTTAAAAACATTAGTTATATATACTCATATACTCAAAACCAAGGAGCATGACCTTTTAAATACATTAGTTATATATACTCATAACCAAGGAACATGACCTTTTAAATACATTAGTTATATATACATACTCATATACGATAACCAAGGAACATGACCTTTTAAATACATTAGTTATATATACTCATATATTCAAAACCAAGGAGCATGACATTTTAAATACATTAGTTATATATACTCATAACCAAGGAACATGACCTTTTAAATACATTAGTTATATATACTCATAACCAAGGAACATGACCTTTTAAATACATTAGTTATATATACTCATATACTCAAAACCAAGGAGCATGACCTTTTAAATACATTAGTTATATATACTCATAACCAAGGAACATGACCTTTTAAATACATTAGTTATATATACACACTCATATACTCATAACCAAGGAACATGACCTTTTAAATACATTCGTTATATATACATACTCATATACGCATAACCAAGGAACATGACCTTTTAAATACATTAGTTATATATACTCATATCCAAGGAACATGACCTTTTAAATACATTAGTTATATATACTCATATACTCATAACCAAGGAACATGACCTTTTAAATACATTAGTTATATTTACTCATATACTCATAACCAGAAACATGACCTTTTAATACCATTAGTTATATATACTCATATACTCATAACCAAGGAACATGACCTTTTAAAAACATTAGTTATATATATATACTCATAACCAAGGAGTATGATCTTTTTAAAAACATTAGTTATATATACTCATATACTCATAACCAAGGAACATGACCTTTTAAAACCATTAGTTATATATACTCATAACCAAGGAACATGACCTTTTAAATACATTAGTTATATATACTCATATACTCATAACCAAGGAACATGACCTTTTAAATACATTAGTTTTATATTATATGCTCATATACTCATAACCAAGGAATATGACCTGATAAATACATTAGTTATATATACTCATATACTCATAACCAAGGAACATGACCTTTTAAATACATTAGTTTTATATTATATGCTCATATACTCATAACCAAGGAACATGACCTTTTAAATACATTAGTTATATATACTCATATACACATAACCAAGGAACATGACCTTTTAAAAAACATTAGTTATATATACTCATATACTCATAACCAAGGAACATGGCCTTTTAAATACATTAGTTATATATACATACTCATATACTCATAACCAAGGAATATGACCTTTTAACAACATTAGTTATATATACTCAAAACAAAGGAGCATGACCTTTTAAATACATTAGTTATATATATATACTCATAACCAAGGACCATGACCTTTTAAATACATTAGTTATATATACTCATAACCAAGGAACATGACCTTTTAAAACCATTAGTTATATATACTCATAACCAATGAACATGACCTTTTAAATACATTAGTTATATATACTCATATACTCATAGCCAAGGAATATGACCTTTTAAATACATTAGTTATATATA
>CM026397.1:47021956-47043223 GCA_014843695.1 Archivesica marissinica
AATGTGCTAACTCGATAACCTGAGGCGAACTCGTTACCAATGCGCTAACTCGACAACCTGAGGCGAACTCGTTACCAATGCGCTAACTCGACAACCTGAGGCGAACTCGTTACCAATGCGCTAACTCGACAACCTGAGGCGAACTCGTTACCAATGCGCTAACTCGACAATCTGAAGCGAACTCCTTACCAATGCGCTAACTCGACAACCTGAGGTGAACTCGTTACCAATGTGCTAACTCGATAACCTGAGGCGAACTCGTTACCAATGCGCTAACTCGATAACCTGAGGCGAACTCGTTACCAATGCGCTAACTCGACAACCTGAGGCGAACTCGTTACCAATGCGCTAACTCGATAACCTGAGGCGAACTCGTTACCAATGCGCTAACTCGATAACCTGAGGTGAACTCGTTACCAATGTGCTAACTCGATAACCTGAGGCGAACTCGTTACCAATACGCTAACTCGACAATCTGAAGCGAACTCGTTACCAATGCGCTAACTCGATAACCTGAGGTGAACTCGTTACCAATGCGCTAACTCGATAACCTGAGGCGAACTCGTTACCAATGCGCTAACTCGATAACCTGAGGCGAACTCGTTACCATTGCGCTAACTCGACAACATGAGGCGAACTCGTTACCAATGAGCTAACTCGACAACCTGAGTGAACTCGTTACCAATGCGCTAACTCGATAACCTGAGGCGAACTCGTTACCAATGCGCTAACTCGATAACCTGAGGCGAACTCGTTACCAATGTGCTAACTCGATAACCTGAGCGAACTCGTTACCAATGCGCTAACTCGACAACCTGAGGCGAACTCGTTACCAATGCGCTAACTCGATAACCTGAGGCGAACTCGTTCCCAATGCGCTAACTCGACAACCTATGGCGAACTCGTTACCAATGCGCTAGCTCGACAACCTGAGGCGAACTCGTTACCGATGCGCTAACTCGACAACCTGAGGCGAACTCGTTACCAATGCGCTAGCTCGATAACCTGAGACGAACTCGTTACCAATGCGCTAAATCGACAATCTGAAGCGAACTCTTTACCAATGCGCTAACTCAACAACCTGAAGCGAACTCGTTACCAATGCGCTAACTCGATAACCTGAGGCGAACTCGTTACCAATGTGCTAACTCGATAACCTGATGCGAACTCGTTACCATTGCGCTAACTCGATAACCTGAGGAGAACTCGTTACCATTGCGCTAACTAGACAACCTGAGGCGAACTCGTTACCAATGCGCTAAATCGACAATCTGAAGCGAATTCTTTACCAATGCGCTAACTCGACAACCTGAGGCGAACTCGTTACCAATGTGCTTACTCGATAACCTGAGGAGAACTCGTTACCAATGCGCTAACTCGACAACCTGAGGTGAACTCGTTACCAATGTGCTAACTCGATAAACTGAGTCGAACTCGTTACCAATGCGCTAACTCGATAACCTGAAGCGAACTCGTTACCAATGCGCTAACTCGATAACCTGAGGCGAACTCGTTACCAATGCGCTAACTCGACAACATGAGGCGAACTTGTTACCAATGAGCTAAATCGACAATCTGAAGCGAACTCGTTACCAATGCGCTAACTCGATACCCTGAGGTGAACTCGTTACCAATGTGCTAACTCGATAACCTGAGGAGAACTCGTTACCAATGCGCTAACTCGATAACCTGAGGCGAACTCGTTACCAATGTGCTAACTCGATAACCTGAGGCGAACTCGTTACCAATGCGCTAACTCAATAACCTGATGCGAACTGGTTACCAATGCGCTAACTCGACAACCTGATGCGAACTCGTTACCAATGCGCTAACTCGACAACCTGATGCGAACTCGTTACCAATGTGCTAATTCGACAACCTGATGCGAACTCGTTACCAATGCGCTAACTAGATAACCTGAGGCGAACTCGTTACCAATGCGCTAACTAAATAACCTGAGGCGAACTCGTTACCAATGCCTAAATCGACAATCTGAAGCGAATTCTTTACCAATGCGCTAACTCGACAACCTGAGGCGAACTCGTTACCAATGTGCTAACTCGATAACCTGAGGCGAACTCGTTACCAATGCGCTAACTCGACAACCTGATGCGAACTCGTTACCAATGCACTAACTCGACAACCTGAGGTGAACTCGTTACCAATATGCTAACTAGATAACCTGAGGCGAACTCATTACCAATGCGCTAAATCGACAACCTGAGGTGAACTCGTTACCAATGTGCTAACTCGATAACCTGAGGCGAACTCGTTACCAATGCGCTAACTCGATAACCTGAAGCGAACTCTTTACCAATGCGCTAACTCGATAACCTGAGGCGAACTCGTTACCATTGCGCTAACTCGACAACATGAGGCGAACTCGTTACCAATGCAGTAACTCGACAACCTGAGGTGAACTCGTTACCAATGTGCTAACTCGATAACCTGAGGCGAACTCGTTACCAATGCGCTAACTCGATAACCTGAAGCGAACTCTGTACCAATGCGCTAACTCGATAACCTGAGGCGAACTCGTTACCATTGCGCTAACTCGACAAAATGAGGTGAACTCGTTACCAATGCGCTAAATCGACAATGTGAAGCGAATTCCTTACCAATGCGCTAACTCGATAACCTGAGGCGAACTCGTTACCAATGTGCTAACTCGACAACTTGAGGCGAACTCGTTACCAATGCGCTAAATCGACAACCTGAGGTGAATTCTTTACCAATGCTCTATCTCGACAACCTGAAGCGAACTCGTTACCAATGTGCTAACTCGACATCCTAAGGCGAACTCGTTACCAATGCGCTAGCTGGACAACCTTAGGCGAACTCGTTACCAATGCGCTAACTCGACAACCTGAGGCGAACTCGTTACCAATGCGCTAACTCGACAATCTGAAGCGAACTCCTAACCAATGCACTAACTCGACAACCTGAGGTAAACTCGATACAAATGTGCTAACTCGATAACCTGAGGGGAACTCGTTACCAATGCGCTAACTCGACAACCTGAGGCGAACTCGTTACCAATGTGCTTACTCGATAACCTGAGGAGAACTCGTTACCAATGCGCTAACTCGACAACCTGAGGTGAACTCGTTACCAATGTGCTAACTCGATAAACTGAGTCGAACTCGTTACCAATGCGCTAACTCGATAACCTGAAGCGAACTCGTTACCAATGCGCTAACTCGATAACCTGAGGAGAACTCGTTACCATTGCGCTAACTCGACAACATGAGGCGAACTCGTTACCAATAAGCTAAATCGACACTCTGAAGCGAACTCGTTACCAATGCGCTAACTCGATAACCTGAGGTGAACTCGTTACCAATGCGCTAACTCGATAACCTGAGGCGAACTCGTTACCAATGCGCTAACTCGATAACCTGAGGCGAACTCATTACCATTGCGCTAACTCGACAACATGAGGCGAACTCGTTACCAATGAGCTAAATCGACACTCTGAAGTGACCTCGTTACCAATGCGCTAACTCGATAACCTGAGGTGAACTCGTTACCAATGTGCTAACTCGATAACCTGAGGCGAACTCGTTCCCAATGCGCTAACTCGACAACCTATGGCGAACTCGTTACCAATGCGCTAGCTCGACAACCTGAGGCGAACTCGTTACCAATGCGCTAACTCGACAACCTGAGGCGAACTCGTTACCAATGCGCTAACTCGATAACCTGAGGCGAACTCGTTACCAATGCGCTAACTCGATAACCTGATGCGAACTCGTTACCAATGCGCTAACTCGATAACCTGAGGCGAACTCGTTACCATTGCGCTAACTAGACAACCTGAGGCGAACTCGTTACCAATGCGCTAAATCGACAATCTGAAGCGAACTCTTTACCAATGCGCTAACTCGACAACCTGAGGCGAACTCGTTACCAATGTGCTAACTCGATAACCTGAGGCGAACTCGTTACCAATGCGCTAACTCGACAACCTGATGCGAACTCGTTACCAATGCGCTAACTCGACAACCTGAGGCGAACTCGTTACCAATGCGCTAACTCGACAACCTGAGGCGAACTCGTTACCAATGTGCTTACTCGATAACCTGAGGCGAACTCGTTACCAATGCGCTAACTCGACAACCTGAGGTGAACTCGTTACCAATAAGCTAAATCGACACTCTGAAGCGAACTCGTTACCAATGCGCTAACTCGATAACCTGAGGTGAACTCGTTACCAATGCGCTAACTCGATAACCTGAGGCGAACTCGTTACCAATGCGCTAACTCGATAACCTGAGGCGAACTCGTTACCATTGCGCTAACTCGACAACATGAGGCGAACTCATTACCAATGAGCTAAATCGACACTCTGAAGTGACCTCGTTACCAATGCGCTAACTCGATAACCTGAGGTGAACTCGTTACCAATGCGCTAACTCGATAACCTGAGGCGAACTCGTTACCAATGTGCTAACTCGATAACCTGAGGCGAACTCGTTACCAATGCGCTAACTCGACAACCTGAGGCGAACTCGTTACCAATGCGCTAACTCGATAACCTGAGGCGAACTCGTTCCCAATGCGCTAACTCGACAACCTATGGCGAACTCGTTACCAATGCGCTAGCTCGACAACCTGAGGCGAACTCGTTACCGATGCGCTAACTCGACAACCTGAGGCGAACTCGTTACCAATGCGCTAGCTCGATAACCTGAGGCGAACTCGTTACCAATGCGCTAAATCGACAATCTGAAGCGAACTCTTTACCAATGCGCTAACTCAACAACCTGAAGCGAACTCGTTACCAATGCGCTAACTCGATAACCTGAGGCGAACTCGTTACCAATGTGCTAACTCGATAACCTGATGCGAACTCGTTACCATTGCGCTAACTCGATAACCTGAGGCGAACTCGTTACCATTGCGCTAACTAGACAACCTGAGGCGAACTCGTTACCAATGCGCTAAATCGACAATCTGAAGCGAATTCTTTACCAATGCGCTAACTCGACAACCTGAGGCGAACTCGTTACCAATGTGCTTACTCGATAACCTGAGGCGAACTCGTTACCAATGCGCTAACTCGACAACCTGAGGTGAACTCGTTACCAATGTGCTAACTCGATAAACTGAGTCGAACTCGTTACCAATGCGCTAACTCGATAACCTGAAGCGAACTCGTTACCAATGCGCTAACTCGATAACCTGAGGCGAACTCGTTACCACTGCGCTAACTCGACAACATGAGGCGAACTTGTTACCAATGAGCTAAATCGACAATCTGAAGCGAACTCGTTACCAATGCGCTAACTCGATACCCTGAGGTGAACTCGTTACCAATGTGCTAACTCGATAACCTGAGGAGAACTCGTTACCAATGCGCTAACTCGATAACCTGAGGCGAACTCGTTACCAATGTGCTAACTCGATAACCTGAGGGGAACTCGTTACCAATGCGCTAACTCAATAACCTGATGCGAACTGGTTACCAATGCGCTAACTCGACAACCTGATGCGAACTCGTTACCAATGTGCTAACTCGACAACCTGATGCGAACTCGTTACCAATGTGCTAATTCGACAACCTGATGCGAACTCGTTACCAATGCGCTAACTAGATAACCTGAGGCGAACTCGTTACCAATGCGCTAACTAAATAACCTGAGGCGAACTCGTTACCAATGCACTAAATCGACAATCTGAAGCGAATTCTTTACCAATGCGCTAACTCGACAACCTGAGGCGAACCCGTTACCAATGTGCTAACTCGATAACCTGAGGCGAACTCGTTACCAATGCGCTAACTCGACAACCTGATGCGAACTCGTTACCAATGCACTAACTCGACAACCTGAGGTGAACTCGTTACCAATATGCTAACTAGATAACCTGAGGCGAACTCATTACCAATGCGCTAAATCGACAACCTGAGGTGAACTCGTTACCAATGTGCTAACTCGATAACCTGAGGCGAACTAGTTACCAATGCGCTAACTCGATAACCTGAAGCGAACTCTGTACCAATGCGCTAACTCGATAACCTGAGGCGAACTCGTTACCATTGCGCTAACTCGACAACATGAGGCGAACTCGTTACCAATGCAGTAACTCGACAACCTGAGGTGAACTCGTTACCAATGTGCTAACTCGATAACCTGAGGCGAACTAGTTACCAATGCGCTAACTCGATAACCTAAAGCGAACTATGTACCAATGCGCTAACTCGATAACCTGAGGCGAACTCGTTACCATTGCGCTAACTCGACAAAATGAGGTGAACTCGTTACCAATGCGCTAAATCGACAATGTGAAGCGAATTCCTTACCAATGCGCTAACTCGATAACCTGAGGCGAACTCGTTACCAATGTGCTAACTCGACAACCTGAGGCGAACTCGTTACCAATGCGCTAAATCGACAACCTGAGGTGAATTCTTTACCAATGCTCTATCTCGACAACCTGAAGCGAACTCGTTACCAATGTGCTAACTCGACATCCTAAGGCGAACTCGTTACCAATGCGCTAGCTGGACAACCTTAGGCGAACTCGTTACCAATGCGCTAACTCGACAACCTGAGGCGAACTCGTTACCAATGCGCTAACTCGACAATCTGAAGCGAACTCCTAACCAATGCACTAACTCGACAACCTGAGGTAAACTCGATACAAATGTGCTAACTCGATAACCTGAGGGGAACTCGTTACCAATGCGCTAACTCGATAACCTGAGGCGAACTCGTTACCAATGTGCTAACTCGATAACCTGAGGCGAACTCGTTACCAATGCGCTAACTCGACAACCTGAGGCGAACTCGTTACCAATGCGCTAACTCGACAACCTGAGGCGAACTCGTTACCAATGTGCTAACTCGATAACCTGAGGCGAACTCGTTACCAATGAGCTAACTCGATAACCTGAGGCGAACTCGTTACCAATGCGCTAACTCGATAACCTGAAGCGAACTCGTTACCAATGCGCTAACTCGATAACCTGAGGCGAACTCGTTACCAATGCGCTAACTCGATAACCTGAGGCGAACTCGTTACCAATGCGCTAACTCGACAACCTGAGGCGAACTCGTTACCAATGCGCTAACTCGACAACCTGAGGCGAACTCGTTACCAATGCGCTAACTCGACAACCTGAGGCGAACTCGTTACCAATGCGCTAACTCGATAACCTGAGGTGAACTCGTTACCAATGTGCTAACTCGATAACCTGAGGCGAACTCGTTACCAATGCGCTAACTCGACAACCTATGGCGAACTCGTTACCAATGCGCTAGCTCGACAACCTGAGGCGAACTCGTTACCAATGCGCTAACTCGACAACCTGAGGCGAACTCGTTACCAATGCGCTAACTCGACAACCTGAGACGAACTCGTTACCAATGCGCTAACTCGATAACCTGATGCGAACTCGTTACCATTGCGCTAACTCGATAACCTGAGGCGAACTCGTTACCATTGCGCTAACTAGACAACCTGAGGCGAACTCGTTACCAATGCGCTAAATCGACAATCTGAAGAGAATTCTTTACCAATGCGCTAACTCGACAACCTGAGGCGAACTCGTTACCAATGTGCTAACTCGATAACCTGAGGCGAACTCGTTACCAATGCGCTAACTCGACAACCTGATGCGAACTCGTTACCAATGCACTAACTCGACAACCTGATGCGAACTCGTTACCAATGCACTAACTCGACAACCTGAGGCGAACTCATTACCAATGTGCTTACTCGATAACCTGAGGAGAACTCGTTACCAATGCGCTAACTCGACAACCTGAGGTGAACTCGTTACCAATAAGCTAAATCGACACTCTGAAGCGAACTCGTTACCAATGCGCTAACTCGATAACCTGAGGTGAACTCGTTACCAATGCGCTAACTCGATAACCTGAGGCGAACTCGTTACCAATGCGCTAACTCGATAACCTGAGGCGAACTCGTTACCATTGCGCTAACTCGACAACATGAGGCGAACTCATTACCAATGAGCTAAATCGACACTCTGAAGTGACCTCGTTACCAATGCGCTAACTCGATAACCTGAGGTGAACTCGTTACCAATGCGCTAACTCGATAACCTGAGGCGAACTCGTTACCAATGTGCTAACTCGATAACCTGAGGCGAACTCGTTACCAATGCGCTAACTCGACAACCTGAGGCGAACTCGTTACCAATGCGCTAACTCGATAACCTGAGGCGAACTCGTTCCCAATGCGCTAACTCGACAACCTATGGCGAACTCGTTACCAATGCGCTAGCTCGACAACCTGAGGCGAACTCGTTACCGATGCGCTAACTCGACAACCTGAGGCGAACTCGTTACCAATGCGCTAGCTCGATAACCTGAGACGAACTCGTTACCAATGCGCTAAATCGACAATCTGAAGCGAACTCTTTACCAATGCGCTAACTCAACAACCTGAAGCGAACTCGTTACCAATGCGCTAACTCGATAACCTGAGGCGAACTCGTTACCAATGTGCTAACTCGATAACCTGATGCGAACTCGTTACCATTGCGCTAACTCGATAACCTGAGGAGAACTCGTTACCATTGCGCTAACTAGACAACCTGAGGCGAACTCGTTACCAATGCGCTAAATCGACAATCTGAAGCGAATTCTTTACCAATGCGCTAACTCGACAACCTGAGGCGAACTAGTTACCAATGTGCTTACTCGATAACCTGAGAAGAACTCGTTACCAATGCGCTAACTCGACAACCTGAGGTGAATTCGTTACCAATGTGCTAACTCGATAAACTGAGTCGAACTCGTTACCAATGCGCTAACTCGATCACCTGAAGCGAACTCGTTACCAATGCGCTAACTCGATAACCTGAGGCGAACTCGTTACCACTGCGCTAACTCGACAACATGAGGCAAACTTGTTACCAATGAGCTAAATCGACAATCTGAAGCGAACTCGTTACCAATGCGCTAACTCGATACCCTGAGGTGAACTCGTTACCAATGTGCTAACTCGATAACCTGAGGAGAACTCGTTACCAATGCGCTAACTCGATAACCTGAGGCGAACTCGTTACCAATGTGCTAACTCGATAACCTGAGGGGAACTCGTTACCAATGCGCTAACTCAATAACCTGATGCGAACTGGTTACCAATGCGCTAACTCGACAACCTGATGCGAACTCGTTACCAATGTGCTAATTCGACAACCTGATGCGAACTCGTTACCAATGTGCTAATTCGACAACCTGATGCGAACTCGTTACCAATGCGCTAACTAGATAACCTGAGGCGAACTCGTTACCAATGCGCTAACTAAATAACCTGAGGCGAACTCGTTACCAATGCACTAAATCGACAATCTGAAGCGAATTCTTTACCAATGCGCTAACTCGACAACCTGAGGCGAACCCGTTACCAATGTGCTAACTCGATAACCTGAGGCGAACTCGTTACCAATGCGCTAACTCGACAACCTGATGCGAACTCGTTACCAATGCACTAACTCGACAACCTGAGGTGAACTCGTTACCAATATGCTAACTAGATAACCTGAGGCGAACTCATTACCAATGCGCTAAATCGACAACCTGAGGTGAACTCGTTACCAATGTGCTAACTCGATAACCTGAGGCGAACTAGTTACCAATGCGCTAACTCGATAACCTGAAGCGAACTCTGTACCAATGCGCTAACTCGATAACCTGGGGCGAACTCGTTACCATTGCGCTAACTCGACAACATGAGGCGAACTCGTTACCAATGCAGTAACTCGACAACCTGAGGTGAACTCGTTACCAATGTGCTAACTCGATAACCTGAGGCGAACTAGTTACCAATGCGCTAACTCGATAACCTAAAGCGAACTATGTACCAATGCGCTAACTCGATAACCTGAGGCGAACTTGTTACCATTGCGCTAACTCGACAAAATGAGGTGAACTCGTTACCAATGCGCTAAATCGACAATGTGAAGCGAATTCCTTACCAATGCGCTAACTCGATAACCTGAGGCGAACTCGTTACCAATGTGCTAACTCGACAACCTGAGGCGAACTCGTTACCAATGCGCTAAATCGACAACCTGAGGTGAATTCTTTACCAATGCTCTAACTCGACAACCTGAAGCGAACTCGTTACCAATGTGCTAACTCGACATCCTAAGGCGAACTCGTTACCAATGCGCTAGCTGGACAACCTTAGGCGAACTCGTTACCAATGCGCTAACTCGACAACCTGAGGCGAACTCGTTACCAATGCGCTAACTCGACAATCTGAAGCGAACTCCTAACCAATGCACTAACTCGACAACCTGAGGTAAACTCGATACAAATGTGCTAACTCGATAACCTGAGGGGAACTCGTTACCAATGCGCTAACTCGATAACCTGAGGCGAACTCGTTACCAATGTGCTAACTCGATAAACTGAGGCGAACTCGTTACCAATGCGCTAACTCAACAACCTGATGCGAACTCGTTAGCAATGCACTAACTCGACAACCTGAGGCGAACACGTTACCAATGTGCTTACTCGATAACCTGAGGCGAACTCGTTACCAATGAGCTAACTCGATAACCTGAGTCGAACTCGTTACCAATGCGCTAACTCGATAACCTGAAGCGAACTCGTTACCAATGTGCTAACTCGATAACCTGATGCGAACTCGTTACCATTGCGCCAAGTCGATAACCTGAGGAGAACTCGTTACCATTGCGCTAACTCAACAACCTTAGGCGAACTCGTTACCAATGCGCTAACTCGACAACCTGAGGCGAACTCGTTACCAATGCGCTAACTCAACAACCTGAAGCGAACTCGTTACCAATGCGCTAACTCGATAACCTGAGGCGAACTCGTTACCAATGTGCTAACTCGATAACCTGATGCGAACTCGTTACCATTGCGCTAACTCGATAACCTGAGGAGAACTCGTTACCATTGCGCTAACTAGACAACCTGAGGCGAACTCATTACCAATGCGCTAAATCGACAATCTGAAGCGAATTCTTTACCAATGCGCTAACTCGACAACCTGAGGCGAACTCGTTACCAATGTGCTAACTCGATAACCTGAGGCGAACTCGTTACCAATGTGCTAACTCGACAACCTGATGCGAACTCGTTACCAATGCACTAACTCGACAACCTGAGGCGAACTCGTTACCAATGTGCTTACTCGATAACCTGAGAAGAACTCGTTACCAATGCGCTAACTCGACAACCTGAGGTGAACTCGTTACCAATGTGCTAACTCGATAAACTGAGTCGAACTCGTTACCAATGCGCTAACTCGATAACCTGAGGCGAACTCGTTACCAATGCGCTAACTCGATAACCTGAGGCGAACTCGTTACCAATGCGCTAACTCGACAACTGAGGCGAACTCGTTACCAATGAGCTAAATCGACAATCTGAAGCGAACTCGTTACCAATGCGCTAACTCGATAACCTGAGGCGAACTCGTTACCAATGTGCTAACTCGATAACCTGATGCGAACTCGTTACCAATGCGCTAACTCGATAACCTGAGGCGAACTCGTTACCAATGCGCTAACTCGACAACCTGAGGCGAACTCGTTACCAATGCGCTAAATCGACAATCTGAAGCGAATTCTTTACCAATGCGCTAACTCGACAACCTGAGGCGAACTCGTTACCAATGTGCTAACTCGATAACCTGAGGCGAACTCGTTACCATTGCGCTAACTCGACAACATGAGGCGAACTCGTTACCAATGCTAATGAACTGAGCGAACTCTTACCAATGCGCTAAATCGACAATCTGAAGCGAATTCTTTACCAATGCGCTAACTCGACAACCTGAGGCGAACTCGTTACCAATGTGCTAACTCGATAACCTGAGGCGAACTCGTTACCAATGCGCTAACTCGACAACCTGATGCGAACTCGTTACCAATGCACTAACTCGACAACCTGAGGCGAACTCGTTACCAATGTGCTAACTCGATAACCTGAGGCGAACTCGTTACCAATGCGCTAACTCGACAACCTGAGGTGAACTCGTTACCAATGTGCTAACTCGATAACCTGAGGCGAACTCGTTACCAATGCGCTAACTCGATAACCTGAAGCGAACTCGTTACCAATGCGCTAACTCGATAACCTGAGGCGAACTCGTTACCATTGCGCTAACTCGACAACATGAGGCGAACTCGTTACCAATGCAGTAACTCGACAACCTGAGGTGAACTCGTTACCAATGTGCTAACTCGATAACCTGAGGCGAACTAGTTACCAATGCGCTAACTCGATAACCTAAAGCGAACTATGTACCAATGCGCTAACTCGATAACCTGAGGCGAACTCGTTACCATTGCGCTAACTCGACAAAATGAGGTGAACTCGTTACCAATGCGCTAAATCGACAATCTGAAGCGAATTCCTTACCAATGCGCTAACTCGATAACCTGAGGCGAACTCGTTACCAATGTGCTAACTCGACAACCTGAGGCGAACTCGTTACCAATGCGCTAACTCGACAACCTGAGGTGAATTCTTTACCAATGCTCTATCTCGACAACCTGAAGCGAACTCGTTACCAATGTGCTAACTCGACATCCTAAGGCGAACTCGTTACCAATGCGCTAGCTGGACAACCTTAGGCGAACTCGTTACCAATTCGCTAACTCGACAACCTGAGGCGAACTCGTTACCAATGCGCTAACTTGACAATCTGAAGCGAACTCCTAACCAATGCACTAACTCGACAACCTGAGGTAAACTCGATACAAATGTGCTAACTCGATAACCTGAGGGGAAATCGTTACCAATGCGCTAACTCGATAACCTGAGGCGAACTCGTTACCAATGTGCTAACTCGATAAACTGAGGCGAACTCGTTACCAATGCGCTAACTCAACAACCTGATGCGAACTCGTTAGCAATGCACTAACTCGACAACCTGAGGCGAACACGTTACCAATGTGCTTACTCGATAACCTGAGGCGAACTCGTTACCAATGAGCTAACTAGATAACCTGAGGCGAACTCGTTACCTATGCGCTAACTCGACAACCTGATGCGAACTCGTTACCAATGCACTAACTCGACAACCTGAGGTGAACTCGTTACCAATGCGCAAACTCGACAATCTGAAGCGAACTCATTACCAATGTGCTAACTCGACAACCTGAGGCGAACTCGTTACCAATGTGCTAAATCGACAACCTTAGGTGAACTCATTACCAATGCGCTATCTCGACAATCTGAAGCGAACTCCTAACCAATGCACTAACTCGATAACCTGAGGTAAACTCGTTACAAATGTGCTAACTCGATAACCTGAGGGGAACTCGTTACCAATGCGCTAACTCGACAACCTGATGCGAACTCGTTACCAATGCACTAACTCGACAACCTGGGGTGAACTCGTTATCAATGTGCTAACTCGATAACCTGAGGCGAACTAGTTACCAATGCGCTAACTCGATAATCTGAAGGGAACTCTGTACCAATGCGCTAACTCGATAACCTGGGGCGAACTCGTTACCATTGCGCTAACTCGACAACATGAGGCGAACTCGTTACCAATGCACTAAATCGACAATCTGAAGCGAATTCGTTACCAATGCGCTAACTCGATAACCTGAAGCGAACTCGTTACCAATGCGCTAACTCGACAATCTGAAGCGAACTCATTACCAATGTGCTAACTCGACAACCTGAGGTGAACTCATTACAAATGTGCTAACTCGACAACCTGAGGCGAACTCGTTACCAATGCGCTAAATCGACAACCTGAGGTGAACTCGTTACCAATGCGCTATCTCGACAACCTGAAGCGAACTCGTTACCAATGCGCTAACTCGACAACCTAAGGCGAACTCGTTAACTCGACAGCCTGAGGCTAACTCGTTACCAATGCGCTAAGTCGACAATCTGAAGCGAACTCCTAACCAATGCACTAACTCGACAACCTGAGGTAAACTCGTTACAAATGTGCTAACTCGATAACCTGAGGGGAACTCTTTACCAATGCGCTAACTCGATAACCTAATGCGAACTCATTACCAATGAGCTAACTCGACAACCTGATGCGAACTCGTTACCAATGCACTAACTCGACAACCTGAGGTGAACTCGTTACCAATGTGCTAACTCGATAACCTGAGGCGAACTCGTTACCAATGCGCTAACTCGATGACCTGAGGCGAACTCGTTACCAATGCGCTAAATCGATAACCTGAGGTGATCTCATTACCAATGTGCTAACTCGATAACCTGAGGCGAACTCATTACCAATGCGCTAACTCGACAACCTGAGGTGAACTCGTTACCAATGTGCTAACTCAATAACCTGATGCGAACTCGTTACCAATGCGCAAACTCGATAACCTGAGGCGAACTCATTACCAATGCGCTAACTCGACAACCTGAGGTGAACTCGTTACCAATGTGCTAACTCGATAACCTGAGGCGAACTCGTTACCAATGCGCTAACTCGATAACCTGAGGCGAACTCGTTACCAATGCGCTAACTCGATAACCTGAAGCGAACTCGTTACCAATGCGCTAACTAGATAACCTGAGGCGAACTCGTTACCAATGTGCTAACTAGATAACCTGAGGCGAACTCGTTACCAATGCGCTAACTCGACAACCTAAGGCGAACTCGTTACCAATGCGCTAGCTGGACAACCTGAGGCGAACTCGTTACCAATGCGCTAACTCGACAACCTGAGGCGAACTCGTTACCAATGCGCTAACTCGACAATCTGAAGCGAACTCCTAACCAATGCACTAACTCGACAACCTGAGGTAAACTCATTACAAATGTGCTAACTCGATAACCTGAGGGGAACTCGTTACCAATGCGCTAACTCGATAACCTGAGGCGAACTCGTTACCAGTGTGCTAACTCGATAACCTGAGGCGAACTCGTTACCAATGCGCTAACTCGACAACCTGATGCGAACTCGTTAGCAATGCGCTAACTCAACAACCTGAGGCGAACACGTTACCAGTGTGCATACTCGATAACCTGAGGCGAACTCGTTACCAATGCGCTAACTCGATAACCTGAGTCGAACTCGTTACCAATGCGCTAACTCGATAACCTGAAGCGAACTCGTTACCAATGCGCTAACTCGATAACCTGAGGCGAACTCGTTACCAATGTGCTAACTAGATAACCTGAGGCGAACTCGTTACCTATGCGCTAACTCGACAACCTGATGCGAACTCGTTATCTATGCGCTAACTCGACAACCTGAGGTGAACTCGTTACCAATGCGCTAACTCGACAATCTGAAGCGAACTCATTACCAATGTGCTAACTCGACAACCTGAGGTGAACTCGTTACCAATGCACTAACTCGACAATCTGAAGCGAACTCGTTACCAATGCGCTAACTCGATAACCTGAAGCGAACTCGTTACCAATGCGCTAACTCGATAACCTGAGGCGAACACGTTACCAATGTGCTGACTAGATAACCTGAGGCGAACTCGTTACCTATGCGCTAACTCGACAACCTGATGCGAACTCGTTACCAATGCACTAACTCGACAACCTAAGGTGAACTCGTTACCAATGCGCTAACTCGACAATCTGAAGCGAACTCATTACCAATGTGCTAACTCGACAACCTGAGGTGAACTCATTACAAATGTGCTAACTCGACAACCTGAGGCGAACTCGTTACCAATGCGCTAAATCGACAACCTGAGGTGAACTCGTTACCAATGCGCTATCTCGACAACCTGAAGCGAACTCGTTACCAATGCGCTAACTCGACAACCTAAGGCGAACTCGTTAACTCGACAGCCTGAGGCTAATTCGTTACCAATGCGCTAAGTCGACAATCTGAAGCGAACTCCTAACCAATGCACTAACTCGACAACCTGAGGTAAACTCGTTACAAATGTGCTAACTCGATAACCTGAGGGGAACTCTTTACCAATGCGCTAACTCGATAACCTAATGCGAACTCGTTACCAATGCGCTAACTCGACAACCTGATGCGAACTCGTTACCAATGCACTAACTCGACAACCTGAGGTGAACTCGTTACCAATGCGCTAACTCGACAATCTGAAGCGAACTCATTACCAATGTGCTAACTCGACAACCTGAGGTGAACTCGTTACCAATGTGCTAACTCGATAACCTGAGGCGAACTCGTTACCAATGCGCTAACTCGATGACCTGAGGCGAACTCGTTACCAATGCGCTAAATCGATAACCTGAGGTGAACTCATTACCAATGTGCTAACTCGATAACCTGAGGCGAACTCATTACCAATGCGCTAACTCGACAACCTGAGGTGAACTCGTTACCAATGTGCTAACTCAATAACCTGATGCGAACTCGTTACCAATGCGCTAACTCGACAACCTGAGGTGAACTCGTTACCAATGTGCTAACTCTATAACCTGAGGCGAACTCGTTACCAATGCGCAAACTCGATAACCTGAGGCGAACTCATTACCAATGCGCTAACTCGACAACCTGAGGTGAACTCGTTACCAATGTGCTAACTCGATAACCTGAGGCGAACTCGTTACCAATGCGCTAACTCGATAACCTGAGGCGAACTCGTTACCAATGCGCTAACTCGATAACCTGAAGCGAACTCGTTACCAATGCGCTAACTCGATAACCTGAGGCGAACTCGTTACCAATGCGCTAACTCGACAACCTGAGGCGAACTCGTTACCAATGCGCTAACTCGACAACCTGATGCGAACTCGTTACCAATGCGCTAACTCGACAACCTGAGGCGAACTCGTTACCAATGCGCTAACTCGACAACCTGAGGCGAACTCGTTACCAATGCGCTAACTCGACAACCTGAGGCGAACTCGTTACCAATGCGCTAACTCGACAATCTGAAGCGAACTCCTAACCAATGCACTAACTCGACAACCTGAGGTAAACTCGATACAAATGTGCTAACTCGATAACCTGAGGGGAACTCTTTACCAATGCGCTAACTCGATAACCTGAGGCGAACTCGTTACCAATGCGCTAACTCGACAACCTAAGGCGAACTCGTTATGTGGGTGTTACCAATGCGCTAACTCGACAATCTGAAGCGAACTCCTAACCAATGCACTAACTCGACAACCTGAGGTAAACTCGATACAAATGTGCTAACTCGATAACCTGAGGGGAACTCTTTACCAATGCGCTAACTCGATAACCTGAGGCGAACTCGTTACCTATGCGCTAACTCGACAACCTGATGCGAACTCGTTACCAATGCACTAACTCGACAACCTGAGGTGAACTCGTTACCAATGCGCTAACTCGACAATCTGAAGCGAACTCATTACCAATGTGCTAATTCGACAACCTGAGGTGAACTCGTTACCAATGCACTAACTCGACAATCTGAAGCGAACTCGTTACCAATGCGCTAACTCGACAACCTGAGGTGAACTCGTTACCAATGTGCTAACTCGATAACCTGAGGCGAACTCGTTACCAATGCGCTAACTCGACAACCTGAGGTGAACTCGTTACCAATGTGCTAACTCGATAACTTGAGGCGAACTCGTTACCAATGCGCTAACTCGATAACCTGAGGAAAACTCGGTACCAATGCGCTAACTCGACAACCTGAAGCGAACTCGTTACCAATGCGCTAACTCGACAACCTGAGGGAACTCGTTACCAATGTGCTAACTCGATAACCTGAGCGAACTCGTTACCAATGCGCTAACTCGACAACCTGAGGTGAACTCGTTACCAATGTGCTAACTCGATAACCTGAGGCGAACTCGTTACCAATGCGCTAACTCGATAACCTGAGGGAACTCGTTACCAATGTGCTAACTCGATAACCTGAGGCGAACTCGTTACCAATGTGCTAACTCGATAACCTGAGGCTAACTCGTTACCAATGCACTAACTCGACAACCTCATGCGAACTCGTTACCAATGCACTAACTCGACAACCTGAGTTGAACTCGTTAGCAATGCGCTAACTCGACAACCTGAGGTGAACTCGTTACCAATGCACTAACTCGACAATCTGAAGCGAACTCGTTACCAATGCGCTAACTCGACAACCTGAGGTGAACTCGTTACCAATGTGCTAACTCGATAACCTGAGGCAAACTCGTAACCAATGCGCTAACTCGATAACCTTAGACGAACTCGTTACCAATGCGCTAAATTGACAATCTGAAGCGAACTCTTTACCAATGCGCTAACTCGACAACCTGAAGCGAACTCGTTACCAATGCGCTAGCTCGACAACCTGAGGCGAACTCGTTACCAATGCGCTAACTCGACAACTGAGGGAACTCGTTACCAATGGCTAACTCGAAACCTGAGGCGAACTCGTTACCAATGCGCTAACTCGACAACCTGAGGCGAACTAGTTACCAATGCGCTAACTCGATAACCTGAGATGAACTCGTTACCAATGCGCTAACTCGACAACCTGAGGCGAACTCGTTACCAATGCGCTAGCTCGACAACCTGAGGCGAACTCGTTACCTATGCGCTAAATCGACAACCTGAGGCGAACTCGTTACCAATGCGCTAGCTCGATAACCTGAGGCGAACTCGTTACCAATGCGCTAAATCGACAATCTGAAGCGAACTCTTTACCAATGTGCTAACTCAACAACCTGAAGCGAACTCGTTACCAATGCACTAACTCGATAACCTGAGGCGAACTCGTTACCAATGCGCTAACTCGACAACCTGAAGCGAACTTGTTACCAATGCGCTAACTCGATAACGTAAGGCGAACTCGTTACCAATACGCTAACTCGACAACCTGAAGCGAACTTGTTACCAATGCAATAACTCGATAACCTGAGGCGAACTCGTTACCAATGCGCTAACTCGACAACCTGAAGCGAACTTGTTACCAATGCGCTAACTCCACAACCTGAGGAAAACTCGTTACCAATGCGCTAACTCGACAACCTGAAGCGAACTTGTTACCAATGCACTAACTCGATAACCTGAAGCGAACTCGTTACCAATGCGCTAACTCGACAACCTGAAGTGAACTCGTTACCAATGTGCTAACTCGATAACCTGAGGAAAACTCGTTACCAATGCGCTAACTCGACAACCTGAAGGGAAATCGTTTGCAATGCACTAACTTGACAACCGGAAGCTAACTCGTTAGCAATGCGCTAACTCGACATTCGGAAGCGAACTCTTTACCAATGAGCTAACTCGACAATCTCACGACAGTATGACAGTAACAAGTATACTCAAGTGAAATGGGATACACCGTGTACTGTGACGAAGACGCTACTAATATACGATGTACAATATGCACCTTTGACATTGGGGAGATAGACGATTCAATCAGCTCCGCACGAAGAAGACAAAGTGATTGCACTTAGATTATGTCACATAGTATCTTATATACACCAATATGTAAATGTTGCAAAACTGAAATGCTTAGCATAGTAAAATGAATAACACTTTGTGTCGAGGGTGAGAAGTCAACATTGTCATGCCAGCCTTCAGAACATGTATAACATCTTCAACTTCTCAACTTGAATTCCATTTCGGAGGCTGATAGTAAAACGCCAATATTGTCAGCCTTCCTAAACGCATACCATCTTCAACCTCTGACCTTGGATTCCACTTCTGAGGTTGATAATATCGACTGTTATCTGCTAAGTGAATAGTACAACCGGGTTTTGCTTATTTCAGGTTTTATTTGGTCTGAATGCAAGCAGCTGTGGGAGGAGGGACTGAAGGCTTATATCAGACAATGGTGGAACTGGATGGACTTCATTATGCTGTCACTGTATCTTACAACATTTACTCTGCGATTTCTTGCATATTTCCAAATGGAATCGGGCAAATACGGCCCCCGAGAGATGGAACGGAAAAACTGGCCCCTTTATGACCCCACGATGGTGTCTGAGGGCCTGTTTGCAATAGCTAATGTGTTTAGTTTCGCTCGGATAATCTTTCTGTTTCAAGCTGATCAGTATTTGGGACCACTACAGATTTCTCTAGGATGTATGTTAATAGACATAACAAAGTTCATGTTGATATTTTTCCTCGTGTTGACTTCATTTGCCTGTGGATTGAATCAACTTTACTGGTACTACACGCCAGACTCGGGAAATCCTCCGTCTTTTTACACGTAAGTTGCTTCCTCCTTCATGCTACACGTACGTTGCTTCCATAGATCATATAGCGTATAATATATAGCATAGAACATATAGCATAGAACATATATAATAGAACATATAGCATAGAACATACAGCATAGAACATACAGCATAGAACATATATCATAGAACATATAGCATAGAACATATATCATAGAACATATAGCATAGAACATATATCATAGAACATATAGCATAGAACATATATCATAGAACATATAGCATAGAACATACAGCATAGAACATACAGCATAGAACATATATCATAGAACATATAGCGTATAACATATAGTATAGAACATATAGCATATATCATATAGCGTATAACATATAGCGTATAACATATAGTATAGAACATATAGCATATATCATATAGCATATAACATATAGCGTATAACATATAGCGTATAACATATAGCATAGAATATATAGTGTATAACATATAGCATAGAACATATAGCATAAATCATATAGCATAGATCATATAGCATAGAATATATAGCATAGAATATATAACATAGAATATATAGCATAGATCATATAGCATAGAATATATAGCATAGAATATATAACATAGAATATATAGCATAGAACATATAGCATAGAATATATAGCGTATAACATATAGCATAGCACATATAGCGTATAACATATAGCATAGAACATATAGCGTATAACATATAGCATAGAACATATAGCATAGAACATATAGCATAGATCATATAGCGTATAACATATAGCATAGATCACATAGCATAGATCATATAGCATAGAATATATAGCATAGAATATATAACATAGAATATATAGCATAGAACATATAGAGTATAACATATAGCATAGAACATATAGCGTATAACATATAGCATAGAACATATAGCGTATAACATATAACATAGAATATATATCGTATAACATATAGCATAGAATATATAGCGTATAACATATAGCATAGAATATATATCGTATAACATATAACATAGAATATATAGCGTATAACATATAGCATAGAATATATAGCGTATAACATATAACATAGAATATATAGCGTATAACATATAGCATAGAATATATAGCGTATAACATATAACATAGAATATATAGCGTATAACATATAACATAGAATATATAGCGTATAACATATAACATAGAATATATATCGTATAACATATAACA
>CM026397.1:47044223-47075152 GCA_014843695.1 Archivesica marissinica
CGCTAACTCGACAACCTGAGGCGAACTCGTTACCAATGTGCTAACTCGATAACCTAAGGCGAACTCGTTACCAATGCGCTAACTCGACAACCTGATGCGAACTCGTTACCAATGCACTAACTCGACAACCTGAGGCGAAATCGTTACCAATGTGCTTACTCGATAACCTGAGGTGAACTCGTTACCAATGCGCTAACTCGACAACCTGAGGTGAACTCGTTACCAATGTGCTAACTCGATAAACTGAGTCGAACTCGTTACCAATGCGCTAACTCGATAATCTGACGCGAACTCGTTACCAATGCGCTAACTCGATAACCTGAGGCGAACTCGTTACCATTGCGCTAACTCGACAACATGAGGCGAACTCGTTACTAATGAGATAAATCGACAATCTGAAGCGAACTCGTTACCAATGCGCTAACTCGATAACCAGAGGTGAACTCGTTACCAATGTGCTAACTCGATAACCTGAGGGGAACTCGTTACCAATGCGCTAACTCGATAGCCTGAGGCGAACTCGTTACCAATGTGCTAACTCGATAACCTGAGGCGAACTCGTTACCAATGGACTAACTAGATAACCTGATGCGAACTCGTTACCAATGCGCTAACTCGACAACCTGATGCGAACTCGTTACCAATGCACTAACTCGACAACCTGAGGTGACCTCGTTACCAATGCACTAATTCGACAATCTGAAGCGAACTCGTTACCAATGCGCTAACTCGACAATCTGAAGCGAACTCCTAACCAATGCACTAACTCGACAACCTGAGGTGAACTCGTTACCAATGTGCTAAATCGATAACCTGAGGCGAACTCGTTACCAATGCGCTATATCGACAACCTGAGGTGAACTCGTTACCAATGTGCTAACTCGATAACCTGAGGCGAACTCGTTACAAATGCGCTAACTCGACAACCTGATGCGAACTCGTTACCAATGCGCTAAATCGACAATCTGAAGCGAACTCTTTACCAATGCGCTAGTTCGACAAC
Source organism: Archivesica marissinica (assembly GCA_014843695.1). NCBI lineage: Eukaryota > Metazoa > Mollusca > Bivalvia > Venerida > Vesicomyidae > Archivesica > Archivesica marissinica. Next base: position 47,045,227 of record CM026397.1, read on the forward strand.
CTGAGGCGAACTCGTTACCAATGCGCTAATTCGACAACCTGAGGCGAACTCGCTACCAATGCACTAACTCGATAACCTGAGGCGAACACGTTACCAATGCGCTAACTCGACAATCTATGGCGAACTCGTTACCAATGCGCTAGCTCGAGAACCTGAGGCGAACTCGTTACCGATGCGCTAACTCGACAATCTGAGGCGAACTCGTTACCAATGCGCTAGCTCAATAACCTGAGACGAACTCGTTACCAATGCGCTAAATCGACAATCTGAAGCGAACTCTTTACCAATGCGCTAAGTCGACAACCTGATGCGAACTCGTTATCAATGCGCTAACTCGATAACCTGAGGCGAACTCGTTACCATTGCTCTAACTAGACAACCTGAGGCGAACTCGTTACCAATGCGCTAAATCGACAATCTGAAGCGAACTCTTTACCAATGCGCTAACTCGACAACCTGAGGCGAACTCGTTACCAATGTGCTAACTCGATAACCTGAGGCGAACTCGTTACCAATGCGCTAACTCGACAACCTGAGCGAACTCGTTACCAATGCGCTAACTCGACAACCTGAGGCGAACTCGTTACCAATGCGCTACTCGATAACCTGAGGCGAACTCGTTACCAATGCGCTAACTCGACAACCTGAGGCGAACTCGTTACCAATGCGCTAACTCGATAACCTGAGGCGAACTCGTTACCAATGCGCTAACTCGATAACCTGAGGCGAACTCGTTACCAATGCGCTAACTCGATAACCTGAGGCGAACTCGTTACCAATGCGCTAACTCGATAACCTGAGGCGAACTCGTTACCAATGCGCTAAATCGACAATCTGAAGCGAACTCTTTACCAATGCGCTAACTCGACAACCTGAAGCGAACTCGTTACCAATGCGCTAACTCGATAACCTGAGGCGAACTCGTTACCAATGTGCTAACTCGATAACCTGATGCGAACTCGTTACCATTGCGCTAACTCGATAACCTGAGGCGAACTCGTTACCATTGCGCTAACTCGACAACCTGAGGCGAACTCGTTACCAATGCGCTAAATCGACAATCTGAAGCGAATTCTTTACCAATGCGCTAACTCGACAACCTGAGGCGAACTCGTTACCAATGTGCTTACTCGATAACCTGAGGCGAACTCGTTACCAATGCGCTAACTCGACAACCTGAGGCGAATTCGTTACCAATGGCTAACTCGATAACTGAGGCGAACTCGTTACCAATGCGCTAACTCGATAACCTGAAGCGAACTCGTTACCAATGCGCTAACTCGATAACCTGAGGCGAACTCGTTACCAATGCGCTAACTCGACAACATGAGGCGAACTCGTTACCAATGCGCTAAATCGACAATCTGAAGCGAACTCGTTACCAATGCGCTAACTCGACAACCTGAGGTGAACTCGTTACCAATGTGCTAACTCGATAACCTGAGGCGAACTCGTTACCAATGCGCTAACTCGATAACCTGAGGCGAACTCGTTACCAATGTGCTAACTCGATAACCTGAGGCGAACTCGTTACCAATGCGCTAACTCGATAACCTGAGGCGAACTCGTTACCAATGCGCTAACTCGACAACCTGAGGCGAACTCGTTACCAATGTGCTAACTCGACAACCTGAGGCGAACTCGTTACCAATGTGCTAACTCGACAACCTGAGGCGAACTCGTTACCAATGCGCTAACTCGATAACCTGAGGCGAACTCGTTACCAATGCGCTAACTATAACCTGAGGCGAACTCGTTACCAATGTGGGAACTCGTACCAATGCGCTAACTCGACAACCTGAGGCGAACTCGTTACCAATGCGCTAACTCGATAACCTGAGGCGAACTCGTTACCAATGCGCTAACTCGATAACCTGAGGCGAACTCGTTACCAATGCGCTAACTCGATAACCTGAGGCGAACTCGTTACCAATGCGCTAACTCGACAACCTGAGGCGAACTCGTTACCAATGCGCTAACTCGACAACCTGAGGCGAACTCGTTACCAATGCGCTAACTCGATAACCTGAGGCGAACTCGTTACCAATGCGCTAACTCGATAACCTGAGGCGAACTCGTTACCAATGCGCTAACTCGATAACCTGAGGCGAACTCGTTACCAATGTGCTAACTCGATAACCTGAGGCGAACTCGTTACCAATGCGCTAACTCGATAACCTGAGGCGAACTCGTTACCAATGCACTAATCGACAACTGAGCGAATCTTTACCAATGCGCTAACTCGACAACCTGAGGCGAACTCGTTACCAATGTGCTAACTCGACAACCTGAGGCGAACTCGTTACCAATGCGCTAACTCGACAACCTGAGGTGAACTCGTTACCATGCGCTAACTCGACAACCTGAAGCGAACTCGTTACCAATGCGCTAACTCGACAACCTGAGGCGAACTCGTTACCAATGCGCTAACTCGACAACCTGAGGCGAACTCGTTACCAATGCGCTAACTCGACAACCTGAGGCGAACTCGTTACCAATGCGCTAACTCGACACTCTGAAGCGAACTCGTTACCAATGCCTAACTCGACAACCTGAGGTGAACTCGTTACCAATGTGCTAACTCGATAACCTGAGGCGAACTCGTTACCAATGCGCTAACTCGATAACCTGAGGCGAACTCGTTACCAATGCGCTAACTCGATAACCTGAGGCGAACTCGTTACCAATGCGCTAACTCGACAACCTGATGCGAACTCGTTACCAATGCGCTAACTCGACAACCTGAGGCGAACTCGTTACCAATGCGCTAACTCGACAACCTGAGGCGAACTCGTTACCAATGCGCTAACTCGATAACCTGAGGCGAACTCGTTACCAATGCGCTAACTCGATAACCTGAAGCGAACTCGTTACCAATGCGCTAACTCGACAACCTGAGGCGAACTCGTTACCAATGTGCTAACTCGACAACTGAGGCGAACGTTACCAATGCGCTAACTCGACAACCTGAGGCGAACTCGTTACCAATGTGCTAACTCGACAACCTGATGCGAACTCGTTACCAATGCACTAACTCGACAACATGAGGCGAACTCGTTACCAATGAGCTAAATCGACACTCTGAAGCGAACTCGTTACCAATGCGCTAAATCGACAATCTGAAGCGAATTATTTACCAATGCGCTAACTCGACAACCTGAGGCGAACTCGTTACCAATGTGCTAACTCGACAACCTGATGCGAACTCGTTACCAATGCACTAACTCGACAACATGAGGCGAACTCGTTACCAATGAGCTAAATCGACACTCTGAAGCGAACTCGTTACCAATGCGCTAAATCGACAATCTCAAGCGAATTATTTACCAATGCGCTAACTCGACAACCTGAGGCGAACTCGTTACCAATGTGCTAACTCGACAACCTGATGCGAACTCGTTACCAATGCACTAACTCGACAACATGAGGCGAACTCGTTACCAATGTGCTTACTCGATAACCTGAGGCGAACTCGTTACCAATGCGCTAACTCGACAACCTGAGGTGAACTCGTTTGCAATGTGCTAACTCGATAAACTGAGTCGAACTCGTTACCAATGCGCTAACTCGATAACCTGAAGCGAACTCGTTACCAATGCGCTAACTCGATAACCTGAGGCGAACTCGTTACCATTGCGCTAACTCGACAACATGAGGCGAACTCGTTACCAATGAGCTAAATCGACACTCTGAAGCGAACTCGTTACCAATGCGCTAACTCGATAACCTGAGGTGAACTCGTTACCAATGCGCTAACTCGATAACCTGAGGCGAACTCGTTACCAATGTGCTAACTCGATAACCTGAGGCGAACTCGTTACCAATGCGCTAACTCGACAACCTGAGGCGAACTCGTTACCAATGCGCTAACTCGACAACCTGAGGCGAACTCGTTACCAATGCGCTAACTCGACAACCTATGGCGAACTCGTTACCAATGCGCTAACTCGACAACCTGAGGCGAACTCGTTACCAATGCGCTAACTCGATAACCTGAGGCGAACTCGTTCCCAATGCGCTAACTCGACAACCTATGGCGAACTCGTTACCAATGCGCTAGCTCGACAACCTGAGGCGAACTCGTTACCGATGCGCTAACTCGACAACCTGAGGCGAACTCGTTACCAATGCGCTAGCTCGATAACCTGAGGCGAACTCGTTACCAATGCGCTAAATCGACAATCTGAAGCGAACTCTTTACCAATGCGCTAACTCAACAACCTGAAGCGAACTCGTTACCAATGCGCTAACTCGATAACCTGAGGCGAACTCGTTACCAATGTGCTAACTCGATAACCTGATGCGAACTCGTTACCATTGCGCTAACTCGATAACCTGAGGCGAACTCGTTACCATTGCGCTAACTAGACAACCTGAGGCGAACTCGTTACCAATGCGCTAAATCGACAATCTGAAGCGAATTCTTTACCAATGCGCTAACTCGACAACCTGAGGCGAACTCGTTACCAATGTGCTAACTCGATAACCTGAGGCGAACTCGTTACCAATGCGCTAACTCGACAACCTGATGCGAACTCGTTACCAATGCACTAACTCGACAACCTGAGGCGAACTCGTTACCAATGTGCTTACTCGATAACCTGAGGCGAACTCGTTACCAATGCGCTAACTCGACAACCTGAGGTGAACTCGTTACCAATGTGCTAACTCGATAAACTGAGTCGAACTCGTTACCAATGCGCTAACTCGATAACCTGAAGCGAACTCGTTACCAATGCGCTAACTCGATAACCTGAGGCGAACTCGTTACCAATGAGCTAACTCGACAATCTGAGGCGAACTCGTTACCAATGCGCTAACTCGATAACCTGAGGCGAACTCGTTACCAATGCGCTAACTCGATAACCTGAGGCGAACTCGTTACCAATGCGCTAACTCGATAACCTGATGCGAACTGGTTACCAATGCGCTAACTCGACAACCTGATGCGAACTCGTTACCAATGCGCTAACTCGACAACCTGATGCGAACTCGTTACCAATGTGCTAATTCGACAACCTGATGCGAACTCGTTACCAATGCGCTAACTCGATAACCTGAGGCGAACTCGTTACCAATGCGCTAACTAGATAACCTGAGGCGAACTCGTTACCAATGCGCTAAATCGACAATCTGAAGCGAATTCTTTACCAATGCGCTAACTCGACAACCTGAGGCGAACTCGTTACCAATGTGCTAACTCGATAACCTGAGGCGAACTCGTTACCAATGCGCTAACTCGACAACCTGATGCGAACTCGTTACCAATGCACTAACTCGACAACCTGAGGTGAACTCGTTACCAATATGCTAACTAGATAACCTGAGGCGAACTCATTACCAATGCGCTAAATCGACAACCTGAGGTGAACTCGTTACCAATGTGCTAACTCGATAACCTGAGGCGAACTAGTTACCAATGCGCTAACTCGATAACCTGAAGCGAACTCTGTACCAATGCGCTAACTCGATAACCTGAGGCGAACTCGTTACCATTGCGCTAACTCGACAACATGAGGCGAACTCGTTACCAATGCAGTAACTCGACAACCTGAGGTGAACTCGTTACCAATGTGCTAACTCGATAACCTGAGGCGAACTAGTTACCAATGCGCTAACTCGATAACCTAAAGCGAACTATGTACCAATGCGCTAACTCGATAACCTGAGGCGAACTCGTTACCATTGCGCTAACTCGACAAAATGAGGTGAACTCGTTACCAATGCGCTAAATCGACAATGTGAAGCGAATTCCTTACCAATGCGCTAACTCGATAACCTGAGGCGAACTCGTTACCAATGTGCTAACTCGACAACCTGAGGCGAACTCGTTACCAATGCGCTAAATCGACAACCTGAGGTGAATTCTTTACCAATGCTCTATCTCGACAACCTGAAGCGAACTCGTTACCAATGTGCTAACTCGACATCCTAAGGCGAACTCGTTACCAATGCGCTAGCTGGACAACCTTAGGCGAACTCGTTACCAATTCGCTAACTCGACAACCTGAGGCGAACTCGTTACCAATGCGCTAACTTGACAATCTGAAGCGAACTCCTAACCAATGCACTAACTCGACAACCTGAGGTAAACTCGATACAAATGTGCTAACTCGATAACCTGAGGGGAAATCGTTACCAATGCGCTAACTCGATAACCTGAGGCGAACTCGTTACCAATGTGCTAACTCGATAAACTGAGGCGAACTCGTTACCAATGCGCTAACTCAACAACCTGATGCGAACTCGTTAGCAATGCACTAACTCGACAACCTGAGGCGAACACCTTACCAATGTGCTTACTCGATAACCTGAGGCGAACTCGTTACCAATGAGCTAACTAGATAACCTGATGCGAACTCGTTACCAATGCACTAACTCGACAACCTGAGGTGAACTCGTTACCAATGCGCAAACTCGACAATCTGAAGCGAACTCATTACCAATGTGCTAACTCGACAACCTGAGGCGAACTCGTTACCAATGTGCTAAATCGACAACCTTAGGTGAACTCATTACCAATGCGCTATCTCGACAATCTGAAGCGAACTCCTAACCAATGCATTAACTCGACAACCTGAGGTAAACTCGTTACAAATGTGCTAACTCGATAACCTGAGGGGAACTCGTTACCAATGCGCTAACTCGACAACCTGATGCGAACTCCTAACCAATGCACTAACTCGACAACCTGGGGGTGAACTCGTTACCAATATGCTAACTCGATAACCTGAGGCGAACTCATTACCAATGCTCTAAATCGACAACCTGAGGTGAACTCGTTACCAATGTGCTAACTCGATAACCTGAGGCGAACTAGTTACCAATGCGCTAACTCGATAACCTGAAGAGAACTCTGTACCAATGAGCTAACTCGATAACCTGGGGCGAACTCGTTACCATTGCGCTTACTCGACAACATGAGGCGAACTCGTTACCAATGCGGTAACTCGACAACCTGAGGTGAACTCGTTACCAATGTGTTAACTCGATAACCTGAGGCGAACTAGTTACCAATGCGCTAACTCGATAACCTAAAGCGAACTCTGTACCAATGCGCTAACTCGATAACCTGAGGCGAACTCGTTACCATTGCGCTAACTCGACAACATGAGGCGAACTCGTTACCAATGCGCTAAATCGACAATCTGAAGCGAATTCGTTACCAATGCGTTAACTCGATAACCTGAGGCGAACTCATTACCAATGTGCTAACTCGACAACCTGAGGCGAACTCGTTACCAATGCGCTAAATCGACAACCTGATGTGAATTCTTTACCATTGCGCTATCTCGACAACCTGAAGCGAACTCGTTACCAATGAGCTAACTCGACAACCTAAGGCGAACTCGTTACCAATGCGCTAGCTGGACAACCTGAGGCGAACTCGTTACCAATGCGCTAACTCGACAACCTGAGGCGAACTCGTTACCAATGCGCTAACTCGACAATCTGAAGCGAACTCCTAACCAATGCACTAACTCGACAACCTGAGGTAAACTCGTTACAAATGTGCTAACTCGATAACCTGAGGGGAACTCGTTACCAATGCGCTAACTCGATAACCTGAGGCGAACTCGTTACCAATGTGCTAACTCGATAACCTGAGGCGAACTCGTTACCAATGCGCTAACTCGACAACCTGATGCGAACTCGTTAGCAATGCACTAACTCGACAACCTGAGGCGAACACGTTACCAATGTGCTTACTCGATAACCTGAGGCGAACTCGTTACCAATGAGCTAACTCGATAACCTGAGTCGAACTCGTTACCAATGCGCTAACTCGATAACCTGAAGCGAACTCGTTACCAATGCGCTAACTCGATAACCTGAGGGAACTCGTTACCAATGTGCTAACTAGATAACCTGAGGCGAACTCGTTACCAATGCACTAACTCGACAACCTGAGGTGAACTCGTTACCAATGCGCAAACTCGACAATCTGAAGCGAACTCATTACCAATGTGCTAACTCGACAACTGAGGCGAACTCGTTACCAATGCGCTAAATCGACAACCTGAGATGAACTCATTACCAATGCGCTATCTCGACATCCTGAAGCGAACTCGTTACCAATGAGCTAACTCGACAACCTAAGGCGAACTCGTTACCAATGCGCTATCTCGACAACCTGAGGCGAACTCGTTACCAATGCGCTAACTCGACAACCTGAGGCGAACTCGTTACCAATGCGCTAACTCGACAATCTGAAGCGAACTCCTAACCAATGCACTAACTCGACAACCTGAGGTAAACTCGTTACAAATGTGCTAACTCGATAACCTGAGGGGAACTCGTTACCAATGCGCTAACTCGACAACCTGAGGCGAACTCGTTACCAATGTGCTAACTCGATAACCTGAGGCGAACTCGTTACCAATGCGCTAACTCGACAACCTGATGCGAACTCGTTAGCAATGCACTAACTCGACAACCTGAGGCGAACACGTTACCAATGTGCTTACTCGATAACCTGAGGCGAACTCGTTACCAATGAGCTAACTCGATAACCTGAGTCGAACTCGTTACCAATGCGCTAACTCGATAACCTGAAGCGAACTCGTTACCAATGTGCTAACTAGATAACCTGAGGCGAACTCGTTACCAATGCACTAACTCGACAACCTGAGGTGAACTCGTTACCAATGCGCAAACTCGACAATCTGAAGCGAACTCATTACCAATGTGCTAACTCGACAACTGAGGCGAACTCGTTACCAATGCGCTAAATCGACAACCTGAGATGAACTCATTACCAATGCGCTATCTCGACATCCTGAAGCGAACTCGTTACCAATGAGCTAACTCGACAACCTAAGGCGAACTCGTTACCAATGCGCTATCTCGACAACCTGAGGCGAACTCGTTACCAATGCGCTAACTCGACAACCTGAGGCGAACTCGTTACCAATGCGCTAACTCGACAATCTGAAGCGAACTCCTAACCAATGCACTAACTCGACAACCTGAGGTAAACTCGTTACAAATGTGCTAACTCGATAACCTGAGGGGAACTCGTTACCAATGCGCTAACTCGACAACCTGATGCGAACTCGTTACCAATGCACTAACTCGACAACCTGGGGTGAACTCGTTATCAATGTGCTAACTCGATAACCTGAGGCGAACTAGTTACCAATGCGCTAACTCGATAATCTGAAGGGAACTCTGTACCAATGCGCTAACTCGATAACCTGGGGCGAACTCGTTACCATTGCGCTAACTCGACAACATGAGGCGAACTCGTTACCAATGCACTAAATCGACAATCTGAAGCGAATTCGTTACCAATGCGCTAACTCGATAACCTGAAGCGAACTCGTTACCAATGCGCTAACTCGATAACCTGAGGCGAACTCGTTACCAATGTGCTAACTAGATAACCTGAAGTGAACTCGTTACCTATGCGCTAACTCGACAACCTGATGCGAACTCGTTACCAATGCACTAACTCGACAACCTGAGGTGAACTCGTTACCAATGCTCAAACTCGACAATCTGAAGCGAACTCATTACCAATGCGCTAACTCGATAACCTGGGGCGAACTCGTTACCATAGCGCTAACTCGACAACATTAGGCGAACTCGTTACCAATGCGCTAAATCGACAATCTGAAGCGAATTCTTACCAATGCGCTAATTCGATAACCTGAGGCGAACTCGTTACCAATGTGCTAACTCGACAATCTGAAGCGAACTCCTAACCAATGCATTAACTCGACAACCTGAGATAAACTCGTTACCAATGTGCTAACTCGATAACCTGAGGCGAACTCGTTACCAATGCGCTAACTCGATAACCTGATGCGAACTCGTTACCAATGCGCTAACTCGATAACCTGAGGCGAACTCGTTACCAATGCGCTAACTCGACAACCTGAGGTGAACTCGTTACCAATGTGCTAACTCGATAACCTGAGGCGAACTCGTTACCAATGCGCTAACTCGATAACCTGAGGCGAACTCGTTACCAATGCGCTAACTCGATAACCTGAAGCGAACTCGTTACCAATGCGCTAACTAGATAACCTGAGGCGAACTCGTTACCAATGTGCTAACTAGATAACCTGAGGCGAACTCGTTACCAATGCGCTAACTCGACAACCTAAGGCGAACTCGTTACCAATGCGCTAGCTGGACAACCTGAGGCGAACTCGTTACCAATGCGCTAACTCGACAACCTGAGGCGAACTCGTTACCAATGCGCTAACTCGACAATCTGAAGCGAACTCCTAACCAATGCACTAACTCGACAACCTGAGGTAAACTCATTACAAATGTGCTAACTCGATAACCTGAGGGGAACTCGTTACCAATGCGCTAACTCGATAACCTGAGGCGAACTCGTTACCAGTGTGCTAACTCGATAACCTGAGGCGAACTCGTTACCAATGCGCTAACTCGACAACCTGATGCGAACTCGTTAGCAATGCGCTAACTCAACAACCTGAGGCGAACACGTTACCAGTGTGCATACTCGATAACCTGAGGCGAACTCGTTACCAATGCGCTAACTCGATAACCTGGGTCGAACTCGTTACCAATGCGCTAACTCGATAACCTGAAGCGAACTCGTTACCAATGCGCTAACTCGATAACCTGAGGCGAACTCGTTACCAATGTGCTAACTAGATAACCTGAGGCGAACTCGTTACCTATGCGCTAACTCGACAACCTGATGCGAACTCGTTATCTATGCGCTAACTCGACAACCTGATGCGAACTCGTTACCAATGCACTAACTCGACAACCTGAGGTGAACTCGTTACCAATGCGCTAACTCGACAATCTGAAGCGAACTCATTACCAATGTGCTAACTCGACAACCTGAGGTGAACTCGTTACCAATGCACTAACTCGACAATCTGAAGCGAACTCGTTACCAATGCGCTAACTCGATAACCTGAAGCGAACTCGTTACCAATGCGCTAACTCGATAACCTGAGGCGAACACGTTACCAATGTGCTGACTAGATAACCTGAGGCGAACTCGTTACCTATGCGCTAACTCGACAACCTGATGCGAACTCGTTACCAATGCACTAACTCGACAACCTAAGGTGAACTCGTTACCAATGCGCTAACTCGACAATCTGAAGCGAACTCATTACCAATGTGCTAACTCGACAACCTGAGGTGAACTCATTACAAATGTGCTAACTCGACAACCTGAGGCGAACTCGTTACCAATGCGCTAAATCGACAACCTGAGGTGAACTCGTTACCAATGCACTATCTCGACAACCTGAAGCGAACTCGTTACCAATGCGCTAACTCGACAACCTAAGGCGAACTCGTTAACTCGACAGCCTGAGGCTAACTCGTTACCAATGCGCTAAGTCGACAATCTGAAGCGAACTCCTAACCAATGCACTAACTCGACAACCTGAGGTAAACTCGTTACAAATGTGCTAACTCGATAACCTGAGGGGAACTCTTTACCAATGCGCTAACTCGATAACCTAATGCGAACTCGTTACCAATGCACTAACTCGACAACCTGATGCGAACTCGTTACCAATGCACTAACTCGACAACCTGAGGTGAACTCGTTACCAATGCGCTAACTCGACAATCTGAAGCGAACTCATTACCAATGTGCTAACTCGACAACCTGAGGTGAACTCGTTACCAATGTGCTAACTCGATAACCTGAGGCGAACTCGTTACCAATGCGCTAACTCGATGACCTGAGGCGAACTCGTTACCAATGCGCTAAATCGATAACCTGAGGTGAACTCATTACCAATGTGCTAACTCGATAACCTGAGGCGAACTCATTACCAATGCGCTAACTCGACAACCTGAGGTGAACTCGTTACCAATGTGCTAACTCAATAACCTGATGCTAACTCGTTACCAATGCGCTAACTCGACAACCTGAGGCGAACTCGTTACCAATGCGCTAACTCTATAACCTGAGGCGAACTCGTTACCAATGCGCTAACTCGACAACCTGAGGCGAACTCGTTACCAATGCGCTAACTCGACAACCTGAGGTGAACTCGTTACCAATGTGCTAACTCGATAACCTGAGGCGAACTCGTTACCAATGCGCTAACTCGATAATCTGAAGCGAACTCTTTACCAATGGGCTAACTCAATAACCTGAGGCAAACTCGTTACCATTGCGCTAACTCGACCACATGAGGCGAACTCGTTACCAATGCGTTAAATCGACAATCTGAAGCGAATTCTTTACCAATGCGCTAACTCGATAACCTGAGGCGAACTCGTTACCAATGTGCTAACTCGACAACCTGAGGCGAACTCGTTACCAATGCGCTAAGTCGATAACCTGAGGTGAACTCGTTACCAATGCGCTAGCTCGACAACCTGAGTCGAACTCGTTACCAATGCGCTAACTCGACAACCTGAGGCGAACTCGTTACCAATGCGCTAACTTGACAATCTGAGGTGAACTCGTTACAAATGTGCTAACTCGATAACCTGAGGTGAACTCTTTACCAATGCGCTAACTCGATAACCTGAGGCGAACTCGTTACCTATGCGCTAACTCGACAACCTGAGGCGAACTCGTTAACTCGACAGCCTGAGGCTAATTCGTTACCAATGCGCTAAGTCGACAATCTGAAGCGAACTCCTAACCAATGCACTAACTCGACAACCTGAGGTAAACTCGATACAAATGTGCTAACTCGATAACCTGAGGGGAACTCTTTACCAATGCGCTAACTCGATAACCTGAGGAGAACTCGTTACCTATGCGCTAACTCGACAACCTGATGCGAACTCGTTACCAATGCACTAACTCGACAACCTGAGGTGAACTCGTTACCAATGCGCTAACTCGACAATCTGAAGCGAACTCATTACCAATGTGCTAATTCGACAACCTGAGGTGAACTCGTTACCAATGCACTAACTCGACAATCTGAAGCGAACTCGTTACCAATGCGCTAACTCGACAACCTGAGGTGAACTCGTTACCAATGTGCTAACTCGATAACCTGAGGCGAACTCGTTACCAATGCGCTAACTCGACAACCTGAGGTGAACTCGTTACCAATGTGCTAACTCGATAACTTGAGGCGAACTCGTTACCAATGCGCTAACTCGATAACCTGAGGAAAACTCGGTACCAATGCGCTAACTCGACAACCTGAAGCGAACTCGTTACCAATGCGCTAACTCGACAACCTGAGGTGAACTCGTTACCAATGTGCTAACTCAATAACCTGATGCGAACTCGTTACCAATGCGCTAACTCGACAACCTGAGGTGAACTCGTTACCAATGTGCTAACTCGATAACCTGAGGCGAACTCGTTACCAATGCGCTAACTCGATAACCTGAGGCGAACTCGTTACCAATGTGCTAACTCGATAACCTGAGGCGAACTCGTTACCAATGTGCTAACTCGATAACCTGAGGCTAACTCGTTACCAATGCACTAACTCGACAACCTCATGCGAACTCGTTACCAATGCACTAACTCGACAACCTGAGTTGAACTCGTTAGCAATGCGCTAACTCGACAACCTGAGGTGAACTCGTTACCAATGCACTAACTCGACAATCTGAAGCGAACTCGTTACCAATGCGCTAACTTGACAACCTGAGGTGAACTCGTTACCAATGTGCTAACTCGATAACCTGAGGCAAACTCGTTACCAATGCGCTAACTCGAAACTGAGGCGAACTCGTTACCAATGGCTAATGAAACTGAGGGAACTCGTTACAATGCGCTAACTCGACAACCTGAGGCGAACTCGTTACCAATGCGCTAAATCGACAATCTGAAGCGAACTCTTTACCAATGCGCTAACTCGACAACCTGAGGCGAACTCGTTACCAATGCGCTAACTCGAAACCTGAGGCGAACTCGTTAACAATGCGCTAACTCGACAACCTGAGGCGAACTCGTTACCAATGGCTAACTCGACAACCTGAGGCGAACTCGTTACCAATGCGCTAACTCGACAACTTGAGGCGAACTAGTTACCAATGCGCTAACTCGATAACCTGAGATGAACTCGTTACCAATGCGCTAACTCGACAACCTGAGGCGAACTCGTTACCAATGCGCTAGCTCGACAACCTGAGGCGAACTCGTTACCTATGCGCTAAATCGACAACCTGAGGCGAACTCGTTACCAATGCGCTAGCTCGATAACCTGAGGCGAACTCGTTACCAATGCGCTAAATCGACAATCTGAAGCGAACTCTTTACCAATGTGCTAACTCAACAACCTGAAGCGAACTCGTTACCAATGCACTAACTCGATAACCTGAGGCGAACTCGTTACCAATGCGCTAACTCGACAACCTGAAGCGAACTTGTTACCAATGCGCTAACTCGATAACGTAAGGCGAACTCGTTACCAATACGCTAACTCGACAACCTGAAGCGAACTTGTTACCAATGCAATAACTCGATAACCTGAGGCGAACTCGTTACCAATGCGCTAACTCGACAACCTGAAGCGAACTTGTTACCAATGCGCTAACTCCACAACCTGAGGAAAACTCGTTACCAATGCGCTAACTCGACAACCTGAAGCGAACTTGTTACCAATGCACTAACTCGATAACCTGAAGCGAACTCGTTACCAATGCGCTAACTCGACAACCTGAAGTGAACTCGTTACCAATGTGCTAACTCGATAACCTGAGGAAAACTCGTTACCAATGCGCTAACTCGACAACCTGAAGGGAACTCGTTTGCAATGCACTAACTTGACAACCGGAAGCTAACTCGTTAGCAATGCGCTAACTCGACATTCGGAAGCGAACTCTTTACCAATGAGCTAACTCGACAATCTCACGACAGTATGACAGTAACAAGTATACTCAAGTGAAATGGGATACACCGTGTACTGTGACGAAGACGCTACTAATATACGATGTACAATATGCACCTTTGACATTGGGGAGATAGACGATTCAATCAGCTCCGCACGAAGAAGACAAAGTGATTGCACTTAGATTATGTCACATAGTATCTTATATACACCAATATGTAAATGTTGCAAAACTGAAATGCTTAGCATAGTAAAATGAATAACACTTTGTGTCGAGGGTGAGAAGTCAACATTGTCATGCCAGCCTTCAGAACATGTATAACATCTTCAACTTCTCAACTTGAATTCCATTTCGGAGGCTGATAGTAAAACGCCAATATTGTCAGCCTTCCTAAACGCATACCATCTTCAACCTCTGACCTTGGATTCCACTTCTGAGGTTGATAATATCGACTGTTATCTGCTAAGTGAATAGTACAACCGGGTTTTGCTTATTTCAGGTTTTATTTGGTCTGAATGCAAGCAGCTGTGGGAGGAGGGACTGAAGGCTTATATCAGACAATGGTGGAACTGGATGGACTTCATTATGCTGTCACTGTATCTTACAACATTTACTCTGCGATTTCTTGCATATTTCCAAATGGAATCGGGCAAATACGGCCCCCGAGAGATGGAACGGAAAAACTGGCCCCTTTATGACCCCACGATGGTGTCTGAGGGCCTGTTTGCAATAGCTAATGTGTTTAGTTTCGCTCGGATAATCTTTCTGTTTCAAGCTGATCAGTATTTGGGACCACTACAGATTTCTCTAGGATGTATGTTAATAGACATAACAAAGTTCATGTTGATATTTTTCCTCGTGTTGACTTCATTTGCCTGTGGATTGAATCAACTTTACTGGTACTACACGCCAGACTCGGGAAATCCTCCGTCTTTTTACACGTAAGTTGCTTCCTCCTTCATGCTACACGTACGTTGCTTCCATAGATCATATAGCGTATAATATATAGCATAGAACATATAGCATAGAACATATATAATAGAACATATAGCATAGAACATACAGCATAGAACATACAGCATAGAACATATATCATAGAACATATAGCATAGAACATATATCATAGAACATATAGCATAGAACATATATCATAGAACATATAGCATAGAACATATATCATAGAACATATAGCATAGAACATACAGCATAGAACATACAGCATAGAACATATATCATAGAACATATAGCGTATAACATATAGTATAGAACATATAGCATATATCATATAGCGTATAACATATAGCGTATAACATATAGTATAGAACATATAGCATATATCATATAGCATATAACATATAGCGTATAACATATAGCGTATAACATATAGCATAGAATATATAGTGTATAACATATAGCATAGAACATATAGCATAAATCATATAGCATAGATCATATAGCATAGAATATATAGCATAGAATATATAACATAGAATATATAGCATAGATCATATAGCATAGAATATATAGCATAGAATATATAACATAGAATATATAGCATAGAACATATAGCATAGAATATATAGCGTATAACATATAGCATAGCACATATAGCGTATAACATATAGCATAGAACATATAGCGTATAACATATAGCATAGAACATATAGCATAGAACATATAGCATAGATCATATAGCGTATAACATATAGCATAGATCACATAGCATAGATCATATAGCATAGAATATATAGCATAGAATATATAACATAGAATATATAGCATAGAACATATAGAGTATAACATATAGCATAGAACATATAGCGTATAACATATAGCATAGAACATATAGCGTATAACATATAACATAGAATATATATCGTATAACATATAGCATAGAATATATAGCGTATAACATATAGCATAGAATATATATCGTATAACATATAACATAGAATATATAGCGTATAACATATAGCATAGAATATATAGCGTATAACATATAACATAGAATATATAGCGTATAACATATAGCATAGAATATATAGCGTATAACATATAACATAGAATATATAGCGTATAACATATAACATAGAATATATAGCGTATAACATATAACATAGAATATATATCGTATAACATATAACATAGAACATATAGTATATTTTGTGTTTGCATAGAATATATAGCGTATAACATATAGCTTAGATCATATAGCGTATAACATATAGCATAGATCATATAGCGTATAACATATAACATAGAATATATAGCGTATAACATATAACATAGAATATATATCGTATAACATATAGCATAAAATATATAGCGTATAACATATAGCATAGATCATATAGTGTATAACATATAGCATAGATCATATAGCGTATAACATATAGCACAGAATATATAGCGTATAACATATAACATAGCATATATAGTGTATAACATATAGCATAGAATATATAGCGTATAACATATAGCATAGATCATATAGCGTATAACATATAGCATAGATCATATATCGTATAACATATAACGTATAACATATAGCATAGATCATATAGCGTATAACATATAGCATAGATCATATATCGTATAACATATAACGTATAACATACAGCATAGATCATATAGCGTATAACATATAGCATAGAAAATATAGCGTATAACATATAACATAGAACATATAGCATATATCATATAGCGTATAACATATAGCATAGAACATATAACGTATAACATATAGCATAGAATATATAGCATAGAATATATAGTGTATAACATATAGCATAGAACATATAGCATAGATCATATAGCATAGAATATATAGCATAGAACATATAGCATAGAACATATAGCATAGAACATATAGCATAGATCACATAGAATAGACTATATAGCATAGAATATATAGCATATAATATATAGCATAGAATATATATCATAGAATATATAACATAGAATATATAGCATAGAACATATAGCATAGAATATATAACATAGAATATATAGCATAGAACATATAGCATATAATATATAGCATAGATCATATAGCATAGAATATATAGCATATAATATATAGCATAGAATATATAGCATAGAATATATAACATAGAATATATAGCATAGAATATATAACATAGATCATATAGCATAGAACATATAGCATAGAATATATAGCATAGAACATATAGCATAGAATATATAGCATAGAATATATAGCATAGAATATATAGCATAGATCATATAGCATAGAACATATAGCATAGAACATATAGCATAGAATATATAGCATATATCATATAGCATAGAACATATAGCATAGCACATATAGCATAGAGCATAGCACATATAGCATAGACCATATAGCATAGAACATATAGTTTATAGCATATAGCATAGCACATATAGCATAGAACATATAGTGTATAGCATATAGCATAGAACATATAGCATAGAACATATAGCATAGAACATATAGTGTATAGCATAGAACATATAGCATATGACATATAGTGTATAGCATAGAACATATAGCATAGAACATATAGCATATAATATATAGCATAGCACATATAGTGTATAGCATATAGCGTATAACATATAGCATATAACATATAGCATAGAACATATAGCATAGAACATATAGCATAGAACATATAGCGTATAACATATAGCATACAACATATAGCATACAACATATAGTGTATAGCATATAGCATAGAACATATAGCATAGAACATATAGCATAGAACATATAGTGTAGAACATATAGTGTATAGCATATAGCATAGAACATATAGCATAGAACATATAGCATAGAACATATAGTGTATAGCATAGAACATATAGCATATGACATATAGTGTATAGCATAGAACATATAGCATAGAACATATAGCATATAATATATAGCATAGCACATATAGTGTATAGCATATAGCGTATAACATATAGCATATAACATATAGCATAGAACATATAGCATAGAACATATAGCATAGAACATATAGCGTATAACATATAGCATACAACATATAGCATACAACATATAGTGTATAGCATATAGCATAGAACATATAGCATAGAACATATAGCATAGAACATATAGTGTAGAACATATAGCATAGAACATATAGCATAGATCATATAGCGTATAACATATGGCATAGAACATATAGCATATAACATATAGCATAGATCATATAGCGTATAACATATAGCATAGAACATATAGCATAGATCATATAGCGTATAACATATAGCATAGATCATATAGTGTAAAACATATAGCATAGAATATATAGCGTATAACATATAGCATAGAATATATAGCGTATAACATATAGCATAGATCATATAGCGTATGACATATAGCATAGATCATATAGCGTATAACATATAGTGTATAACATATAGCATAGATCATATAGTGTATAACATTTAGCATAGAACATATAGCATAGAATATATAGCGTATAACATATAGCATAGAACATATAGCGTATAACATATAACATAAAACATATAATGTATAACATATAGTATAGAACATATAGCATATATCATATAGCGTATAACATATAGCATATATCATATAGCGTATAGCATATAGCATAACATATATAGCGTAGAACATATAGCATAGAACATATAGCATAGCACATACAGTTTATAACATATATTATAGAACATATAGCATAGAACATATAGTATAGAACATATCGTGTATAACATATAGCGTATAACATATAGCGTATAACATATAGCGTATAACATATAGCGTATAACATATAGCATAGAACATATAGCATAGAACATATAGTGTATAACATATAGCATAGAACATATAGCATAGATCATATAGCATAGAAAATATAGCATAGAACATATAGCATAGAACATATAGCATAGATCACATAGCATATAATATATAGCATAGAATATATAGCATAGAATATATAGCATAGAATATATAGCATAGAATATATAACATAGAATATATAGCATAAAACATATAGCATAGAATATATAACATAGAATATATAGCATAGAATATATAGCATAGATCATATAGCATAGAACATATAGCATAGCACATATAGCATAGAACATAGAGCATATATCATAGAACATATATCATAGAACATATAGTGTATAGCATATAGCATAGAACATATAGCATAGAACATATAGTGTATAGCATATAGCATAGAACATATAGCATAGAACATATAGCATAGAACATATAGTGTTTAGCATATAGCATAAAACATATAGCATATAACATATAGTGTATATCATAGAACATATAGCATAGAACATATAGCATAGAACATATAGCATAGCACATATAGTGTATAGCATATAGCGTATAACATATAGCATATAACATATAGCATAGAACATATAGCATAGACATATAGCCTATAACATAGATCATATAGCGTATAACATATAGCATAGAACATATAGCATAGAACATATAGTGCATAGCATATAGCATAGAACATATAGCATAGACCATATAGCATAGAACATATAGCATAGAACATATAGCTTAGAACATATAGCATATAACATATACTGTAGAACATATAGCATAGAACATATAGCATATATCATATAGCGTATAACATAAAGCATAGAACATATAGCGTATAACATATAGCATAGAACATATAGCATAGATCATATAGCGTATAACATATAGCATAGATCATATAGCGTATAACATATAGCATAGAACATATAGCATAGATCATATAGCGTATAACATATAGCATAGATCATATAGTGTAAAACATATAGCATAGAATGTATAGCGTATAACATATAGCATAGAATATATAGCGTATAACATATAGCATAGATCATATAGCGTATGACATATAGCATAGATCATATATCGTATAACATATAGTGTATAACATATAGCATAGATCATATAGTGTATAACATTTAGCATAGAACATATAGCATAGAACATATAGCGTATAACATATAGCATAGAACATATAGCGTATAACATATAGCATAAAACATATAATGTATAACATATAGCATAGAACATATAGCATATATCATATAGCGTATAACATATAGCATATATCATATAGCGTATAACATATAGCATATAACATATAGCGTATAGCACATATATATTTTATAACATATATCATAGAACATATCGTGTATAACATATAGCGTATAACATATAGCGTATAACATATAGCGTATAACATATAGCATATAACATATAGCATAGAACATATAGTGTATAACATATAGCATAGATCATATAGCGTATAACATATAGCATAGATCATATAGCGTATATCATATAACGTATAACATATAGCGTATAACATATAGTGTATAACATATAGCATAGATCATATAGCGTATAACATATAGCATATAACATATAGCGTATAACATATAGCATAGAACATATCGTGTATAAGATATACCGTATAACATACAGCGTATAACATATAGCGTATAACATATAGCGTATACCATATAGCATAGAACATATAGCATAGAACATATAGCGTATAACATATAGCATAGAGCAAATAGCATAGAACATATATCATAGAACATATAGCGTATAACATATAGCGTATAGCATATAGCGTATAACATATAGTGTATAACATATAGTGTATATCATATAGCGTATAACATATAGCATATAACATATAGTGTATAACATATAGCATAGAACATATAGTGTATAAGATATAGCGTATAACATATAGTGTATAACATATAGCGTATAACATATAGCGTATAACATATAGCATAGAACATATAGCATAGAACATATAGCGTATAACATATAGCATAGAGCATATAGCATAGAACATATATCATAGAACATATAGCGTATAACATATAGCGTATAGCATATAGCGTATAACATATAGCATATAGCGTATAACATATAGTGTATAACATATAGCGTATAACATATAGCATAGAACATATAGTGTATAACATATAGCATAGAACATATAGTGTATAACATATAGCATAGAACATATAGTGTATAACATATAGCATCGAACATATAGCATAGAACATATAGGATAGAATATATAGTGTATAACATATAGCATATAATATATAGTGTATAACATATAGCATAGAACATATAGCGTATAACATATAGCGTATAACATATAGCATAGAACATATAGTGTATAGCATATAGCATAGAATATATAGTGTATAACATATAGCATAGAACATATAGTGTATAACATATAGCATAGAACATATAGCATAGAACATATAGTGTATATCATATAGCATAGAACATATAGCATAGAACATATAGTGTATAGCATATAGCATAGAACATATAGCATAGAACATATAGCATAGAGCATATATCATAGAACATATAGCATAGAACATATAGCATAGAACATATAGCATAGAACATATAGCATAGAACATATAGCATAGAACATATAGCATAGAACATAGAACATATAGCATAGAACATATAGCATAGAACATATAGCATAGAACATATAGCATAGAACATATAGTGTATAGCATATAGCATAAAACATATAGCATAGAACATATAGTGTATAGCATAGAACATATAGCATAGAACATATAGTGTATAGCATATAGCATAGAACATATAGTGTATAGCATATAGCATAGAACATATAGCATAGAACATATAGTGTATAGCATAGAACATATAGCATAGAACATATAGTGTATAGCATATAGCATAGAACATATAGCATAGAACATATAGTGTATAGCATATAGCATAGAACATATAGCATAGAACATATAGCATAGAACATATAGTGTTTAGCATAGAACATATAGCATAGAATATATAGCATAGAACATATAGTGCATAGCATATAGCATAGAACATATAGCATAGAACATATAGCATAGAACATATATCATAGAACATATAGCATAGAACATATAGCATAGAACATATAGCATAGAACATATAGTGTATAGCATATAGCATAGAACATATAGCATAGAACATATAGCATAGAACATATAGCATAGAATATATAGCATATAACATATAGCATAGAACATATAACTATTATAATGTTTAAAACACCCAATGGCCTAGCACATGTCTATCTGCAAGAGTCTTTCAGATTTACGTCTGATGTTTGAACTCAAACCGTGCGGCCAGCAGCCAATCTCCAACGTTTCCCTCCTAAGAAAGACAACTGGAGTTTTTAGAAAATCTTTCTTATGTTCCGGGTCACACTTGTGGAATTCCATCCCTTATCACATCAAAACAGCACATTCTGTTCCATGTTTCAAAGCTTGATATATCAGGCGGTGCAAAGAACAGACCAATAACCTAATAAACTGATAATTTACAATTATACATGAATTTAAGTATTGGTTCTTGCAGCATACATCTTATTTCCTATGAAAGTTTTACTGGTTACTGTTTACATGTTTCATTATGCTATTTCATGTTTTAATTTGTTGAGGGCCTCGTGGTAGATTGACTTTATTGTTCAAATGAGTTCTCTCGTTAAATAAAGTCTTTATTGTTCAAATGAGTTCTCTCGTTAAATAAAGTCTGTATTGTTCAAATGAGTTCTCTCGTTAAATAAAGTCGTTATTGTTCAAATGAGGTTTCTCGTTAAATAAAGTCTTTATTGTTCAAATGAGTTCTCTTGTTAAATAAAGTCTTTATTGTTCAAATGAGTTCTCTCGTTAAATAAAGTCTGTATTGTTCAAGTGAGTTCTCTCGTTAAATAACGTCTTTATTGTTCAAATGAGTTCTCTCGTTAAATAACGTCTTTATTGTTCAAATGAGTTCTCTCGTTAAATAAAGTCTTTATTGTTCAAATGAGTTCTCTCGTTAAATAAAGTCTTTATTGTTCAAATGAGTTCTCTCGTTAAATAAAGTCTTTATTGTTCAAATGAGTTCTCTCGTTAAATAACGTCTTTATTGCTCAAATGAGTTCTCTCGTTAAATAAAGTCTTTATTGTTCAAATGAGTTCTCTCGTTAAATAACGTCTTTATTGCTCAAATGAGTTCTCTCGTTAAATAACGTCTTTATTGCTCAAATGAGTTCTCTCGTTAAATAAAGTCTTTATTGTTCAAATGAGTTCTCTCGTTAAATAACGTCTTTATTGCTCAAATGAGTTCTCTCGTTAAATAAAGTCTTTATTGTTCAAATGAGTTCTCTCGTTAAATAAAGTCTTTATTGTTCAAATGAGTTCTCTCGTTAAATAAAGTCTTTATTGTTCAAATGAGTTCTCTCGTTAAATAAAGTCTTTATTGTTCAAATGAGTTCTCTCGTTAAATAACGTCTTTATTGCTCAAATGAGTTCTCTCGTTAAATAACGTCTTTATTGTTCAAATGAGTTCTCTCGTTAAATAAAGTCTTTATTGTTCAAATGAGTTCTCTCGTTAAATAACGTCTTTATTGCTCAAATGAGTTCTCTCGTTAAATAAAGTCTTTATTGTTCAAATGAGTTCTCTCGTTAAATAAAGTCTTTATTGTTCAAATGAGTTCTCTCGTTAAATAAAGTCTTTATTGTTCAAATGAGTTCTCTCGTTAAATAACGTCTTTATTGCTCAAATGAGTTCTCTCGTTAAATAACGTCTTTATTGTTCAAATGAGTTCTCTCGTTAAATAAAGTCTTTATTGTTCAAATGAGTTCTCTCGTTAAATAAAGTCTTTATTGTTCAAATGAGTTCTCTCGTTAAATAAAGTCTTTATTGTTCAAATGAGTTCTCTCGTTAAATAAAGTCTTTATTGTTCAAATGAGTTCTCTCGTTAAATAACGTCTTTATTGCTCAAATGAGTTCTCTCGTTAAATAAAGTCTTTATTGTTCAAATGAGTTCTCTCGTTAAATAACGTCTTTATTGCTCAAATGAGGTTTCTCGTTAAATAAAGTCTTTATTGTTCAAATGAGTTCTCTCGTTAAATAAAGTCTTTATTGTTCAAGTGAGTTCTCTCGTTAAATAAAGTCTTTATTGTTCAAGTGAGTTCTCTCGTTAAATAACGTCTTTATTGTTCAAATGAGTTCTCTCGTTAAATAACGTCTTTATTGTTCAAATGAGTTCTCTCGTTAAATAAAGTCTTTATTGTTCAAATGAGTTCTCTCGTTAAATAAAGTCTTTATTGTTCAAATGAGTTCTCTCGTTAAATAAAGTCTTTATTGTTCAAATGAGTTCTCTCGTTAAATAACGTCTTTATTGTTCAAATGAGTTCTCTCGTTAAATAAAGTCTTTATTGTTCAAATGAGTTCTCTCGTTAAATAAAGTCTTTATTGTTCAAATGAGTTCTCTCGTTAAATAAAGTCTTTATTGTTCAAATGAGTTCTCTCGTTAAATAAAGTCTTTATTGTTCAAATGAGTTCTCTCGTTAAATAACGTCTTTATTGCTCAAATGAGTTCTCTCGTTAAATAACGTCTTTATTGCTCAAATGAGTTCTCTCGTTAAATAAAGTCTTTATTGTTCAAATGAGTTCTCTCGTTAAATAAAGTCTTTATTGTTCAAATGAGTTCTCTCGTTAAATAACGTCTTTATTGCTCAAATGAGTTCTCTCGTTAAATAACGTCTTTATTGCTCAAATGAGTTCTCTCGTTAAATAACGTCTTTATTGCTCAAATGAGTTCTCTCGTTAAATAAAGTCTTTATTGTTCAAATGAGTTCTCTCGTTAAATAAAGTCTTTATTGTTCAAATGAGTTCTCTCGTTAAATAAAGTCTTTATTGTTCAAATGAGTTCTCTCGTTAAATAAGTTTTATTGTCAAATGAGTTCTCTCGTTAAATAAAGTCTTTATTGTTCAAATGAGTTCTCTCGTTAAATAAAGTCTTTATTGTTCAAATGAGTTCTCTCGTTAAATAAAGTCTTTATTGTTCAAATGAGTTCTCTCGTTAAATAACGTCTTTATTGTTCAAATGAGTTCTCTCGTTAAATAACGTCTTTATTGTTCAAATGAGTTCTCTCGTTAAATAACGTCTTTATTGCTCAAATGAGTTTTCTCGTTAAATAAAGTCTTTATTGTTCAAATGAGTTCTCTCGTTAAATAAAGTCTTTATTGTTCAAATGAGTTCTCTCGTTAAATAAAGTCTTTATTGTTCAAATGAGTTCTCTCGTTAAATAAAGTCTTTATTGTTCAAATGAGTTCTCTCGTTAAATAAAGTCTTTATTGTTCAAATGAGTTCTCTCGTTAAATAAAGTCTTTATTGTTCAAATGAGTTCTCTCGTTAAATAACGTCTTTATTGTTCAAATGAGTTCTCTCGTTAAATAAAGTCTTTATTGTTCAAATGAGTTCTCTCGTTAAATAAAGTCTTTATTGTTCAAATGAGTTCTCTCGTTAAATAAAGTCTTTATTGTTCAAATGAGTTCTCTCGTTAAATAACGTCTTTATTGTTCAAATGAGTTCTCTCGTTAAATAAGTCTTTATTGTTCAAATGAGTTCTCTCGTTAAATAAAGTCTTTATTGTTCAAATGAGTTCTCTCGTTAAATAACGTCTTTATTGCTCAAATGAGTTCTCTCGTTAAATAACGTCTTTATTGTTCAAATGAGTTCTCTCGTTAAATAAAGTCTTTATTGTTCAAATGAGTTCTCTCGTTAAATAACGTCTTTATTGCTCAAATGAGTTCTCTCGTTAAATAACGTCTTTATTGCTCAAATGAGTTCTCTCGTTAAATAACGTCTTTATTGTTCAAATGAGTTCTCTCGTTAAATAAAGTCTTTATTGTTCAAATGAGTTCTCTCGTTAAATAAAGTCTTTATTGTTCAAATGAGTTCTCTCGTTAAATAAAGTCTTTATTGTTCAAATGAGTTCTCTCGTTAAATAAAGTCTTTATTGTTCAAATGAGTTCTCTCGTTAAATAAAGTCTTTATTGTTCAAATGAGTTCTCTCGTTAAATAAAGTCTTTATTGTTCAAATGAGTTCTCTCGTTAAATAAAGTCTTTATTGTTCAAATGAGTTCTCTCGTTAAATAAAGTCTTTATTGTTCAAATGAGTTCTCTCGTTAAATAAGTCTTTATTGTTCAAATGAGTCTTCGTTAAATAAGTCTTTATTGTTCAAATGAGTTCTCTCGTTAAATAAAGTCTTTATTGTTCAAATGAGTTCTCTCGTTAAATAAAGTCTTTATTGTTCAAATGAGTTCTCTCGTTAAATAAGTCTTTATTGTCAAATGAGTTCCTCGTTAAATAAAGTCTTTATTGTTCAAATGAGTTCTCTCGTTAAATAACGTCTTTATTGTTCAAATGAGTTCTCTCGTTAAATAAAGTCTTTATTGTTCAAATGAGTTCTCTCGTTAAATAAAGTCTTTATTGTTCAAATGAGTTCTCTCGTTAAATAAAGTCTTTATTGTTCAAATGAGTTCTCTCGTTAAATAAAGTCTTTATTGTTCAAATGAGTTCTCTCGTTAAATAAAGTCTTTATTGTTCAAATGGTCTTCGTTAATATCTTTATTGTCAATGAGTTCTCTCGTTAAATAAAGTCTTTATTGTTCAAATGAGTTCTCTCGTTAAATAACGTCTTTATTGCTCAAATGAGTTCTCTCGTTAAATAACGTCTTTATTGTTCAAATGAGTTCTCTCGTTAAATAAAGTCTTTATTGTTCAAATGAGTTCTCTCGTTAAATAAAGTCTTTATTGTTCAAATGAGTTCTCTCGTTAAATAAAGTCTTTATTGTTCAAATGAGTTCTCTCGTTAAATAACGTCTTTATTGTTCAAATGAGTTCTCTCGTTAAATAAAGTCTTTATTGTTCAAATGAGTTCTCTCGTTAAATAACGTCTTTATTGTTCAAATGAGTTCTCTCGTTAAATAAAGTCTTTATTGTTCAAATGAGTTCTCTCGTTAAATAAAGTCTTTATTGTTCAAATGAGTTCTCTCGTTAAATAACGTCTTTATTGTTCAAATGAGTTCTCTCGTTAAATAACGTCTTTATTGTTCAAATGAGTTCTCTCGTTAAATAAAGTCTTTATTGTTCAAATGAGTTCTCTCGTTAAATAAAGTCTTTATTGTTCAAATGAGTTCTCTCGTTAAATAACGTCTTTATTGTTCAAATGAGTTCTCTCGTTAAATAACGTCTTTATTGCTCAAATGAGTTCTCTCGTTAAATAACGTCTTTATTGTTCAAATGAGTTCTCTCGTTAAATAAAGTCTTTATTGTTCAAATGAGTTCTCTCGTTAAATAAAGTCTTTATTGCTCAAATGAGTTCTCTCGTTAAATAACGTCTTTATTGCTCAAATGAGTTCTCTCGTTAAATAAAGTCTTTATTGTTCAAATGAGTTCTCTCGTTAAATAAAGTCTTTATTGTTCAAGTGAGTTCTCTCGTTAAATAAAGTCTTTATTGTTCAAGTGAGTTCTCTCGTTAAATAACGTCTTTATTGTTCAAATGAGTTCTCTCGTTAAATAAAGTCTTTATTGTTCAAATGAGTTCTCTCGTTAAATAAAGTCTTTATTGTTCAAATGAGTTCTCTCGTTAAATAACGTCTTTATTGTTCAAATGAGTTCTCTCGTTAAAAAAGTCTTTATTGTTCAAATGAGTTCTCTCGTTAAATAAAGTCTTTATTGTTCAAATGAGTTCTCTCGTTAAATAAAGTCTTTATTGTTCAAATGAGTTCTCTCGTTAAATAACGTCTTTATTGTTCAAATGAGTTCTCTCGTTAAATAAAGTCTTTATTGTTCAAATGAGTTCTCTCGTTAAATAAAGTCTTTATTGTTCAAATGAGTTCTCTCGTTAAATAAAGTCTTTATTGTTCAAATGAGTTCTCTCGTTAAATAAAGTCTTTATTGTTCAAATGAGTTCTCTCGTTAAATAAAGTCTTTATTGTTCAAATGAGTTCTCTCGTTAAATAAAGTCTTTATTGTTCAAATGAGTTCTCTCGTTAAATAACGTCTTTATTGCTCAAATGAGTTCTCTCGTTAAATAAAGTCTTTATTGTTCAAATGAGTTCTCTCGTTAAATAAAGTCTTTATTGTTCAAATGAGTTCTCTCGTTAAATAAAGTCTTTATTGTTCAAATGAGTTCTCTCGTTAAATAAGTCTTTATTGTTCAAATGAGTTCTCTCGTTAAATAACGTCTTTATTGTTCAAATGAGTTCCTCGTTAAATAAGTCTTATTGTCAAATGAGTTTTCGTTAATAGTCTTTATTGTTCAAATGAGTTCTCTCGTTAAATAACGTCTTTATTGTTCAAATGAGTTCTCTCGTTAAATAAAGTCTTTATTGTTCAAATGAGTTCTCTCGTTAAATAACGTCTTTATTGTTCAAATGAGTTCTCTCGTTAAATAAAGTCTTTATTGTTCAAATGAGTTCTCTCGTTAAATAAAGTCTTTATTGTTCAAATGAGTTCTCTCGTTAAATAAAGTCTTTATTGTTCAAATGAGTTCTCTCGTTAAATAAAGTCTTTATTGTTCAAATGAGTTCTCTCGTTAAATAAAGTCTTTATTGTTCAAATGAGTTCTCTCGTTAAATAACGTCTTTATTGTTCAAATGAGTTCTCTCGTTAAATAACGTCTTTATTGCTCAAATGAGTTCTCTCGTTAAATAACGTCTTTATTGTTCAAATGAGTTCTCTCGTTAAATAAAGTCTTTATTGTTCAAATGAGTTCTCTCGTTAAATAAAGTCTTTATTGTTCAAATGAGTTCTCTCGTTAAATAACGTCTTTATTGCTCAAATGAGTTCTCTCGTTAAATAACGTCTTTATTGTTCAAATGAGTTCTCTCGTTAAATAACGTCTTTATTGTTCAAATGAGTTCTCTCGTTAAATAAAGTCTTTATTGTTCAAATGAGTTCTCTCGTTAAATAAAGTCTTTATTGTTCAAATGAGTTCTCTCGTTAAATAACGTCTTTATTGTTCAAATGAGTTCTCTCGTTAAATAACGTCTTTATTGTTCAAATGAGTTCTCTCGTTAAATAAAGTCTTTATTGTTCAAATGAGTTCTCTCGTTAAATAAAGTCTTTATTGTTCAAATGAGTTCTCTCGTTAAATAACGTCTTTATTGCTCAAATGAGTTCTCTCGTTAAATAACGTCTTTATTGTTCAAATGAGTTCTCTCGTTAAATAAAGTCTTTATTGTTCAAATGAGTTCTCTCGTTAAATAAAGTCTTTATTGCTCAAATGAGTTCTCTCGTTAAATAA
>CM026397.1:47076152-47122222 GCA_014843695.1 Archivesica marissinica
AAATGAGTTCTCTCGTTAAATAACGTCTTTATTGTTCAAATGAGTTCTCTCGTTAAATAAAGTCTTTATTGTTCAAATGAGTTCTCTCGTTAAATAACGTCTTTATTGTTCAAATGAGTTCTCTCGTTAAATAAAGTCTTTATTGTTCAAATGAGTTCTCTCGTTAAATAAAGTCTTTATTGTTCAAATGAGTTCTCTCGTTAAATAAAGTCTTTATTGTTCAAATGAGTTCTCTCGTTAAATAAAGTCTTTATTGTTCAAATGAGTTCTCTCGTTAAATAAAGTCTTTATTGTTCAAATGAGTTCTCTCGTTAAATAACGTCTTTATTGTTCAAATGAGTTCTCTCGTTAAATAAAGTCTTTATTGTTCAAATGAGTTCTCTCGTTAAATAACGTCTTTATTGTTCAAATGAGTTTCTCGTTAAATAAAGTCTTTATTGTTCAAATGAGTTCTCTCGTTAAATAAAGTCTTTATTGTTCAAATGAGTTCTCTCGTTAAATAACGTCTTTATTGTTCAAATGAGTTCTCTCGTTAAATAACGTCTTTATTGCTCAAATGAGTTCTCTCGTTAAATAACGTCTTTATTGTTCAAATGAGTTCTCTCGTTAAATAAAGTCTTTATTGTTCAAATGAGTTCTCTCGTTAAATAACGTCTTTATTGTTCAAATGAGTTCTCTCGTTAAATAACGTCTTTATTGCTCAAATGAGTTCTCTCGTTAAATAAAGTCTTTATTGTTCAAATGAGTTCTCTCGTTAAATAAAGTCTTTATTGTTCAAATGAGTTCTCTCGTTAAATAACGTCTTTATTGCTCAAATGAGTTCTCTCGTTAAATAACGTCTTTATTGCTCAAATGAGTTCTCTCGTTAAATAACGTCTTTATTGTTCAAATGAGTTCTCTCGTTAAATAAAGTCTTTATTGTTCAAATGAGTTCTCTCGTTAAATAACGTCTTTATTGCTCAAATGAGTTCTCTCGTTAAATAACGTCTTTATTGTCAAATGAGTTCTCTCGTTAAAAGTCTTTATTGTTCAAATGAGTTCTCTCGTTAAATAAAGTCTTTATTGTTCAAATGAGTTCTCTCGTTAAATAACGTCTTTATTGTTCAATGATTCTCTCGTTAAATAAGTCTTTATTGTCAATGAGTTCTCTCGTTAAATAAGTCTTATTGTTCAAATGAGTTCTCTCGTTAAATAAAGTCTTTATTGTTCAAATGAGTTCTCTCGTTAAATAAAGTCTTTATTGTTCAAATGAGTTCTCTCGTTAAATAAAGTCTTTATTGTTCAAATGAGTTCTCTCGTTAAATAACGTCTTTATTGTTCAAATGAGTTCTCTCGTTAAATAAAGTCTTTATTGTTCAAATGAGTTCTCTCGTTAAATAACGTCTTTATTGTTCAAATGAGTTCTCTCGTTAAATAAAGTCTTTATTGTTCAAATGAGTTCTCTCGTTAAATAAAGTCTTTATTGTTCAAATGAGTTCTCTCGTTAAATAAAGTCTTTATTGTTCAAATGAGTTCTCTCGTTAAATAAAGTCTTTATTGTTCAAATGAGTTCTCTCGTTAAATAACGTCTTTATTGTTCAAATGAGTTCTCTCGTTAAATAACGTCTTTATTGTTCAAATGAGTTCTCTCGTTAAATAACGTCTTTATTGTTCAAATGAGTTCTCTCGTTAAATAACGTCTTTATTGTTCAAATGAGTTCTCTCGTTAAATAACGTCTTTATTGTTCAAATGAGTTCTCTCGTTAAATAAAGTCTTTATTGTTCAAATGAGTTCTCTCGTTAAATAACGTCTTTATTGTTCAAATGAGTTCTCTCGTTAAATAACGTCTTTATTGTTCAAATGAGTTCTCTCGTTAAATAAAGTCTTTATTGTTCAAATGAGTTCTCTCGTTAAATAAAGTCTTTATTGTTCAAATGAGTTCTCTCGTTAAATAAAGTCTTTATTGTTCAAATGAGTTCTCTCGTTAAATAACGTCTTTATTGTTCAAATGAGTTCTCTCGTTAAATAACGTCTTTATTGTTCAAATGAGTTCTCTCGTTAAATAAAGTCTTTATTGTTCAAATGAGTTCTCTCGTTAAATAAAGTCTTTATTGTCAATGAGTTCTCTCGTTAAATAACGTCTTTATTGTTCAAATGAGTTCTCTCGTTAAATAAAGTCTTTATTGTTCAAATGAGTTCTCTCGTTAAATAAAGTCTTTATTGTTCAAATGAGTTCTCTCGTTAAATAAAGTCTTTATTGTTCAAATGAGTTCTCTCGTTAAATAACGTCTTTATTGCTCAAATGAGTTCTCTCGTTAAATAACGTCTTTATTGTTCAAATGAGTTCTCTCGTTAAATAAAGTCTTTATTGTTCAAATGAGTTCTCTCGTTAAATAAAGTCTTTATTGTTCAAATGAGTTCTCTCGTTAAATAACGTCTTTATTGCTCAAATGAGTTCTCTCGTTAAATAAAGTCTTTATTGTTCAAATGAGTTCTCTCGTTAAATAACGTCTTTATTGCTCAAATGAGTTCTCTCGTTAAATAAAGTCTTTATTGTTCAAATGAGTTCTCTCGTTAAATAAAGTCTTTATTGTTCAAATGAGTTCTCTCGTTAAATAAAGTCTTTATTGTTCAAATGAGTTCTCTCGTTAAATAACGTCTTTATTGTTCAAATGAGTTCTCTCGTTAAATAACGTCTTTATTGTTCAAATGAGTTCTCTCGTTAAATAAAGTCTTTATTGTTCAAATGAGTTCTCTCGTTAAATAAAGTCTTTATTGTTCAAATGAGTTCTCTCGTTAAATAAGTCTTTATTGTTCAAATGAGTTCTCTCGTTAAATAAAGTCTTTATTGTTCAAATGAGTTCTCTCGTTAAATAAGTCTTTATTGTCAAATGAGTTTCGTTAAAGTCTTTATTGTTCAAATGAGTTCTCTCGTTAAATAAAGTCTTTATTGTTCAAATGAGTTCTCTCGTTAAATAACGTCTTTATTGTCAAATGAGTTTCTCGTTAAATAAAGTCTTTATTGTTCAAATGAGTTCTCTCGTTAAATAAAGTCTTTATTGTTCAAATGAGTTCTCTCGTTAAATAAAGTCTTTATTGTTCAAATGAGTTCTCTCGTTAAATAAAGTCTTTATTGTTCAAATGAGTTCTCTCGTTAAATAAAGTCTTTATTGTTCAAATGAGTTCTCTCGTTAAATAAAGTCTTTATTGTTCAAATGAGTTCTCTCGTTAAATAAAGTCTTTATTGTTCAAATGAGTTCTCTCGTTAAATAACGTCTTTATTGTTCAAATGAGTTCTCTCGTTAAATAACGTCTTTATTGTTCAAATGAGTTCTCTCGTTAAATAAAGTCTTTATTGTTCAAATGAGTTCTCTCGTTAAATAAAGTCTTTATTGTTCAAATGAGTTCTCTCGTTAAATAACGTCTTTATTGCTCAAATGAGTTCTCTCGTTAAATAAAGTCTTTATTGTTCAAATGAGTTCTCTCGTTAAATAAAGTCTTTATTGTTCAAATGAGTTCTCTCGTTAAATAAAGTCTTTATTGTTCAAATGAGTTCTCTCGTTAAATAACGTCTTTATTGTTCAAATGAGTTCTCTCGTTAAATAACGTCTTTATTGTTCAAATGAGTTCTCTCGTTAAATAAAGTCTTTATTGTTCAAATGAGTTCTCTCGTTAAATAAAGTCTTTATTGTTCAAATGAGTTCTCTCGTTAAATAACGTCTTTATTGCTCAAATGAGTTCTCTCGTTAAATAAAGTCTTTATTGTTCAAATGAGTTCTCTCGTTAAATAAAGTCTTTATTGTTCAAATGAGTTCTCTCGTTAAATAAAGTCTTTATTGTTCAAATGAGTTCTCTCGTTAAATAAAGTCTTTATTGTTCAAATGAGTTCTCTCGTTAAATAACGTCTTTATTGTTCAAATGAGTTCTCTCGTTAAATAAAGTCTTTATTGTTCAAATGAGTTCTCTCGTTAAATAAAGTCTTTATTGTTCAAATGAGTTCTCTCGTTAAATAACGTCTTTATTGTTCAAATGAGTTCTCTCGTTAAATAACGTCTTTATTGTTCAAATGAGTTCTCTCGTTAAATAAAGTCTTTATTGTTCAAATGAGTTCTCTCGTTAAATAAAGTCTTTATTGTTCAAATGAGTTCTCTCGTTAAATAACGTCTTTATTGTTCAAATGAGTTCTCTCGTTAAATAACGTCTTTATTGTTCAAATGAGTTCTCTCGTTAAATAAAGTCTTTATTGTTCAAATGAGTTCTCTCGTTAAATAAAGTCTTTATTGTTCAAATGAGTTCTCTCGTTAAATAAAGTCTTTATTGTTCAAATGAGTTCTCTCGTTAAATAACGTCTTTATTGTTCAAATGAGTTCTCTCGTTAAATAACGTCTTTATTGCTCAAATGAGTTCTCTCGTTAAATAACGTCTTTATTGCTCAAATGAGTTCTCTCGTTAAATAACGTCTTTATTGTTCAAATGAGTTCTCTCGTTAAATAAAGTCTTTATTGTTCAAATGAGTTCTCTCGTTAAATAACGTCTTTATTGTTCAAATGAGTTCTCTCGTTAAATAACGTCTTTATTGTTCAAATGAGTTCTCTCGTTAAATAAAGTCTTTATTGTTCAAATGAGTTCTCTCGTTAAATAAAGTCTTTATTGTTCAAATGAGTTCTCTCGTTAAATAACGTCTTTATTGTTCAAATGAGTTCTCTCGTTAAATAACGTCTTTATTGTTCAAATGAGTTCTCTCGTTAAATAACGTCTTTATTGTTCAAATGAGTTCTCTCGTTAAATAAAGTCTTTATTGTTCAAATGAGTTCTCTCGTTAAATAACGTCTTTATTGCTCAAATGAGTTCTCTCGTTAAATAACGTCTTTATTGCTCAAATGAGTTCTCTCGTTAAATAACGTCTTTATTGTTCAAATGAGTTCTCTCGTTAAATAAAGTCTTTATTGTTCAAATGAGTTCTCTCGTTAAATAACGTCTTTATTGTTCAAATGAGTTCTCTCGTTAAATAACGTCTTTATTGCTCAAATGAGTTCTCTCGTTAAATAACGTCTTTATTGCTCAAATGAGTTCTCTCGTTAAATAAAGTCTTTATTGTTCAAATGAGTTCTCTCGTTAAATAAAGTCTTTATTGTTCAAATGAGTTCTCTCGTTAAATAACGTCTTTATTGCTCAAATGAGTTCTCTCGTTAAATAAAGTCTTTATTGTTCAAATGAGTTCTCTCGTTAAATAACGTCTTTATTGCTCAAATGAGGTTTCTCGTTAAATAAAGTCTTTATTGTTCAAATGAGTTCTCTTGTTAAATAAAGTCTTTATTGTTCAAGTGAGTTCTCTCGTTAAATAAAGTCTGTATTGTTCAAGTGAGTTCTCTCGTTAAATAACGTCTTTATTGTTCAAATGAGTTCTCTCGTTAAATAAAGTCTTTATTGTTCAAATGAGTTCTCTCGTTAAATAAAGTCTTTATTGTTCAAATGAGTTCTCTCGTTAAATAACGTCTTTATTGTTCAAATGAGTTCTCTCGTTAAATAAAGTCTTTATTGTTCAAATGAGTTCTCTCGTTAAATAACGTCTTTATTGTTCAAATGAGTTCTCTCGTTAAATAAAGTCTTTATTGTTCAAATGAGTTCTCTCGTTAAATAAAGTCTTTATTGTTCAAATGAGTTCTCTCGTTAAATAAAGTCTTTATTGTTCAAATGAGTTCTCTCGTTAAATAACGTCTTTATTGCTCAAATGAGTTCTCTCGTTAAATAAGTCTTTATTGCTCAAATGAGTTCTCTCGTTAAATAAAGTCTTTATTGTTCAAATGAGTTCTCTCGTTAAATAACGTCTTTATTGTTCAAATGAGTTCTCTCGTTAAATAACGTCTTTATTGTTCAAATGAGTTCTCTCGTTAAATAACGTCTTTATTGTTCAAATGAGTTCTCTCGTTAAATAACGTCTTTATTGTTCAAATGAGTTCTCTCGTTAAATAAAGTCTTTATTGTTCAAATGAGTTCTCTCGTTAAATAAAGTCTTTATTGTTCAAATGAGTTCTCTCGTTAAATAAGTCTTTATTGTTCAAATGAGTTCTCTCGTTAAATAACGTCTTTATTGTTCAAATGAGTTCTCTCGTTAAATAAAGTCTTTATTGTTCAAATGAGTTCTCTCGTTAAATAAAGTCTTTATTGTTCAAATGAGTTCTCTCGTTAAATAAAGTCTTTATTGTTCAAATGAGTTCTCTCGTTAAATAAAGTCTTTATTGTTCAAATGAGTTCTCTCGTTAAATAAAGTCTTTATTGTTCAAATGAGTTCTCTCGTTAAATAAAGTCTTTATTGTTCAAATGAGTTCTCTCGTTAAATAAAGTCTTTATTGTTCAAATGAGTTCTCTCGTTAAATAAAGTCTTTATTGTTCAAATGAGTTCTCTCGTTAAATAACGTCTTTATTGTTCAAATGAGTTCTCTCGTTAAATAAAGTCTTTATTGTTCAAATGAGTTCTCTCGTTAAATAAAGTCTTTATTGTTCAAATGAGTTCTCTCGTTAAATAAAGTCTTTATTGTTCAAATGAGTTCTCTCGTTAAATAACGTCTTTATTGTTCAAATGAGTTCTCTCGTTAAATAACGTCTTTATTGCTCAAATGAGTTCTCTCGTTAAATAAAGTCTTTATTGTTCAAATGAGTTCTCTCGTTAAATAACGTCTTTATTGTTCAAATGAGTTCTCTCGTTAAATAAAGTCTTTATTGTTCAAATGAGTTCTCTCGTTAAATAACGTCTTTATTGTTCAAATGAGTTCTCTCGTTAAATAAAGTCTTTATTGTTCAAATGAGTTCTCTCGTTAAATAAAGTCTTTATTGTTCAAATGAGTTCTCTCGTTAAATAACGTCTTTATTGTTCAAATGAGTTCTCTCGTTAAATAAAGTCTTTATTGTTCAAATGAGTTCTCTCGTTAAATAAAGTCTTTATTGTTCAAATGAGTTCTCTCGTTAAATAAAGTCTTTATTGTTCAAATGAGTTCTCTCGTTAAATAAAGTCTTTATTGTTCAAATGAGTTCTCTCGTTAAATAAAGTCTTTATTGTTCAAATGAGTTCTCTCGTTAAATAACGTCTTTATTGTTCAAATGAGTTCTCTCGTTAAATAACGTCTTTATTGTTCAAATGAGTTCTCTCGTTAAATAAAGTCTTTATTGTTCAAATGAGTTCTCTCGTTAAATAAAGTCTTTATTGTTCAAATGAGTTCTCTCGTTAAATAAAGTCTTTATTGTTCAAATGAGTTCTCTCGTTAAATAAAGTCTTTATTGTTCAAATGAGTTCTCTCGTTAAATAAAGTCTTTATTGTTCAAATGAGTTCTCTCGTTAAATACGTCTTTATTGTTCAAATGAGTTCTCTCGTTAAATAAAGTCTTTATTGTTCAAATGAGTTCTCTCGTTAAATAAAGTCTTTATTGTTCAAATGAGTTCTCTCGTTAAATAAAGTCTTTATTGTTCAAATGAGTTCTCTCGTTAAATAACGTCTTTATTGTTCAAATGAGTTCTCTCGTTAAATAACGTCTTTATTGTTCAAATGAGTTCTCTCGTTAAATAACGTCTTTATTGCTCAAATGAGTTCTCTCGTTAAATAAAGTCTTTATTGTTCAAATGAGTTCTCTCGTTAAATAACGTCTTTATTGTTCAAATGAGTTCTCTCGTTAAATAACGTCTTTATTGTTCAAATGAGTTCTCTCGTTAAATAACGTCTTTATTGTTCAAATGAGTTCTCTCGTTAAATAAAGTCTTTATTGTTCAAATGAGTTCTCTCGTTAAATAAAGTCTTTATTGTTCAAATGAGTTCTCTCGTTAAATAACGTCTTTATTGTTCAAATGAGTTCTCTCGTTAAATAACGTCTTTATTGTTCAAATGAGTTCTCTCGTTAAATAACGTCTTTATTATTAGTATTATTGTTATTCTGGATGTATTGTTTGTGGTTCCAGGATTTATTGTATGTGGTTCCAGGATTTATTGTATGTGGTTCCAGGATTTATTGTATGTGGTTCCAGGATTTATTGTATGTGGTTCCAGGATTTATTGTATGTGGTTTCAGGATTTATTGTATGTGGTTTCAGGTTAGAAAACAGTTATCGAACCCTGTACTGGTCCCTGTTCAGTCTGACACAACTGAAGGACATAAAGATCAGTAACAGCCAGTACTTCACGGAGATGGTGGGGGAGCTGATGTTCATGGTTTACCATACCATGGCTGTTATAGTCCTCATCAATATGCTTATTGCCATGATGTCAAACTCATTCCAGGAAATTGAGGTGAGTATATTTTTATACGAGTTTCTTTTATCTCGAATGCGGCGCAAGTTCTTGTAACATTAGTTTAATCGCTCTCGATACCTAATTCCTGGAATCCATCGTCATGAGGGAGAGAGAAAAGGACAACACCTCAGTGGTTCTGGGTTCGAAGTCACAACCTCTCGATTACGACACCGTATCCATTAAACACCCGTCTGACCGGATGTCGTCCTTACCGTGCTGCAACGTTGACGGAAAATAGGCCCACGGCGTGTCAAGTTCGCCTTAAGCATGGTGTAATCGTGGTGTAATCGTGGTGGAAACGTCAGACATCGTGCTGTTGTCGCCATGGTCGCCAATGATTGCCGGGTTACGATGTTTGTTTGCTATATTCGGCGATCTGATATGGTGAGAACGCGGTGAGAGAACGCGGTGAGAACGCGGTGAGATTGGGATGGTTGTACAAGCGTAGTACAAGCATGGCAAAGACGTTTCGAAATGTGTAATACTTGCAACGGCCCTTGATGGAAAACATGTTGCTGTACAAAAACGAGCCAACAGTGGAAGCCTATGTCATAACTACTAAGGATTCTTTACAATTGATTTCCTTTTAAACTTTATTTATTTTACAGCGATTGCGAAACATGTAAACGGTTTCAGGTGTTGTATATTTGCTCCATAGAATCATGCGGACATGGAGTGGAAGTTCTCGCGGTCAAAGCTATGGATGGGTTATTTTGATGAGGGTTCTACACTACCCCCTCCTTTCAACCTTGTGATCAGCCCGAAGTCCATCGCATATGTCATGACTGCGTTCAAAAACCTGTGCTGTACATGCAGCGGTTCTACTGCTACAAGACGAAATCGAGAGAAATCACTGGACGGTAATATGAAGGTATTCGTCGAACAAGTAAACCAAGTGAATATAATTTATGTTTTATACAAAGCTTATATAAATTCATGTTCATGTAAACATAATTTCTAAGTATATATTATATATATCCGGTTAAAATGTTATATGTTATTATGAAATAATAAATATTGTGTTTGTATATAAAGCTATGCGTGTGTTTGTATATAAAGCTATGCGTGTGTTTGTATATAAAGCTATGCGTGTGTTTGTATATAAAGATATGCGTGTGTTTGTATATAAAGTTATGCGTGTGTTTGTATATAAAGCTATGCGTGTGTTTGTATATAAAGCTATGCGTGTGTTTGTATATAAAGTTATGCGTGTGTTTGTATATAAAGCTATGCGTGTGTTTGTATATAAAGCTATGCGTGTGTTTGTATATAAAGTTATGCGTGTATTTGTATATAAAGCTATGCGTGTGTTTGTATATAAAGCTATGCGTGTGTTTGTATATAAAGCTATGCGTGTGTTTGTATATAAAGCTATGCGTGTGTTTGTATATAAAGCTATGCGTGTGTTTGTATATAAAGCTATGCGTGTGTTTGTATATAAAGCTATGCGTGTGTTTGTATATAAAGCTATGCGTGGTTTGTATATAAAGCTATGCTGTGTTTGTATATAAAGCTATAGCGTGTGTTTGTATATAAGCTATGCGTGTGTTTGTATATAAAGCTATGCGTTTTTGTATATAAAGTTATGCGTGTATTTGTATATAAAGCTATGCGTGTGTTTGTATATAAAGTTATGCGTGTGTTTGTATATAAAGCTATGCGTGTGTTTATATATAAAGCTATGCGTGTGTTTGTATATAAAGTTATGCGTGTATTTGTATATAAAGCTATGCGTGTGTTTGTACATAAAGCTATGCGTGTGTTTGTATTTAAAGTTATGCGTGTGTTTGTATATAAAGCTATGCGTGTGTTTGTATATAAAGCTATGCGTGTGTTTGTTTGAAGCAAACATGTGGTACAACGACAATAACCATTCGGTCACGGAGCCCCCACCCCCTCCGTTATGCGTTTTGTGTTAGCTACTGTGCAAGTGGGTTGTCCGGCTTGAAAGATTTCTGCCCTATCTGTTTACCACAATGTCCTTCAATACAACGCGTTATATATGTTATCCCTGATTGACTCCTTAGCGTCCAGGTCCAGAGGTTATACAATTGTTCTCCGGTCTCAAACTCATTCTCCACCGACCCTAATCTCGCATGCCAGAACAAATGTTCAAATAACGCCGTTAAAGGACAACGTGTACGGGTATCATTAAGAGATAAAGCTTGGATTGCACTGCTTTCTATATTGATATTACCGTTTGTGAATGCGCTTTCATCATCTATGTTGACGTAACCTTTCATTTTCACTTAGTAATATTAAACGGCTTAGTTTGATCGAAGAAGCAGCAATATAAACTATTACCATGTATGTCGGTTGATAAGGACTTACCTAGCTAATCCCAGAAGCAAAAAACCATCTCAAATCTGCTTCAAGTGCAGTTCTGGAGGTTATAAAACACTTCCAATCTTGTGTGTTTTACGTTTTTTTATCGTCGCTACCGGTTGCCTATATGAACGACGCCTCCTGAAGAGATTGGTCATTTTAGATGGTTGGAATATAGTGCATTGATACAGAGAGAGTCTCCTCTGGTTCTTTTACTTGCACGGTGTAAAGCATCGACACGAGACCTCGATTTAAAGTCCGAAATACTGTTAATTGTATTAGGGAACGTGCGATCTTTGGATTACCAGTCTAGCGTGTTACCACTGGACTACAGATCCGTGTATTACCAGTCCAACGTATTACCACTGGACTACATATCCCTGGATTATCAGTCCAGCGTGTTACCACTGGACTACAGATCCCTGGATTATCAGTCCAGTGTGCTACCACTGGACTACAGAACCGTGGATTACCAATCCAACGTGTTACCATTGGACTACAGATCCCTGGGTTACCAGTCCAGCGTGTTACCACTGGACTACAGATCCGTGGATTACCAGTCCAGCGTGGTACCACTGGACTACATATCCCTGGATTACCAGTCCAGCGTGATACCACGGAACTACAGAACCGTGGATTACCAGTCCAACGTGTTACCACTGGACTACATATCCTTGCATTACCAGTCCAGCGTGTTACCACGGGACTACAGAACCATGGATTATCAGTCCAACGTGTAACCACTGGACTACAGATCCGTGGATTATCAGTCCAGCGTGTTACCACTGGACTACATATCCGTGGATTATCAGTCCAGCGTGTTACCACTGGACTACAGATCCCTGGATTACCAGTCCAACGTGTTACCACTGGACTACAGATCCCTGGATTACTAGTCCAGCGTGTTACCACGGGACTACAGAACCGTGGATTACTAGTCCAGCGTGCTACCACTGGACTACTGATCCCTGGATTACCAGTCCAGCATGTTACCACGGGATTACAGAACC
The DNA here is from genome assembly GCA_014843695.1 of Archivesica marissinica. Taxonomy (NCBI): domain Eukaryota; kingdom Metazoa; phylum Mollusca; class Bivalvia; order Venerida; family Vesicomyidae; genus Archivesica; species Archivesica marissinica. Next base: position 47,087,747 of record CM026397.1, read on the forward strand.
GTGGATTACCAGTCCAGCGTGTTAACACTGGACTACAGATCCCTGGATTACTAGTCCAGCGTGTTACCACTGGACTACAGATCCCTGGATTATCCAGTCCAGCGTGTTACCACTGGACTACAGATCCCTGGATTACTAGTCCAGCGTGTTACCACTGGACTACAGATCCGTGGATTACCAGTCCAGCGTGTTACCACGGGACTACAGATCCCTGGATTACTAGTCCAGCGTGTTACCACTGGACTACAGATCCCTAGATTACCAGTCCAGCCTGTTACCACTGGACTACAGATCCCTGGATTCTGTGCGTGCTACCACGGGGCTAGAGAACGGTGGATTACCAGTCCAGCGTGTTACCACTGGACTACAGATCCGTGGATTATCCAGTCCAGCGTGTTACCACTGGACTACCGATCCGTGGATTACTAGTCCAGCGTGCTACCACGGGACTACAGAACCGTGGATTACCAGTCCAGCGTGTTACCACTGGACTACAGATCCCTGGATTACTAGTCCAGCGTGTTACCACGGGACTACAGATCCGTGGATTACCAGTCCAGCGTGTTACCACGGGACTACAGATCCGTGGTTCAGTGCGTTTAACCACGGGACTACAGATCCCTGGATTACCAGTCCAGCGTGTTACCACTGGACTACAGATCCGTGGATTACCAGTCCAGCGTGATACCACTGGACTACAGATCCGTGGATTATCCAGTCCAGCGTGTTACCACTGGACTACCGATCCATGGATTACTAGTCCAGCGTGCTACCACTGGACTACAGATCCCTGGATTACTAGTCCAGCGTGTTACCACATGACTACAGATCCCTGGATTACCAGTCCAGCGTGTTACCACTGGACTACAGATTCCTGGATTACTAGTCCAGCGTGTTACCACTGGACTACAGATCCCTGGATTACTAGTCCAGTGTGTTACCACGGGACTACAGAACCGTGGATTACCAGTCCAGCGTGTTACCACTGGACTACAAATCCCTGGATTACCAGTCCCGCGTGTTACCACTGGACTACAGAACCGTGGATTACCTGTCCAGCGTGCTACCACTGGACCACATATCACTTCTCCTCTAGCTCGGTTATACATAGTGCTCTGATTGTTTGTACTGAATCACAGAATCCACCAATCAAATCACCAGTTTGGGCTGAGTGCAAATCATAATCAACCCATCAAATCACCAGTTTGGGCTGAGTGCAAATCATATAATCAACCAATCAAATCACCAGTTTGGGTTGAGTGCAAATCAGATAATCAACCAATCAAATCACCAGTTTGGGTTGAGTGCAAATCATATAATCAACCAATCAAATCACCAGTTTGGGTTGAGTGCAAATCATATAATCAACCAATCAAATATCCTGATATTAAATTTAATATTGTTTTAATTGTTAATACGACACAGACGGATCTGTAGTCCAGTGGTAACACGCTGGACTGGTAATCCAGGGATCGCAGGTTCGATCCCCCGTCTGACCCTAATAAAATTAACAGTCTTTCAGATGGGACGTTAAACCGAGGTCTCGTGTCGGTGCTGTACACCGTGCACGTAAAAGAACCAGAGGAGATTCTGGAATGTGTCTCTGTCTGTATCATGCACTATCCTCCAAAATCTAAAATAACCGGTAGCGACGATAAATAAACGTAAAAACACATATACTACACATACCAGGTGTTGTATAAGATTCGTAATGTAAAATATCCGCCTCCGTTGTCGAGTGGTTAAGGTTGCTGACTTGTATGCCACTGTAACCTAGCATCACTGATGGTTATGGGCTCGTACCCCGCTCATACCGCGTCTCTTTATATGAAACAGTTGGCAGTTTCTTACGGAGGTTGAGGCATCAAGTACTTGTTAACCGCTGGTGCCTGCCTGGGAAAGGTGTTGTTAGGTCATATGGGCAACCGGTAGCGACGTTAAATAAACCTTAAAAAAATAACGTTATCTTAGTTTATACTAATTTATTTTAGCTCGATTGCGAAAGAAGTTATTTCAACTTATATTAATCACTCTCGAGACCTCATTCCTGATGGAATCCATCGCCACGAGGGAGAGAGAAGAGACAATGTGGAAGTTAAATGCCTTGCCTAAGGGCACACTCGTAACGGCTCCAGCGGGGCTCGAACTCCGGACATTTCGCACCTGGAGCGAACGCGCTACCGCTGCGCTATCACGACTTCCACAACGTTATCTTACTTTTCATAAAAACAATTGCTGTATTTTAATACTTCGGCCATTATTATAATTTAAATTTAATAATACCTAGAGTTTTAACTACACAACATTTGCACAAAATAAACATTGTATAACATTTTAACCACACTTTTAGCGTAGAGAAATATAATGTAAGGAGAAAGTGGTAAGCATCAATTCTAAGGCGAGTGTTAATTAAGCAGCCACGAGTATTGTACCGTTGATTTATTTCATTCAATTGATCTCGTGAGATTTATTTCTCAAGCTGACGAGATTTCTGGGTGTTAATAGCAATTTTATAACTAGTAGATGGTGGTAGAGTAGTTACACAAATTGCAATTCCTACATCGCCACTTATCACTGAACCATTGATCTGTACTCTATCGATTATCAATATCGGAAGCTACTAAAATGGATTTAAAACAACTAACTTGAAATAAAACTAGCAATGCACATTGTCTCCTATACTTGCATTAAGATAGATTAAACACACACTAAGTAATAATAATATCCAAACTCCACACTTGTCAACAATTATGAGATCTACAATGTGTGTTTGTTTGCTTTACGTTTATTTATCGTCGCTACCGGTTGCCCATATGAGCGACGCCTGCTGAAGAGATTAGTCATTTTAGATTGTTTGAGGATAGTGCAATGATACAGACATAGACCCATTCCAGTGTCTCCGCTGGTTCTTAAACACCGACACGAGAGAGTAACGTCCCATCTAAAAGACTGTTAATTGTATTAGGCTCAGACGGGGGATCGAACCTGCGATCGCTGGATTACCAGTCCAACGTGTTAACCACTGGACTACAGATCCGTCTGTAGCTATACATTGTAATTATAGTAATATGTATACGTCATACCTTTGTACTTGTACTTATTATTAATATTTGACTGCTTTCAAAAGGCCACGGTATTCGAGAATCCTCACATATATACCGTCTGGACCACCAACTAGTTAAAATTATGGTTGCCTGGTCTGTACGGATAGGATTCAAGAAGTACTGATGTTCATAACACGAGGGGTCTCATGAGTCCGAAATGACTGACCCCCACACTCTTCAAAGCGGTGACATTATGATAAACACTGTGCACCTTTATTTACTTTTATATGTTTTCTGCGATAGTTTCTGTTTACTTATTTTCAGTTTGGGAAGCACATTGTTCCATATTGAATGTTATATGACATATGTTTTATTTTGTAGGGTTTTAAGCATTCGGAAAATTCTGTTTTCACGGTGAGGTTTACAGATTATGTTGTGTTTATTCTAGCCGTGTGTTGATCTATTATGCTTATTTCTATTATACATGTAGTCTGTGATTTACCGTTTACGTTTTACATCATGAGTATTGTATTGTCAAACGTTCCTCTGCTTTGCTATTCATCAATAACATACGATTGATGATCAAGAAATGTCGAGACGAGTTGTCATAAATTGTCCGAGCTAAATTCAGCTATTTTCAAGTTTCGAAAGGTAAAGCATAACTTTAACCTGGCCCCCATCAATACATGTACAGTCGGGTGTAATTTGAGGGGTGTACTAAAACAAAATGGCGGCTAACAACTACGTTGGGTGGTTGATTATTTTTATAGATCAGCATACAAGGTACATTGTATTTACCTATGTTTACAAATATGTACACATTGTCGGGCCACAGGAGCCGGTCACAAGCTATTTGAGAGGTTATGGGTATACACTGTATATGCCTATATGTTAACTATTGAACACTATTGCCACTCACCTGCTCCTGTTGTTCAGGTCAACTTTAAGTTGAGGTCCGCGAATGGTAATAGACGGAAAAAGATGTTGATGTAGCGCACACAGAACATAAACAATTGAAAGATTTTTGTAGTCGGCTATTTCCGTAGCTAGCGAAAGGTTTTTATAGTCGGCTATTTCCGTAGCTAGCCATTTTTAATTTGCAGGCCAGACTAATAAATTGAGCATCGAAGATGCGATGTTGTTAGAAGGGTCTGGGAGCATGGTCCACCAGGACGATGTTGTTAGAAGGGTCTGGGGGCATGGTCCACCAGGAAGATGTTGTTAGAAGGGTCTGGGGGCATGGTCCACCAGCAACAGTTTGAATCCTAGAACGTCAATGGTGCAATCTGGCGCATTTTAATGTACGTCTCAAATATAGATATTTTCAGAGATGTACCCCATCATACCCCCCTTTATAGTTTTTATTGCAGTTTCGGGGTTTTAGAATTTTCATTTTCTGGGACAATCTGTAGAACAATCTTCAGTTCCTTATAGTAGCTATGTGCCTGGTCGGCGGGAATGAGTTTGTATAAGTATGGATGATAGGAAGGACACATGAATGGCTGCATCAAAAATAATTACAATATCTTGCAATGTCGCGATTTTGATTGGCTGATTCAGCCCATGTGATCTCCTGATTGGCTGGTTCAGCCCGTGTGATCTCCTGGTTGGCTGGTTCAACCCGTGTGATCTCCTGATTGGCTGGTTCAACCCGTGTGATCTCCTGATTGGTTGATTCAGCCCGTGTGATCTCCTGATTGGCTGATTCAACCCGTGTGATCTCCTGATTGGCTGATTCAGCCCGTGTGACCTCCTGATTGGCTGATTCAGCCCATGTGATCGCCGTTCTTAACTCGATGTACCTCAAAGTTGTTATGTGAATATCTATTTAAGGGGGAATAACTTCTAACATGTGTTAGATATTGACCAAACAAACAATACATTCAAACACACTGATAAACAATTGAAGTACTGCTACAGCTGTTCTGTTGTTTTATCAATTTGTCTATTGACCGAAATAGAACATTTAGTTTGAATGTGCATGGTTTTACAAAGCTATCTTAGCTCGATTGCGAAACAAGTTTTTACAACATTAGAATACTCGAGAGAGAGAGAGAGAGAGAGAGAGAGAGAGAAGAGAGAGAGAGAGTTCAAAATGGAATACATCGCCACGAGCGAGATAGCAGAGGAAGTGTCTTGCCTTGGGACACCACCACCGTTGTTCTGGTGGGTTTGAACTCGCAACATATCGATTACAAGTCGCACACCGTATCCATTACCCCGCGGAGGCAAGACATGGTTACTTAATGAAGCACTGGAACAATACATATAATGTAACCCATATCGACCATAATTAACCAAGCGTTTTGCAATCATGTGTAGGTTATATGCAACCATGTATGGGTTAATTGCAATCATGTGTAGGTTACATATGCAATCATGTGTAGATTATTTGCAATCATGTGTAGGTTATATGCAACCATGTATGGGTTAATTGCAATCATGTGTAGGTTACATATGCAATCATGTGTAGGTTACATATGCAATCATGTGTAGGTTACATATGCAATCATGTGTAGGTTACATATGCAATCATGTGTAGGTTACATATGCAATCATGTGTAGGTTACATATGCAATCATGTGTAGGTTACATATACAATCATGTGTTGGGTATATGCAATCACGTGTAGGTTACATATGCAATCATGTGTAGGTTACATATGCAATCATGTGTAGGTTACATATGCAATCATGTGTAGGTTACATATGCAATCACGTGTAGGTTACATATGCAATCATGTATGGGTTAATTGCAATCATGTGTAGGTTACATATGCAACCATATGTTGATTATATGCACTCATGTGTTGGGTATATGCACTCATGTGTTTATTATATGCAATCATGTGTTGGGTATTTCTAGTATTTATTAGAAAATTAATCGTTTGTGTCTATGCATGGTAACAACTTGTGTCATTTAGGTCAGATGGTATTATTGAAATAGTGAACTAGGATTGGTTGAAGAAATCCTTAAAAGTTATTAAAACATCAGCTGATTGGCTGAGCAGGTATTGTCACCGATAGTGAAAGTGACTTCTAGGCATTAAAATACAATATATCAGCTGCATTTTAGAATATTTTAGAAGTTTTGCAAAATATTTAGTGACAAATAAACAGCATATAATAAATGCAGGTATCGAAGGGACATTCACCACCATACTACCTTCAGAGTAGGAGCGAGTGGGTGATATGGTACCTTTAGTTGGGAAATTAAAAAAACGCAATTGGTCAACCCTATTAAAATTTACAATGTTCTTGTGGATCAACGGTATGTCTGTTGAAAACAAATATGGAGATTTCATTAGCGTTGTCTGACCTACATAAAACGCTTGTCACTTAATTTCGCGACAAAACAAACCAAAATGGGTGTGCTGCATCTATATAGCTTATGTAAATAATGCTCTAAGACACGTAAAAAGTGTAACAAATCCGAATAGCTTTAAACCGAAATACAAAGCACAACATATTTGTTAACTTATAATGCGACATATTAGTGTGGTCACAATCAGTTCTACTATGGATACGTTTATGTCGGTCGTTATCAAAAGTGCTACCATTTTACATATATATGTTGCTACTGTACGTAACACCGCCATTAATTTTACAATGTGCTTGCAGGTGCTTGCAAGATTAATTGAAATCAAGATATGTCGTGATAACACTACTCAATGACGAAAATCGCAGCAATTAAGGAATATCATTTATCATATAACTTTGCTTGTTTATACAAATTTATTTGAGCTCGATTGCGAAACAAGTTATTTCAACTTATATAAATCACTCTCGAGACCTCATTCCTGATGGAATCCATCGCCACGGGGAGAGAGAAGAGGCAACGTGGAATTTAAATGCCTTGCCTAAGGGCACAATCGTAACGGCTCCAGTGGGGCTCGAACTCCGGACCTTTCGCACCTGAAGCGAACGAGCATCCACTGCGCTATCACGACTTCCACTTTGCTTGTATTCAGTGCAATACAGCCATGTCATAAATGCTTATATGTCCGCACGTTTAATAACACCTACAATGATTCTGATTGGTCGCGACGCGACATTGACAGCTTGTAATACTCATTCGACATATACATGTCGTTTGTGTTCATGCTTTATTTGTTGAAATCAACTGCTTAGATCAGTAAATTGCTAAATATGCACTAGTAGAATACAGTGACTAAAAATATTGTGTCGATTGTTTGCCTGAATTTGATTGATTATCTGGGACTATTTACTACGGCGTGCGGATGCAGCTTAATGTAATAAGGCTCAAAAATAAAAACACATTTTCCTTCAAATCCATGGCTGTTGTTACTGTGGTAATGTGATAAAAGGATTGGGATATATGACAAGGTGTGCGTGCGGTCAGGGTGGTCATCCAAGTGTCCACTCACATTCACTATATACCGCTGTAACATCAAGCATTTGTGCTTGTGTCAAACACCAACCAGGGCAGTGTGAATCATTATAAGAGGAACTTATAACTAACACAGTTTATGATTTTACTAATATTATAACTTCTTATTCTAACTTTATTACAGACAAAGGAAAGTTCTTCAGCTCCGAATCTCAACAGTTGTGTAAGTATATTATGTATACGATTTCCGTAATATCTAATATATGTCCATCAAATTAATGAATTCGGCACAACAACCGTAATAGCTTTCTTAATACCAAATAATAGTCTGCGTAACACGCGCACACCCGGTGTGGAGTCTTTGTCAACAGGGACTACACTTAGAACTTTTTGAAGTCGTTGACAACAGAGAGTGTTTGTCACAACCATGTCTAGACTGCCATTAATATCACAAATGAAACAAGAAATATCTCTTAAAAAGGTAAACGGCGTAGATGGAAGAATGCTCACAAATGGACCATGAAAAAAAAGTACCATTCATTATTTAAATATTTACATGACTACTATTTCCTTCGATGGACGTATGTTCCCTGATTGTATACATTTCCGTACGAGGGTTTCCAACTGATGATGTGCAGCCGCGCTCGAAGCTACGGGCATGCGCATTCGCAGTGTTAGACAGCGTTCGTCACGAGACAAGCGGTATCTAATTACAGTTTACGCTCTTCCAATGATGATCTATTTACCTGTTCCGGCACACGGTAAGTTGCAAATCTGGACTAAAACACTTTAAATGAAAAGTGTGATATATTTCCTGTGTGTCATTGAAAAGAATAATTAATATAAATATAAGTAACGAATAGCGGGTTAATAGTTTCCATTGGGGTATGAACAACATTGGGCGTGTTTAAGGTTAGCGTGGATGACTTCGGCCTCCACACGCCTAACCCGCGATTCATTCCTTAAATGGAAATAGTGAGACACGATGGTGAGAAATAAAAACCGCGATATAGCCGCACTTTCTTGATATGTTTCACTAACGGTTATACTTCTGTCATCCATCGTGCCAGTCCGAGTCTCTTTGTGACTGTGGTGACGAATTGATACCATGGAAAATATCTGTGTGATACACCAAATTAACTTCCTCGTTAATAAACGGAAGTTCCAATGATCTAAATGACGCGGTATCGAGTCTGAATCCTGCAATTACTTCCGCGTTTCCTCGTAGTGGCCATTTCTCAATACTCCGTCAACAACACCTTGCGCACCATTGTTGTGGATATGGAATACGATTATCCGTGATTAGAAGACACAAAGCAAGTGCCGTACATTGCTATCCTGCAGATTGACCATTATAAATGTGGCCTTGATGAAATGTTCCATTCATTATTCTTACAATTATTTTATGATTTTCTTCTTCTGAATCTGCGCAAAGAGTTCACCAAAACTGCTTTCTAATGCGCATGCAAGAATTGAACTTCCGCTTTCTATATACGGGCTAGTTGTATACACAACGGACCAAGAAAAACCGGACCAAGAAAAAACCGTCCAGTGCAAAGAAGTTTACTTTCGATATCACTGTCGACGATAAACAACTGAAAACCATGACCATAAATGAAATATATTAAATGTTGGGTACCGAATGTTGCAGAGAGACGCTGTTTAATAAGCGTGTATTGATATCCAGTGCTAAAACAATTGCTGAACAGTTAATCATATTTTTGAAACATTGAAGGTTTCTATTACTCGTCCTCCACACAATTTAAGCATGCCCAGTGTAGTTCATGCCCCGAGGGAAACTATTAACCCCTAATTCCTTAAATATGAATCATTATAACGAGTTGCATGTTCCAAAAACGAGCTCATTGAAGACTGACGAAATTGTAATTTTAAAGAATCGGAGAAATGAAAGAGTCGCGAAATCTAAATACTATTCAACTTGCCATTCGCAACAACATATTTACAAACAGCAGACGACAAGAAAGCCGTCCCTGGGAGTTCACTAACATAGTTGTTTCCATAAAGCTATGCATTTGTTACATCTTTTCAATTACTTACGAACAATTGATCATTGAGAAAACATATTTGCAATCCGCAATATAATGCCGTCTGCTGGAAAGCATTTGTTATCACGCCAACTTATGAACATTCATAGTTTAAACAGCCCGATACAAGCATTAACTGTGGAATAACAACATCTTTACTTATTTACTGATAAAGAGAAAACGTAATTGAGTTGGGGGGTTGCGGTGCAAAATAATATATTGCAGAGGGTAGCCTATATGGCGCCAAATATAACAGATTATCTTGATGTCTCATCTGTTGTGAAATCTAAATTCAACTTCGACACTATGAACAGAACAAAAACAATTTCACACACATAATGACATAGATGTGACAACTATTCAGTTCTTATTGTTCTACGTGTATGGCAGTAGTTCAGATAAACACACATAATGACATAGATGTGACAACTATTCAGATTATTATTGTTCTGCGTGTATGGCAGTAGTTCAGATAAACACACATTTTCAGATGTTTTGTGATTCGTCCTGTGTAGTTTTTATCTCGACCACAAGACTAATCAGAGACATTGCCATCAAAAATTACATATTTGCATATAATTAAAAACATGTAAAATATAATGCTTTGTTAACTTGCATACTCTTTCTAGGGGTTGTTCTGTGACACCCCCACCCCACCCACCCCACCCACCCCGAATACCACAATTACTTTATATAACCAAGCATTGTTGGGCATCACAATTGCATTATATAAACAGACATTATCGATGGAAGTCGTGATAGCGCAGTCGTAGCGCATTCGCTTCAGGTGCGAAAGGCCCATAGTTCGAACCCTGCTGGAGCTGTTAAGATTGTGCTCTTAGGCAAGGCATTGCCTCTTTTCTCTCTCTCTCTCTCTCTCTCTCACTCGTGGCGATATATTCCACCAGGTATGAGGTCTCGAGAGTGATTAATATAAGTTGCAAGAACTTGTTTCGCAATCGAGCTAAAATAAATGTGTATAAACTAAGCATTATCAATCATCATAATTACCTTATATAACCAGCACAATTACCATTTTATAACACATTAACTTCTGAAGAAATATCGAAACAAATATTCATACCGCGAGATGCAACAACAACAACAACAACAAAACAACAACAACAACAACAAAAACAACAAAATTTATTCGACATCAATATTACAGTGCTTCTTGTCTACATTATTACTACTCTGATGGGATCTCAGACGTAACCAAATAGGAAAAATAATAAGTATTCACACATCTGTCGGAAATGATTCCCACTCAATTGCCCAGCTTACTTTAAAGAGGCAAACTCATACATTCCCCAAGTCTTAAAGCTTTAAAGAGGCACACTCATACATTCCACAAGTCTTAAAGCTTTAAAGAGGCACACTCATACAGTCCCCAAGTCTTAAAGCTTTAAAGAGGCACACTCATACAGTCCCCAAGTCTTAAAGCTTTAAAGAGGCACACTCATACATTCCCCAAGTCTTAAAGCTTTAAAGGGGCACACTCATACAGTCCCCAAGTCTTAAAGCTTTAAAGAGGCACACTCATACAGTCCCCAAGTCATAAAGCTTTAAAGAGGCACACTCATACAGTCCCCAAGTCTTAAAGCTTTAAAGAGGCACACTCATACAGTCCCCAAGTCTTAAAGCTTTAAAGAGGCACACTCATACAGTCCCCAAGTCATAAAGCTGTAAAGAGGCACACTCATACATTCCCCAAGTCTTAAAGCTTTAAAGGGGCACACTCATACATGCCCAAGTCTTAAAGCTTTAAAGGAGCACACTTATACATTCCCGAAGTCTTAAAGCTTAGACCTTGGCATATAATACAAGAAGACCTTGGCATATATTACAAGACTATCTTGGCATATAATACAAGACTACCTTGGTATATAGTACAAGAAGACCTTGGTATATAGTACAAGAAGACCTTGGCATATAGTACAAGAAGACCATGGTATATAGTACAGGACGACCTTGGCATATAGTACACGAAGACCTTGGCATATAGTACAAGAAGACCTTGGTATATAGTACAAGAATACCTTGGTATATAGTACAAGTAGACCTTGGTATATATTACAAGAAGACCTTAGTATATAGTATAAGAAGACCTTTGTATATAGTACAAGAAGAACTTGGTATATAGTACAAGAAGACCTTGGCATATAGTACAAGACGCCCTTCGCATATAGTACAAGAAGACCTTGGTATATAGTACAAGAAGACCTTGGTATATAGTACAAGAAGACTTTGGTATATAGTACACGAAGACCTTGGCATATAGTACAAGAAGACCTTGGTATATAGTACACGAAGACCTTAGTATATAGTGCAAGAAGACCTTGGTATATATTACAAGAATACCTTGGCACATAGTACAAGAAGACCTTGGCATATAGTACAAGAAGACCTTGGTATATAGTACAAGAAGACCTTGGTATATATTACAAGAAGACCTTGGCATATAGTACAAGAGGACCTTGGCATATAGTGCAAGAAGACCTTGGTATATATTACAAGAAGACCTTGGTATATAGTACAAGAATACCTTGGCATATAGTACAAGAGGACCTTGGCATATAGTGCAAGAAGACCTTGGTATATATTACAAGAAGACCTTGGTATATAGTACACGAAGACCTTGGCATATAGTACAAGAAGTCCTTGGTATATAGTACACGAAGACCTTGGCATATAGTACAATAAGACCTTGGTATATAGTACACGAAGACCTTGGCATATAGTACAAGACTACCTTGGTATATAGTACAAGAAGACCTTGGTATATAGTACAAGAAGACCTTGGCATATAGTACAAGAAGACCTTGGTATATAGTACAAGAAGACCTTGGTATATAGTACACGAAGACCTTGGTATATAGTACAAGAAGACCTTGGCATATAGTACAATAAGACCTTGGTATATAGTACAAGAAGACCTTGGCATATAGTACAATAAGACCTTGGTATATAGTACAAGAAGACCTTGGTATATAGTACAAGAAGACCTTGGTATATAGTACAAGAAGACCTTGGTATATAGTACAAGAAGACCTTGGTATATAGTACACGAAGACCTTGGTATATAGTACAAGAAGACCTTGGCATATAGTACAAGACTACCTTGGCATATAGTACAAGAAGACCTTGGTATATAGTACACGAATACCTTGGTATATAGTACAAGAAGACCTTGGCATATAGTACAAGAAGACCTTGGCATATAGTACAAGAAGACCTTGGTATATAGTACAAGAAGACCTTGGCATATAGTACAAGAAGACCTTGGTATATAGTACAAGAAGACCTTGGTATATAGTACAAGAAGACCTTGGCATATAGTACAAGAAGACCTTGGTATATAGTACAAGAAGACCTTGGTATATAGTACAAGAAGACCTTGGTATATAGTACAAGAAGACCTTGGTATATAGTACAAGAAGACCTTGGTATATAGTACAAGAAGACCTTGGTATATAGTACAAGAAGACCTTGGTATATAGTACAAGAAGACCTTGGTAAGTACAAGAAGACCTTGGTATATAGTACAAGAAGACCTTGGTATATAGTACAAGAAGACCTTGGTATATAGTACAAGACGCCCTTGGTATATAGTACAAAAAGACCTTGGTATATAGTACAAGAAAACCTTGGTATATAGTATATGAACATTTAAGGTGATGCTCTAAGGCCACATACATTAATTATTTATCGTTCTACAGAATTTTGGCAGAAATAAAATGGTACGAACGATTGAAATAAAAAATTAAAATCTAGTTTCCTGTTTCAATCATGTCATGGTCGAATGAAGAATATAACGTCATGGTCGAATGAAGAATATAAAACTAGATGTCCATGATAACAAAAAGAAAAGAAACAATAACAGCGAGTTTATCAAACAGACCTCATTAATTAAAGCAAGCCAAAATACTTGTAACTCTATTTAACTCAGTTTTGTCCCTGGGATATTGGCTGCAAAAGAATTGGAACAACTAAAAATATGCATTGTACCTATGTAAGAGTTATCGTTCATGAACTCAGCACTGTTCCTTATTGTTCCGAGTTTGAATTCAACCCTTTTGACTGACAGACAGACATACAGACAGAGGGACGGACGACGGAGAAGTGTGTGTCGCCATGCATTGTAATTTCGGACAATATAATATGAGGATACCTAATATAATTATGTTTAATTCGTAATAATCAGTAGTGTTCACAATCGGACACAAATCTCTATCGATACTTGAGTCGAATCTGCAGAACATTACGATTGATTATAATCGAATCCAACTAAGATAGAGAGAATGTCCAATTGCCCACATACTACTCAAAGTTAACGCTTAACCCTTAGCAATCACAACATAAGTCGCTTTTCCTAACAGCATAGTTTTACATACTCATCTCTAGATTCTCTATATTTGTGTATAAAAATAAACATAGCTGTCAATATCTCTGTGAACTGTGAAACACTGGGGAAATACTTCATCTTAGTGAACGTTATATCCAACGGCATCGTGGCTTTCAAGATTCACTGTAGCACACGAAGGCCACAATAATCGAGTACAGTGCATGTATGGGGCACAGCATGGGATACAGCATGGGGTACAACATAGGGCACACCATGGGATACAGCATGGGGTACAGTATAGGGCACACCATGGGATACAGCATGGGGTACAGTATAGAGCACACCATGGGATACAGTATAGCTCACACCATGGGATACATAATGGGATACAGTATAGCTCACACCATGGGATACAGTATGGGGTGCAGTATAGGGCACACCATGGGATACAGAATGTGGTACAATATAGGGCACACCATGGAATACACCATGGGATACAGTATATGGTACAGTATAGGGCACATCATGGGATACAGCACGGGGTACAGTATAGGGCACACCATGGGATACAGCATGGGGTACAGTATAGTGTACAGCATAGGGCACATCATGGGATACAGCATGGGGTACAGTATATGGCACACCATGGGATACAATATAGGGCACACCATGGGATACAATATAGGGCACACCATTGGATACAGCATGGGGTACAGTATATGGCACGCCATGGGATAAAATATAGGGCACACCATGGGATACAGCATGGGGTACAGTATGGGATACAGTATAGGGCACACCATGGGATACAGCATGGGGTACAGCATAGGCACACCATGGGATACAGTATGGGGTACAGTATAGGGCACCTCATGGGATACAGTATAGGGTACAGTACGTGGTACAGTATAGGGCACATCATGGGATACAGTATGGGGTGCAGTATAGGGCACACCATGGGATACAGAATGTGGTACAATATAGGGCACACCATGGAATATACCATGGGATACAGTATATGGTACAGTATAGGGCACATCATGGGATACAGCACGGGGTACAGTATAGGGCACACCATGGGATACAGCATGGGGTACAGTATAGGGTACAGCATAGGGCACATCATGGGATACAGCATGGGGTACAGTATATGGCACACCATGGGATACAATATAGGGCACACCATGGGATACAATATAGGGCACACCATTGGATACAGCATGGGGTACAGTATATGGCACGCCATGGGATAAAATATAGGGCACACCATGGGATACAGCATGGGGTACAGTATGGGGTACAGTATGGGATACAGTATAGGGCACACCATGGGATACAGCATGGGGTACAGCATAGGCACACCATGGGATACAGTATGGGGTACAGTATAGGGCACCTCATGGGATACAGTATAGGGTACAGTACGTGGTACAGTATAGGGCACATCATGGGATACAGTATGGGGTACAATATAGGGCACACCATGGGATACAGTATAGGGTACAGTATATGATACACCATGGGATACAGTATAGGGCACACATGGGTACAGATGGGGTACAGTATAGGGCACACCATGGGATACAGTATAGGGCACACCATGGGATACAGAATGGGGTACAATATAGGGCACACCATGGGATACAGTATAGGGCACACCATGGGTACACCATGGGATACAGTATGGGGTACAGTATGTGGCACACCATGGGATACAGTACGGGGTACAGTACGGGTACAATATAGGGCACCGTGGGATACAGTATAGGGCACCGTGGGATACAGTATGGGGTACATCATGGGTACAGTACGTGGTACAGTATAGGGCACATCATGTGATACAGTATGGGGTACAGTACGTGGTACAGTATAGGGCACACCATGGGATATAGTAGGGTACAGTATGTGGTACAGTATAGTGTACAGTACGTGGTACAGCATAGGGCATCATGTGATACAGTATAGGGTACAGTACGTGTACAGCATAGGGCACATCATGTGATACAGTATAGGGTACATCATGGGTACAGTACGTGGTACAGCATAGGGCACATCATGTGATACAGTATGGGGTACATCATGGGTACAGTACGTGGTACAGTATAGGGCACATCATGTGATACAGTATGGGGTACATCATGGGTACAGTACGTGGTACAGTATAGGGCACACCATGGGATACAGTATGGGGTACACCATGGGTACAGTACGTGGTACAGAATAGGGTACAGTACGTGGTACAGCATAGGCCACACCATGGGATACAGCATGGGGTACAATATAGGGCACACCATGGGATATAGTATAGTGTACAGTACGTGGTACAGTATAGGGCACACCATGGGGTACAGTACGTGGTACAGCATAGGCCACACCATGGGATACAGCATGGGGTACAGTATAGGGCACACCATGGGATATAGTATAGTGTACAGTACGTGGTACAGTATAGGGCACACCATGGTGTACAGTACGTGGTACAGTATATGGCACACCATGGGGTACAGTATAGGGTACAGTATATGGCACACCATGGGGTACAGTACGTGGTACAGAATAGGGCACACCATGGGATACAGTACGTGGTACAGTATATGGCACACCATGGGATACAGTACGTGGTACAGAATAGGGCACACCATGGGATACAGTATAGGGTACATCATGGGTACAGTACGTGGTACAGTATAGGGCACACCATGGGATACAGTATAGGGTACAGTACGTGGTACAGTATAGGGTACAGTATGGGCACACCACGTGATACAGTATAGGGTACAGTACGTGGTACAGTATAGGGCACACCACGGGATACAGTACGTGGTACAGTATAGGGCACAGCATGGGATACAGTATAGGGTACAGTACGTGGTACAGTATAGGGCACAGCATGGGATACAGTATAGGGTACAGTATAGGGTACAGTACGTGGTACAGTATAGGGCACACCACGGGATACAGTATAGGGTACAGTACGTGGTACAGTATAGGGCACATCATGTGATACAGTACGTGGTACAGCATAGGGCACATCATGGGATACAGTATGGTGTCGTGGTACAGCATAGGGCACAGCATGGGATACAGTACGTGGTACAGTATAGGGCACATCATGTGATACAGTATGTGGTACAGCATAGGGCACACCATGGGATACAGTACGTGGTACAGCATAGGGCACAGCATGGGATACAGTATAGGGTACAGTATAGGGCACATCATGTGATACAGTAGCGTGGTACAGTACAGGGCACATCATGGGTGATACAGTACGTGGTACAGTATAGGGCACACCAGTGTGGTACAGTATAGGATGGTACAGTACGTGGTACAGTATAGGGCCATGTGGTACAGTCGTGGTACAGTATAGGGTACAGCATAGGGCACACCACGTGATACAGTATACGTGGTACAGCATAGGGCACATACGTGGTACAGTATAGGGCACACCATGGGGTACAGTATAGGGTACAGTATAGGGCACACCACGTGATACAGTATAGGGTACAGTATAGGGCACACCATGGGGTACAGTACGTGGTCCAGTATAGGGCACACCATGGGATACAGTACGTGGTACAGCATAGGGCACACCACGGGATACAGTACGTGGTACAGCATAGGGCACAGCATGGGATACAGTATAGGGTACAGTACGTGGTACAGCATAGGGCACACCATGGGACACAGCATGGGGTACAGTACGGGGTATATGTAGTCCAGTGGTAACACGCTGGACTGGTAACCCAGGGATCGCAGGTTCGATCCCCCGTCTGACCTTAATAAAATTAACAGTCTTTCAGATGGGACGTTAAACCACGGTCTCGTGTCGGTGCTTTACACCGTGCACGTAAAAGAACCAGAGGAGCTTCTGGAATTGGTCTCTGTCTGTATCATGCACTATCCTCCAAAATCTAAAACAACTAATCTCTTCAGGAGACGTCACTCATATGGGCAACCGGTAGCGACGATAAATAAACGTAAAACACACACAGTACGGGGTACAGGGTAAGGTACAACATGGGGTACGTACAGCACTTGGTGAAACATGGGATACAGCGTAGGGTACAGTACGGGGTGAATGGTAAGGTACAACATGGGGTACAGCACTGGGTTTAAACATGGGTACTCAACGGGGTACATACAGAACACGTACACTCCTGGTTCCCAAATATAAAATGTTGGTCATGCTCCTTTAACTAAAATTAAATGTTATTCTCGGGAAGTTAATCAATATAGGAAATGTTTATCCTGCGTGTCTTAGGAAATAAGAATGTAATAGAAACAATATAATTATATTATAGCTGTATATAGCTGCCTCATGACAAGCCTTACTTTTTCTCAGAGATCTATGCTACACACAAGCGTATTAGTTAGCATGTGTTGCCTACGTAACCCGGTACGTAACGGGTGTTAAGTCAAACGGCCCATAGTCCAAACGGCATTGATTTGGTCGAAACAGCCTTGTTGTGATTAAAATGGCCATTGCCAGTATTTGACCTTTCTGCAAACGCTACTTAGGCACGCCCCCCATAGTTACAGGTGTTCGCTGTAACCACGCGAGACAAGCTATCTAACAAAATGGCGTCTAACGCAGACCTGCATCGAGTTAATCTAGATAAAATTCCGTCGAATTTCTCGGTTTTATTTCACCCAGATAAGAATATCTCGTTGAAAGCAAGAAGGCAAGGGTTTTAGGTGAATTCAGATGGTTTCGTATAATCCCTTGTTCATCTAATGGTAGTTTCGTATACTAGTGCATTCGTATAATCACAGGTTCGTATTTTATATATATATATATATATATATAGTACTGCACTATACAGGCCCATTATAATAATGCTATTATTAGCTATTTAGGTAATTAGACACAATTATGAATGGGACTATGTAGCCGTGTGTTTGCCATACCAGGAGTGATTATCTATCTAGGTTTCAGGCCACTAATCAAGATTAATTAAAGTGAATGGGGGAGAATAAATAAATCATTCCACATTTTCGATGATTCCAACGGTGGCACTTATCGCAGCTAAGAGCATGCATACGGCTGGAAACGTGACGAGAGCAAAAAACGCATGGAAAAATAGACGCCATGGTTGTAATGAAATTGATGTGAAGAGCATGATATTTATTCATGATTCAAGGGCTTGGATATATGGCACGGCTCATCTCTAAAGCTGATCAAACACGGGCATACAAGCCAGCATCACAAATGTTTGAGCCGACCAATCAAGGTGTGAAAAATAATATATTCTCCAGTAATTGATTAATTTGTCAACAGCCCATCTCATAATAGACGTAGGTGTGAAGGTTATTTCTCTAAAGTACAGATATATTTAACGGTTGAGGACGTGTTAAGTGTTCATGGAAAATGCTTGCGCAGTCAACGGAAGAGTGAACAACCATATCGTGTCAACGTTGACATCAAAAGAAATGAAATATGCCACCGTCTTGAGAGACTCGACCCTATGCCTCCTAGAAGACTCGAACATTAGGCCCAGAAACTGAACACCAGTACGTTCACTGAGCTAATATGGGAATCCCACAGCTCTGTACATGCATGGGTACTATTACTACTATCTGATCCCTAGTCCACCATCCACGACAATATGTATGAACCACATGTATAATTTTAATCACCATTATACTCACATATCTCTTGTGAACGGTAGATCTATTAATGCAGAATATATTTTTTCGAAATATTTTATTATGCATAAATAAATTAATATCAACTTACTTTTGTGCAAATATATCTGTTTGCATTAATTTTGGATGTATTCAGCTGGTCGTCCATACAGCTTAATCCACCTTAGACATTTTTTCAAGATTTGTCTTAGGTTTTGGAAATGGCACGAATTTAACGTCACCTATCAATCGATTTGGATATCTACTAGCACTGTCACACAGCCCGTAACTACATCTTTTCACCATTGTCAATGACAGACAGCATTAATTAATTTGTAATTATTTTTCAAAACATAATTTCAGATCACGATCACTCGTTATCAGATTTGATTAAAATTTTACTACATAACTCGTTTGTCTAACAGAACGATAAAACAATGACTCGGTGTAGTAATCAATACTATAATTATGTGCACACATTTTATAATTGACCAATTAGCACAATCAGTGCTAAATTCCGATGTGCAATACTTTGATCTTGATAATAGCAGTAGGCCTCTATCGGGTATTATAAGTCGGCGGACTCTGTGATGTACCGTTAGTCGGTAAGTTGTTGATTACTCCCAATAAACAGTGTGACACGCTTAAATTTGATTGCTGTATTTGTGAGAAAAGAATGACTATATGGGGTCAGTCGGTGTTTTTATAGATGCATTGTTTTTAAAGCAGCTGTCTGGTATTTTGTGGTTCATATACACACTTTTAGATTTGTCCAAGGATTTTGAAATGGGTTGAATTTAACGTCGATCACCAGGATATCGACTAATTTTGTACTATAACTAACCCACACACCAAAGCTACACATTTTCAACATCATTAAAACAATTTTAAACCCGTATTTTCGATCAAATTCACACCTTTTCAAATTTGTCTACTCGTTACTAGTGTGTCTAATATGCATTGTTTGTCTAACAAGATGGCGGCGATAAACCGTTGCCGGGGGTGTGCGCGAATGGTGCGATGCGATTGGCTAACGCCAGCTGTCAATCAAAATCGGCAGAAAGGTCAAATTGATCGACATTCTATGGAGGCCGTTTGGGGTGTTTTGGACTCGGCGCAGTTTTGACCAAGGGTCGTCTTGACTAGGTAATGGCTGTTAATTTTAGTATACGGAACAGCTAAGATTATGTCTGAATCGATACGTAACGTTACATGCTGTTGAATATTGTTATTTTTGGAGAGAACAAAACAGCCACGTAGCTAGGGTATAATTTGAAGGGGGTATGGGGGGCTACATGGAGGGACATACGGTTTAGTGAGGGAGCACACATTTTAAGGTGACAACTGTATACGTCCTGAATGTAAAACCATATGCATATTTATGGAACTTAAATATGCTTTATTAAACAACCTCCCACAAAACATCAGTTCCAAAGTCCGTATCTTTGCAGATAGTCTATCTAACTCTGACACCTGCAAATGAGTCGACCACCCTCCATTTGATCTTTAGAGGTTAGAAGAATGGGATGTGGAATTTAACCTCTCGAAATGTCAAGTTATCCAGTCACTAGAAGCAATCATCGTATTCCTAGTCAATATAATGTCAATGGAGTCCTACTTGAATCATATACGTCAGCTACATACGTTGGCGTGGATATCTCAAATAGCCTGTCGCGGGGCGCTCACACCAATAACCTGTCGCGGGGCGCTCACACCAATAGGTCAACAAACACAGTTAACCAAGCATTACGGTTTCTACGAAGAAACGACAAGGTCAAATCCGAACACCTTAAGTACATGGCTCACCACACTCTATTGAGACCCCATCAGGAATACGGCTCTGAGACTTGGTCACCCATACCCAAACACTAATAGATCAAGTTGAAGGTGTCCAGCGAAGAGCAGCCCGTAGGATAAAGACTGACTTCTATCATACCTCTAGTGTTACAGACATGCTCCATCCCGCGAGGGTAACAACATGTCTACATCCCCGCGATGGTAGCAACATGTCTACATCCCGCGAGGGTAACAACATGTCTACATCCCGCGAGGGTAACAACATATCTACATCCCCGCGAGGGTAACAACATGTCTACATCCCGCGAGGGTAACAACATGTCTACATCCCCGCGAGGGTAAAATATGTCTACATCCCGCGAGGGTAACAACATGTCTACATCCCGCGAGGGTAACAACATGTCTACATCCCCGCGAGGGTAGCAACATGTCTACATCCCCGCGAGGGTAACATGTCTACATCCCCGCGAGGGTAACAACATGTCTACATCCCGCGAGGGTAGCAACATGTCTATATCCCCGCGAGGGTAACAACGTGTCTACATCCCGCGAGGGTAACAACATGTCTACATCCCGCGCGGGTAGCAACATGTCTACATCCACGCGAGGGTAACAACATGTCTACATCCCGCGAGGGTAGCAACATGTCTACATCTCGCAAGGGTAGCAACATGTCTACATCCCGCGAGGGTAACAACATGTCTACATCCCGCGAGGGTAACAACATATCTACATCCCGCGAGGGTAACAACATATCTACATCCCGCGAGGGTAACAACATGTCTACATCCCGCAAGGGTAGCAACATGTCTACATCCCGCGAGGGTAACAACATATCTACATCCCGCGAGGGTAACAACATGTCTACATCCCGCGAGGGTAACAACATGTCTACATCCCGCGAGGGTAACAACATATCTACATCCCGCGATGGTAACAACATATCTACATCTCGCGAGGGTAACAACATGTCTACATCCCGCGAGGGTAACAACATATCTACATCCCGCGAGGGTAACAACATATCTACATCCCGCGAGGGTAACAACATGTCTACATCCCGCGAGAGCAACAACATGTCTACATCCCGCGAGGGTAACAACATGTCTACATCCCCGCGAGGGTAACAACATGTCTACATCCCCGCGAGGGTAACAACATGGCTACATCCCGCGAGGGTAACAACATGGCTACATCCCGCGAGGGTAGCAACATGTCTATATCCCCGCGAGGGTAACAACATGTCTACATCCCCGCGAGGGTAACAACATGTCTACATCCCCGCGAATATCTTGGTTTGCAGCTAATAAATTCCGTTGTAGGCTTTAATGTATACTAGTTAACACTTATGCAGATTATGTAATGGTGCTGTCACACTATAACGTTTTAGAGAAACTTATACATAGCGTATGAAAACTCATAAAATAATGTCAACACGTCAGCGACTCAGCATACGCCCAAAAAAGCATTGAAAATTCTACCGTATGAATACATTGGGCGTATGCATAACGTATTGAACATGTTTGTATCGTATGTGTAACCTATTAGTAACCTATCACTAACTTGTATATAACTTATCACAGCGTATCACAGAGCATAGCCAGGGTAAGTCCAGCGTTCTCGACTTATGCCCAACGTATGAGTAGCTTATGAGAAACCTATGCGCAGCGCGCTCGGCGTGTTGCCAACGATCACGTGACGTTCTGCATAAATACGTTGCCGATCTGTACAGTACCGCATTCGTACAGTAGTCATCGAACTATGAACATGGCACCCAAGAAAACAAAGAAGTCAACAACCAAGAAGTCTGCTAGTGGCCGAGGTAGAGACAAGATAACCTCTGCACCATCATCCACAGGACCATCGTCGAAAGGCGCCGATTCACCCGCTCATGATCTCGCTGCTGAGCCCAAAGACGGTCGCTCTCAGTCACCACACTCTCCATCTCCTCCTTCCGGTGATGGTTCCCGTGCCTCTTCTGCTGACTCAGTTCCCGCATCAGTTTGCCAGGATGCCGAAGGAATTGTCTACTACCCTCGCTCATGAAAGCCTGTAGTTGAAGACTCGTTCATCATTCGTCAGACCCCTGTGGCTGTACGGCTTCATCATGGTCGGTCGTAGGGCGAAGGCATCGTCGCCGATGACGTAGTAGGGCACATCCTGGTAGTCGTTGGGAATAGGTTCGGGGTCAGGGAAACCTAGGGTACCATCTTCAGCGCATTCCCTCAGCTCAGAGTCATTGTAAATCTGAGCGTCGGATGCTGATCCTGTACCACCGACATCTGCCCAGATGAATTTGTAGTCGGCATCTACAAGCGCCATCAGAACAACGGAATAAAATCCTTTATAGTTGTAGTACATGGACACAGTCTTTGGAGGACACCGATAGGCAACGTGTTTTCCATCAAGTGCCCCGCATGTATGGGGGAAGTTCCACTTTTCATAGAACCTGTCCGCAATGGCACGCCATTCATCAGGAGTGGTATGGCAAATTATCACCTCGTCCATGTATTCATCGATGATGGCCTGACATACCTCTCGGACGAGGAGTGACTGGGTGTTGTGAGGGACCCCCCCAACCGAACTTCATCGCGGCATACTTGCTCCCAGATGCAAGTTGACGCAAAGTCAGGGCAAGCTTCATGCCAGGCTCCAGGGGCTCCCTGTACCAGGATTGTTGCTTGGTGATCCTGGGGCCCACTCTGGCTAGTAGCTCGTCGAACATCTCGGGGGACATCCGCATGCAGTTCTTGAAAGATGCTTGGTCCTCGTTACAGAGTTCCACCAGAACCTGGTCGTACAGGCCAAACTGCCGTCGCCTCCCGATCCATGGTCTGACCCAGACCCTCCCCCGTCGTTGACCCCTTCTCTTCCGCATCCTGTTGGCACGGATCTGGTGAAGTGCCAATTCGATGATGTCATACTGATGTTGGAGAACGACTCGTTGGTATTCTTGTCGAAGCCTCTCAGGATCGTCCATCTTCTCTGATGATCGGTTGAGAAGTGATGGTGATCCAAATATATTTTCTTTATAATCGCCTCCTCCGAGGCATTTGGGCGACTGGTTTCTCTAAGAAGTTTACGTAGTCATCTAAGTTGTTTATGTAGAGAACTGGAAAGGCATCTTCGTTCTTCTCAGAGTGACAAGTCCTGTATCATCTTTTGAAGGGGTCCCTTGTAGGGCCACATCCTCCACGATTTGTCAGCTCACAGCAGCAATAATGGTTCCGGTTTCTTCACTGGGGGTCCTCACGCCATCAAGAAGTCTGCGTCCCACCGTCTTCCTTGAAGGAGATCGCTCCCCTTGAAGGAGCCGGCTAAAAGAAAACCAGCTATCCTCCGCCGCCAGCACTAAGTGTTGCTGTCTCGCCAAGTAGGGAAGTTAGTCGTATGGTACTCTATATGTAAATGTATAGAGTCACGCGATTATATGTAAATGTATAGTCACGCGATTCCGATGGCGCGGCTTCCGTCAGCGAAGTCCTTGAACCATATTCCTGTTGTGAGCTGTGCCTATGTCACGACGTGCGCGTTATGGAGGAGAGACCTGGATTAGTGATGGTGAGCTACACACATGCCCCTTATATACAGGGACCGCACAACGCCAACAATACGCTAGTTGTACAGTAGAAACACGTTCGATAAGTTACTCCATTGTCAGACATACGTCTAATACGTCGGAATACGTCAATATACGTTGCATATACGTCATATATAGGTTATATGTTGGTTAGAAGTAGGTTACTCATAGGTTAGCAATACGTTAGCTGTATTCATGCCAACGTATCTCGACGTATCTCGACATATGAGTAACCTACATCTAACGTACTTAGCGCATGTCTAGCGTATGTCTAGCGTATGCCTAACTTATGCCTAACCTATGAAGAGGACGTCAGCATACACCCACAATTTTTGAGCATGCACAAAGAATTAGTTCGGCCTCAGCGTACAACAACGTATGTCAGCTTATACCAGCGTGCTTTTAACGTATACAACTTATACCAAACCTACCCCTAACTTATGTCAACGTACACCAGCGTGTTGGTGAAAATTCACATACGTCGGCATACGTTACTGCTATACGTTATAGTGTGACAGCACCATTAAAGTAGACATAGTATAGCTCTCCGTTTAATTCAACGAATAGACAGACTAGTTACACCAGTTGTTAGGCATAACATTGGGCGCCAAAGGCCGGTACACGTGCGCGTTTTGCTCGTTAATAACACGTTTAGAATTCGTGACACACAGCTACTGTCAAACAACCAGGTCTGAACGATCAAAGATCAGACAGGTTCATTTTATACATAATAATAGGGTGGTTAATATTTTAGTGTATTGGAAATTTGGTTTATATTATAAAAATTACAACAGTCATGTATATACATCATACTTGGGTGTGACAGTTAGATCGTTTAATTTAAGAACTAGTGGTATTGTGGAGTGTGGGTTCTACTTTGGAAAAAAAACATTATTAAAATATTTAATTATATTTATTTTATGCACGAAATAGTCGTGAAACATCTTAAAATACACACGCTATGTGGCTATATAAGTGCATTTTTACACATACCAGTCATATTCAGTACACAATGAGCAAGAAAACACGACATAGTTATAGCTGTGATGCTAGAGAAATTGTTAAAAATGTACATGCATTTTGTACGAAGGAGAAGGAGTCTGGATTGCAGGTGGCGCTAAAAAATCAAACAGTGGAAAGAGTGACGTCTCTTACTGGTGTCAGCAAGAGTATTGTGAGAAGGATATGTGGAGAGACCAGCACCACTGACAAGTCTTCAGGGAAAGCGGTTGCAGAACGCGTTGAACGGATCATACTGGATGACTTTGACAAGGGTAACACTATGTGCACGCACAGAAAGATTCTACCTACACTAAACAACATCAGGAAGACCTTACAGGAGGATATTACATACAAAGGATCAAAGGTATCACTCAGGAAGACTGTCTTGAAGTTAGGATTCTCGTACAGCCGCTGCAAATCTAACAGGAAGGTCCTCCTGGAGAGAACGGATGCATGAAACCACCGCATATCATACGTGCGACAGATAAAGAAACACCGAGAAGCCGGTCGTTACATTTTCTACACTGACAAGACATACGTTCACAATAATCACGTCGTACCAAAGTGTTGGCAAGATGAGAAGATTGGTCTGAAGATACCCTTTTCGAAAGGTAAGTTGACGAATAAAGTTGAATTAAAAGAAAACAATGATCGTGTATATAGATATGTGTTTTCTGTAGTTTATTAACGCTATTTATACTTTCAGGTGAACGCATGATCGTACTTCATGCCGGTGGGTCAGACGGGTTCATTCCAGGTGCTGAATTGGTCTTCAAGGCAAAATCTGCTTCCGGCGACTACCACTCTGAAATGAACTTCCACAACTTGTCTAAGTGGTTGAACGAGAAACTCATCCCAAACCTACCACCTAATGCTGTGGTCGTGCTAGATAACGCTGCGTATCACAACGTGCAGGTGGATCGGTGTCCAACTACCGCCACCAAGAAGGACGACCTCAAGAGCTGGCTGACCAGGCACGGAATTGCGTATGGACCGAACATGCTACGACCAGAGCTGTGTGCGCTGTGTAAGCTACACAAGACACAACATGTATATGTAATCGACAACCTGCTACAGCAACATGGTCACCAGGCGATCAGGTTGCCGCCATGGGAAAGGTGAAGGAACTGATACAAGAAGGTATATCCGCAATAACAGCGTCAGAGTGGGCCAAATGCATCCAACACGTGCAGTACATAGAGCAGAAGTATTGGGCAGCAGACATTGCTGTGGACCAGACCATATATTCATTTACTATTGACCTCACTTCTGACAGCGATGGGGACAGCAGCTCGGATACAGAGACAGCCAGCGAAGGCGAAGATACTGATTGAAACTGTGAAATGAACTGTAACTGTAATTGCTTGAAATAAAGTTGAAAATTAAATTATGAGGAAAAAAATCAAAAAATACATACAATTCATTTTTGTTTCTAGTAACGGTGCGCAGATAACATTACATTAGTGTTCAATAATAATTCAAGTAGGCTTAGATTGATGGTTCTTAACCCCAATATTGTTTGTTACACACAGGTAGGAAGTTATCCTACATGCAGCATCTTTCATCATAGCTTGGGTTAGGCTCGTGGATTTGGGCGGTTTCTCTTTGGCGGTTTTTGGTTTGCCCAGATACGGTTATCTGAAACAATATTCATTTGCCTTGGACTAATCACTAGCAGTAGTTTGTTTAGTATACTCTGTACCTCTAATTTGTATATATATATATATATATATATATGTTCTTCTGACATTTTTATTAAAAAAAGTCCTTTACCAACCAGTCAGGTTTTATTGTTTCATTCTCCCATCAGAGTTCCACTGAGCCTATCACATCCTAGTACAAGCAGGACATAAACCAACCATTC
Source organism: Archivesica marissinica (assembly GCA_014843695.1). NCBI lineage: Eukaryota > Metazoa > Mollusca > Bivalvia > Venerida > Vesicomyidae > Archivesica > Archivesica marissinica. The sequence goes on from CM026397.1 coordinate 47,115,402, forward strand.
CGGTTTTATTGTTTCATTCTCCCATCAGAGTTCCACTGAGCCTATCACATCCTAGTACAAGCAGGACATAAACCAACCATTCCGGTTTTATTGTTTCATTCTCCCATCAGAGTTCCACTGAGCCTATCACATCCTAGTACGAGCAGGACATAAACCAACCATTCCGGTTTTATTGTTTCATTCTCCCATCAGAGTTCCACTGAGCCTATCACATCCTATGCTAGAGTACGAGCAGGACATAAACCAACCATTCCGGTTTTATTGTTTCATTCTCCCATCAGAGTTCCACTGAGCCTATCACATCCTATGCTAGAGTACGAGCAGGACATAAACCAACCATTCCGGTTTTATTGTTTCATTCTCCCATCAGAGTTCCACTGAGCCTATCACATCCTAGTACGAGCAGGACATAAACCAACCATTCCGGTTTTATTGTTTCATTCTCCCATCAGAGTTCCAATGAGCCTATCACATCCTAGTACGAGCAGGACATAAACCAACCATTCCGGTTTTATTGTTTCATTCTCCCATCAGAGTTCCACTGAGCCTATCACATCCTATGCTAGAGTACGAGCAGGACATAAACCAACCATTCCGGTTTTATTGTTTCATTCTCCCATCAGAGTTCCAATGAGCCTATCACATCCTAGTACGAGCAGGACATAAACCAACCATTCCGGTTTTATTGTTTCATTCTCCCATCAGAGTTCCAATGAGCCTATCACATCCTAGTACGAGCAGGACATAAACCAACCATTCCGGTTTTATTGTTTCATTCTCCCATCAGAGTTCCACTGAGCCTATCACATCCTATGCTAGAGTACGAGCAGGACATAAACCAACCATTCCGGTTTTATTGTTTCATTCTCCCATCAGAGTTCCAATGAGCCTATCACATCCTATGCTAGAGTACGAGCAGGACATAAACCAACCATTCCGGTTTTATTGTTTCATTCTCCCATCAGAGTTCCAATGAGCCTATCACATCCTAGTACGAGCAGGACATAAACCAACCATTCCGGTTTTATTGTTTCATTCTCCCATCAGAGTTCCAATGAGCCTATCACATCCTATGCTAGAGTACGAGCAGGACATAAACCAACCATTCCGGTTTTATTGTTTCATTCTCCCATCAGAGTTCCACTGAGCCTATCACATCCTAGTACGAGCAGGACATAAACCAACCATTCCGGTTTTATTGTTTCATTCTCCCATCAGAGTTCCACTGAGTCTATCACATCCTATGCTAGAGTACGAGCAGGACATAAATATAGATTATGATATATATTCTGCAGAATCCGACTTTCAATGGAGATATTGGGATACTCGGACGACTTATGAGCAAGCATGTGATGCCGGAAGTCAAGTACTCGGTATGTAGATAAGCACAACACTAACTTCAATGTAATGTGGAATTTTTGCTTTAATAATATTTTATTTTTTCCATACATTAAATTGCAATTATACACAAAATGAAATACGTACAAACCAATTTGAAATTAAATTAAGATTATTAATATTGCTGTATACGATTTAATCTGGGAAAAAGAGCATACTTATGGGTTGGGCTACAAGTTATGACAACATTATTTACAGCCCTCCCCATGTTACAGCCCTCTCCATGTTAAAGTGTTATGTCCTGAGGCGAGATTCTGAGAAATGAGCGCTATATTTTGCTATGCTTTAGTTCTCTATTAGAATTTCCTCTGACTTTAATTGGCCTTGTTGTATAATGTTGTATGGCTTATAATTGTCCAAGTTTCATTGCTGAAGAAACAGTCAATAAAGCAAACACAAGTGGCACAACAGGTATAATGTCATTCTTTTTCTTGTACAATATCATAACCAGAGTTGTATTGGAACCAGTCGTGTACATCTTTGAGAGGCGGCTTGCTTGGCTATGCATCTCGTTGTATTGGAATAAGTCACGTACAGTGCTGAGATCCATTCATCGACCCATCCATCCACAATCCATTCATCCATCCACAATCCATTCATCGACCCATCCATCCACAATCCATTCATCCATCCACAATCTATCCATCCATCTGACATTTATCCATACATCCACAATTCACCAATCCATTCATCAATCCACCAATCCATTCATCCATCCACAATCCACCAATCCATTCATCCACCAATCCATCCACAATCCACCAATCCATTCATCAATCCATTCATCCACCAATCCATCCACAATCCACCAATCCATTCATCAATCCATTCATCCACCAATCCATTCATCCACCCATACATCCACCAATCCATTCATCCATCCACAATCCACCAATCCATTCATCAACCCATCCATCCACAATCCATCCGTTCATCCACACATCCATCCACCGTCCGTCCATCCATTCATCCATCCACAATCCATTCATCCACCCATCCATTCACCCATTCACAATCCATACATTCATCCACACATCCATCTACACATCCATCCACACATCCATCCATCATAGTCATTCATGCATCCATCCATTCATCCATCCACAATCCATTCATCCATCCATTCATCAACCGTACATCCATTCATCCATCCACAATCCATTCATACACACATCCATCCACCATCCATTCATTCATCCACCATCCATCCACACATCCATCCATCCATCCACCATCCATTCATCCACCCTTCCATTCATCCATCCACAATCCATCCATTCATCCACACATCCATCCACACATCCATCCACAATACATCCATCATATCCATTCATGCATCCATCCATCCATCCATTCATCCATCCACAATCCATTCATACACACATCCAACCACCATCCATCCATTCATCCACCGATCCATCCACAATACATCCATCATTTTCATTCATGCATCCATCCATTCATCCATCCACCCATCCATTCATCCATCCAAAATCCATACACTATCCATTCATCCACACATCCATCCACCATTCATCCACACATCCACCCACCATTCACCCACACATCCATGAACCATCCATTCATCCATCCACACATTCATCCACCGATCCGTCCACAATATATCCATCATATTCATTCACACATTCATCCATTTATCTTATTTATTCATTCAGTCAGTCAGTCATCCATGCATCATATTCATTCATTCATACATTTAGTGTTGTATATACTGTACATTTCAATTTGACAGGATATTATGCGACGTTTGGTTAGTCGATATATACACCAGACGAAGAAACAGCGACGACAGGATGGAGTAAATGAAGATGATCTGCTTGAAATAAAACAGGATATATCCAGCTTAAGGTAATGTATATGTCTAGGGAAAACATAGTGTACAGAAGTAAGAGATTTCGACAGCATATTAAATGTGGAGAAGTGAGACATTGGTGAGAAGAGAGAGATTGGTGAGAAGTGAGAGGTTTGTGAGAAGTGAGAGATTGGTGAGATGTGAGAGATTGGTGAGAAGTGAGAGATTGGTGAGAAGTGAGAGATTGGTGAGAAGTGAGAGGTTGGTGAGAAGTGAGAGATTGGTGAGAAGTGGAGTTGGTGAGAAGTGAGAGGTTGGTGAGAAGTGAGATGTTGGTGAGAAGTGAGAGGTTGGTGAGAAGTGAGAGGTTGGTGAGAAGTGAGAGGTTGGTGAGAAGTGAGAGATTGGTGAGAAGTGAGAGATTGGTGAGAAGTGAGAGGTTGGTGAGAAGTGAGAGATTGGTGAGAAGTGAGAGGTTGGTGAGAAGTGAGAGGTTGGTGAGAAGTGAGAGATTGGTGAGAAGTGAGAGATTGGTGAGAAGTGAGAGGTTGGTGAGAAGTGGGAGGTTGGTGAGAAGTGAGAGGTTGGTGAGAAGTGAGAGGTTGGTGAGAAGTGAGAGGTTGGTGAGAAGTGAGAGGTTGGTGAGAAGTGAGAGGTTGGTGAGAAGTGGGAGATTGGTGAGAAGTGAGAGATTGGTGAGAAGTGAGAGGTTGGTGAGAAGTGAGAATTGGTGAGAAGTGAGAGGTTGGTGAGTGGTTGGTGAGAAGTGGGAGTTTGAGAAGTGAGAGGTTGGTGAGAAGTGAGAGGTTGGTGAGAAGTGAGAGGTTGGTGAGAAGTGAGAGGTTGGTGAGAAGTGAGAGGTTGGTGAGAAGTGAGAGATTGGTGAGAAGTGAGAGGTTGGTGAGAAGTGAGAGGTTGGTGAGAAGTGAGAGGTTGGTGAGAAGTGAGAGATTGGTGAGAAGTGAGAGGTTGGTGAGAAGTGAGAGGTTGGTGAGAAGTGAGAGATTGGTGAGAAGTGAGAGGTTGGTGAGAAGTGAGAGGTTGGTGAGAAGTGAGAGGTTGGTGAGAAGTGAGAGGTTGGTGAGAAGTGAGGTTGTGAGAAGTGAGAGATTGGTGAGAAGTGAGAGGTTGGTGAGAAGTGAGAGGTTGGTGAGAAGTGAGAGGTTGGTGAGAAGTGAGAGGTTGGTGAGAAGTGAGAGATTGGTGAGAAGTGAGAGATTGGTGAGAAGTGAGAGGTTGGTGAGAAGTGAGAGGTTGGTGAGAAGTGAGAGTTGGTGAGAAGTGAGAGATTGGTGAGAAGTGAGAGATTGGTGAGAAGTGAGAGATTGGTGAGAAGTGAGAGGTTGGTGAGAAGTGGGAGGTTGGTGAGAGTGGAGATTGGTGAGAAGTGAGAGGTTGGTGAGAAGTGGGAGGTTGGTGAGAAGTGAGAGTTGGTGAGAAGTGGGAGGTTGGTGAGAGTGAGAGATTGGTGAGAAGTGAGAGGTTGGTGAGAAGTGAGATGTTGGTGAGAAGTGAGAGATTGGTGAGAAGTGAGAGTTGGTGAGAAGTGAGAGGTTGGTGAGAAGTGAGAGGTTGGTGAGAAGTGAGAGGTTGGTGAGAAGTGAGAGATTGGTGAGAAGTGAGAGATTGGTGAGAAGTGAGAGGTTGGTGAGAAGTGAGAGGTTGGTGAGAAGTGAGAGGTTGGTGAGAAGTGAGAGATTGGTGAGAAGTGAGAGGTTGGTGAGAAGTGAGAGGTTGGTGAGAAGTGAGAGGTTGGTGAGAAGTGAGAGATTGGTGAGAAGTGAGAGATTGGTGAGAAGTGAGAGATTGGTGAGAAGTGAGAGGTTGGTGAGAAGTGAGAGGTTGGTGAGAAGTGAGAGGTTGGTGAGAAGTGGGAGATTGGTGAGAAGTGAGAGGTTGGTGAGAAGTGAGAGGTTGGTGAGAAGTGAGAGGTTGGTGAGAAGTGAGAGGTTGGTGAGAAGTGAGAGATTGGTGAGAAGTGAGAGGTTGGTGAGAAGTGAGAGATTGGTGAGAGGATGTTGGTGAGAAGTGAGAGATTGGTGAGAAGTGAGAGGTTGGTGAGAAGTGAGAGATTGGTGAGAAGTGAGAGGTTGGTGAGAAGTGAGAGGTTGGTGAGAAGTGGGAGATTGGTGAGAAGTGGGAGGTTGGTGAGAAGTGAGAGGTTGGTGAGAAGTGAGAGATTGGTGAGAAGTGAGAGATTGGTGAGAAGTGAGAGGTTGGTGAGAAGTGGGAGATTGGTGAGAAGTAGGAGATTGGTGAGAAGTGAGAGATTGGTGAGAAGTGAGAGGTTTGTGAGAAGTGAGAGATTGGTGAGAAGTGAGAGGTTGGTGAGAAGTGAGAGGTTGGTGAGAAGTGAGAGATTGGTGAGAAGTGAGAGGTTTGTGAGAAGTGAGAGATTGGTGAGAAGTGAGAGGTTGGTGAGAAGTGAGAGGTTGGTGAGAAGTGAGAGATTGGTGAGAAGTGAGAGATTGTTGAGAAGTGAGAGGTTTGTGAGAAGTGAGAGATTGGTGAGAAGTGAGAGGTTGGTGAGAAGTGAGAGGTTGGTGAGAAGTGAGAGGTTGGTGAGAAGTGAGAGATTGGTGAGGGGAGTGGTGAGAAGTGAGAGGTTGGTGAGAAGTGAGAGATTGGTGAGAAGTGAGAGATTGGTGAGAAGTGAGATGTTGGTGAGAAGTGAGAGGTTGGTGAGAAGTAAGCGATTGGTGAGAAGTGAGATGTTGGTGAGAAGTGAGAGGTTGGTGAGAAGTGGGAGATTGGTGAGAAGTGAGATGTTGGTGAGAAGTGAGAGATTGGTGAGAAGTGAGAGGTTGGTGAGAAGTGAGATATTGGTGAGAAGTAAGATGTTGGTGAGAAGTGAGAGGTTGGTGAGAAGTGGGAGATTTGTGAGAAGTGAGAGATTGGTGAGAAGTGAGAGGTTGGTGAGAAGTGAGAGATTGGTGAGAAGTGAGAGGTTGGTGAGAAGTGAGAGGTTGGTGAGAAGTGGGATGTTGGTGAGAAGTGAGAGGTTGGTGAGAAGTGAGAGATTGGTGAGAAGTGAGAGGTTGGTGAGAAGTGAGAGGTTGGTGAGAAGTGAGAGGTTGTTGAGAAGTGGGAGATTGGTGAGAAGTGAGAGATTGGTGAGAAGTGAGAGATTGGTGAGAAGTGAGAGGTTGGTGAGAAGTGAGAGATTGGTGAGAAGTGAGAGGTTGGTGAGAAGTGAGAGGTTGGTGAGAAGTGAGAGGTTGGTGAGAAGTGAGAGATTGGTGAGAAGTGAGAGGTTGGTGAGAAGTGAGAGGTTGGTGAGAAGTGAGAGATTGGTGAGAAGTGAGAGATTGGTGAGAAGTGAGAGATTGGTGAGAAGTGAGAGGTTGGTGAGAAGTGAGAGGTTGGTGAGAAGTGGGAGATTGGTGAGAAGTGGGAGGTTGGTGAGAAGTGAGAGGTTGGTGAGAAGTGAGAGATTGGTGAGAAGTGAGAGATTGGTGAGAAGTGAGAGGTTGGTGAGAAGTGGGAGATTGGTGAGAAGTGAGAGGTTGGTGAGAAGTGAGAGATTGGTGAGAAGTGAGATGTTGGTGAGAAGTGAGAGATTGGTGAGAAGTGAGAGGTAGGTGAGAAGTGAGAGGTTGGTGAGAAGTGA
>CM026397.1:47123222-47171735 GCA_014843695.1 Archivesica marissinica
ACTATATTTATATGACTGACAACCAGACTAACTATATTTATATGACTGACAACCAGACAAACTATATTTATATGACTGACCACCAGACAAACTATATTTATATGACTGACAACCAGACAAACTATATTTATATGACTGACAACCAGACAAACTATATTTATATGACTGACAACCAGACAAACTATATTTATATGATTGACCACCAGACAAACTATATTTATATGACTGACAACCAGACTAACTATATTTATATGACTGACAACCAGACAAACTATATTTATAACTGACAACCAGACTACTATATTTATTTGACTGACAACCAGACAAACTATATTTATATGACTGACCACCAGACAAACTATATTTATATGACTGACAACCAGACTAACTATATTTATATGACTGACAACCAGACAAACTATATTTATATGACTGACAACCAGACTAACTATATTTATATGACTGACAACCAGACAAACTATATTTATATGACTGACCACCAGACAAACTATATTTATATGACTGACAACCAGACTAACTATATTTATATGACTGACAACCAGACTAACTATATTTATATGACTGACCACCAGACAAACTATATTTATATGACTGACCACCAGACAAACTATATTTATATGACTGACAACCAGACTAACTATATTTATATGACTGACAACCAGACAAACTATATTTATATGACTGACAACCAGACTAACTATTTATATGACTGACAACCAGACTAACTATATTTATATGACTGACAACCAGACAAACTATATTTATATGACTGACCACCAGACAAACTATATTTATATGACTGACAACCAGAAAAACTATATTTATATGACTGACAACCAGACAACTATATTTATATGACTGACAACCAGACAAACTATATTTATATGACTGACAACCAGACTAACTATATTTATATGACTGACAACCAGACTAACTATATTTATATGACTGATAACCAGACAAACTATATTTATATGACTGACCACCAGACAAACTATATTTATATGACTGACAACCAGACAAACTATATTTATATGACTGACAACCAGACTAACTATATTTATATGACTGACAACCAGACAAACTATATTTATATGACTGACAACCAGACAAACTATATTTATATGACTGACAACCAGACTAACTATATTTATATGACTGACAACCAGACTAACTATATTTATATGACTGACAACCAGACTAACTATATTTATATGACTGACAACCAGACAAACTATATTTATATGACTGACAACCAGACTAACTATATTTATATGACTGACAACCAGACTAACTATATTTATATGACTGACAACCAGACAAACTATATTTATATGACTGACAACCAGACAAACTATATTTATATGACTGACAACCAGACTAACTATATTTATATGACTGACAACCAGACAACTATATTTATATGACTGACACCAGACAAACTATATTATATGACTGACAACCAGACAACTATATTTATATGACTGACACCAGACAAACTATATTTATATGACTGACAACCAGACTAACTATATTTATATGACTGACAACCAGACTAACTATATTTATATGACTGACAACCAGACAAACTATATTTATATGACTGACAACCAGACAAACTATATTTATATGACTGACAACCAGACAACTATATTTATATGACTGACAACCAGACAAACTATATTTATATGACTGACAACCAGACAAACTATATTTATATGACTGACAACCAGACTAACTATATTTATATGACTGACAACCAGACTAACTATATTTATATGACTGACAACCAGACAAACTATATTTATATGACTGACAACCAGACTAACTATATTTATATGACTGACAACCAGACTAACTATATTTATATGACTGACAACCAGACAAACTATATTTATATGACTGACAACCAGACAAACTATATTTATATGACTGACAACCAGACAAACTATATTTATATGACTGACAACCAGACAAACTATATTTATATGACTGACAACCAGACAAACTATATTTATATGACTGACAACCAGACTAACTATATTTATATGACTGACAACCAGACAAACTATATTTATATGACTGACAACCAGACAAACTATATTTATATGACTGACAACCAGACTAACTATATTTATATGACTGACAACCAGACAAACTATATTTATATGACTGACAACCAGACTAACTATATTTATATGACTGACAACCAGACTAACTATATTTATATGACTGACAACCAGACAAACTATATTTATATGACTGACAACCAGACAAACTATATTTATATGACTGACAACCAGACAAACTATATTTATATGACTGACAACCAGACAAACTATATTTATATGACTGACAACCAGACAAACTATATTTATATGACTGACAACCAGACAAACTATATTTATATGACTGACAACCAGACAAACTATATTTATATGACTGACAACCAGACTAACTATATTTATATGACTGACAACCAGACAAACTATATTTATATGACTGACAACCAGACAAACTATATTTATATGACTGACAACCAGACAACTATATTTATATGACTGACAACCAGACAAACTATATTTATATGACTGACAACCAGACAAACTATATTTATATGACTGACAACCAGACAAACTATATTTATATGACTGACAACCAGACTAACTATATTTATATGACTGACAACCAGACAAACTATATTTATATGACTGACCACCAGACAAACTATATTTATATGACTGACCACCAGACAAACTATATTTATATGACTGACAACCAGACTAACTATATTTATATGACTGACAACCAGACAAACTATATTTATATGACTGACAACCAGACAAACTATATTTATATGACTGACAACCAGACTAACTATATTTATATGACTGACAACCAGACAAACTATATTTATATGACTGACAACCAGACTAACTATATTTATATGACTGACAACCAGACAAACTATATTTATATGACTGACCACCAGACAAACTATATTTATATGACTGACAACCAGACTAACTATATTTATATGACTGACAACCAGACAAACTATATTTATATGACTGACAACCAGACTAACTATATTTATATGACTGACAACCAGACAAACTATATTTATATGACTGACAACCAGACTAACTATATTTATATGACTGACAACCAGACTAACTATATTTATATGACTGACAACCAGACAAACTATATTTATATGACTGACCACCAGACAAACTATATTTATATGACTGACAACCAGACTAACTATATTTATATGACTGACAACCAGACAAACTATATTTATATGACTGACCACCAGACAAACTATATTTATATGACTGACAACCAGACAAACTATATTTATATGACTGACAACCAGACTAACTATATTTATATGACTGACAACCAGACAAACTATATTTATATGACTGACAACCAGACTAACTATATTTATATGACTGACAACCAGACTAACTATATTTATATGACTGACAACCAGACAAACTATATTTATATGACTGACCACCAGACAAACTATATTTATATGACTGACAACCAGACAAACTATATTTATATGACTGACAACCAGACTAACTATATTTATATGACTGACAACCAGACAAACTATATTTATATGACTGACAACCAGACTAACTATATTTATATGACTGACAACCAGACTAACTATATTTATATGACTGACAACCAGACAAACTATATTTATATGACTGACAACCAGACTAACTATATTTATATGACTGACAACCAGACAAACTATATTTATATGACTGACAACCAGACTAACTATATTTATATGACTGACAACCAGACTAACTATATTTATATGACTGACAACCAGACTAACTATATTTATATGACTGACCACCAGACAAACTATATCAACGCCTGTTCCCAGGCTACTCCTATATAAGTTTAAACTTTATATTTATTTTACAACGATTGCGAAGCAAGTTTTAACAACTTATATTAATCACTCTCGTTTGCGTATATGTGGTCATTCATGTGGGAGGAAACCGGAGTACCCGGAGAAAACCCACCTGTCCGATCTGGCGACCACCGTACCATCTCACATACTCTGATATAGGCCTATGTATGTACATTCACGCGGACAAATCGTACCCTAGTATAATAATAATAAATACTTTATTTTACGAGAGAACTCATTTAAAGTTAATCTACCACGAGGCCCTCAACATATATAGTCAACTCGACTCTCGGACCTCGTCATACGCCGCATTACACATCGCTGTGTGCAAATATCAACAATACTTACAGTAAAATCACTGTTTTAAAAATGCTAAAATAAACGTGGATTGAACTATAATCAGGATAGCATTACCGTAGATTAGAACTTCAAGCAGGTAGTTGGCATACACCAGAAACGATTCCGATAAATGATCGCAAATGTCAATTATGTAATAGTTTAGTAGATGAATTGCACTTCTTGCTAGAATGCTCTCTAGTTTATACAAACTTATTTTAGCTCGATTGCGAAACAAGTTCTTACAACTTATATTAATCACTCTCGAGACCTCATTCCTGATGGACTCCATCGCCATGAAGGAGAGAGAAGAGGCAATGTGGAATTTAAATACATTGCCTAAGGGCACAATCTTAACGGCTCAATAGGGGCTCGAACTCCGGGCCTTTCGCACATAAAGTGAACGCGCATCCACTGTGCTAGTACGACTTCCACCACTATTAATGAGTAATGCCCTCTGTATCACGAACTTACAGTTCTTTACATACAACATATTATTGGAAAAGACAGAACATATTAAAGTTGAAAGAGTTGTTACAAGCTACTAGTCCATGTATTGTTAAAATCTTGTCGATGTATATTTATAAATGTTTTGAAAAACGAAATACTTTATAATATCATCAATAACCTTCCCACTGTTGTCACATAACTGAAACTATGACTCCACATATCACATGCATAATAATGAATTGTTGTAAGAAAGATATGTTATAAATGTTGTGAATGATTACTCTTTATGACAACATGTATATAGAGTGGTGGAACCTATGCTCGTCGTAAATCCCACATGTAGAGTGGTGGAACCTATGCTCGTCGTAAATCCCACATGTAGAGTGGTGGAACCTATGCTCGGCGTAAATCCCACATGTAGAGTGGTGGAACCAATGCTCGGCGTAAATCCCACATGTAGAGTGGTGGAACCTATGCTCGGCGTAAATCCCACATGTAGAGTGGTGGAACCTATGCTCGGCGTAAATCCCACATATAATGGCGAGTATATAAAATTTTAATTGCACTTGCCGTATATTATTCTTTTCTTAAGTCGTGAAAACAACTTTCAAAAAACTCTTGGTGGCAGTTTTAGCTTCATCACGTGACCTTGCTGCTCAATACATCTATCGCAACGGTATCGGTCGGCACCGGTTTATACGGGAAACTGAAGACTTCAGGGCACCTATGCACGGCGTACTTGTTATTTTTTATTTATCCACCATAACTTGTTGAATACCTTATTTTGATATAGTACATCATTGAATAAAAACACTTATTGGTCTTAATCAGAAATGGTATAGAAACTATTTTTCGGGCTAGATGTAGATTTTTAAAATTCGGATAGCTACCTGAATTGCTCATACACCATATCAGTTTCGGTGGAAATATTCTCCCAATGATTTGTTTGTTTATATTCGTCTGCTGGACCAGCCACGTGACAGTTGCAGCAAGCTACCGATACACGCAATGGAATTCTATTGAACCATGCGTCAGCTTTGTCAGCGAAATTAGCCTAGAACTATATAAATATTTTAAATACGGATGTAAATGGACACATACGCCAAACATAGGAATACGCCGAGCATAGGTTCCACCATTATATGTACTTATTGTGTTATCATTGGCATGCTATGTAATATGATGTATACATGTATACATGATAGGCATGCTGCCTTTGTAATAAACTATCTATCTATATTGGTATATTTCTATCGTACAGTTTAGTACATTTTTTTGTACAGTAGTGGACATATTTATAGACGTGAGTTTTGTATTGTGCGAAAGTATAAATCCAAAAAGGACCACAGTACATAACAAGGCGGATGAACGCACGTACAAACACCGATCCGTAATTGTGACGGCTATGCCATTCTCACTACAGCTGGCTCACCAGAAATAAGTCCGGCTAATTACAAATTAATACTGATGAAACGTTCTTTATCACCTAACTTTATCACCTAACTTTATCACCTAACTTTATCACCTAACCTTGCTTGTATTCAGTGTAACACAATCATCACATATTTTCCTATATGTCTACACGTGTAATAATACATGGAATGATTCTGATTGGTCGCGGCATGACATTGACAGCTTGCAATACACATTCGACATGTACATGATGTTTGTGTTCATGCTTTATTTGTTGACAGCCTGATTCATAAAGTTTCTGAGAATTGCCCCTTCTGAGCGGCTCTCGGACGCCATGTTCTTACCATTATAGAGGACACAATATAAACAATATTTTATTGTGGAAATGCCTTCAGAGTGAACCACAAACGATCTAGCAAACACATTTCGCGATGGAGCATGCCCCTGGGCCCCTGACATTCAGTCCTTTAATACACACGTGGAGTCCTAGCTACGCGACTGACATCGACGGCATGTCGTACAATAACAGACGTATACAGTAGTTTTACCCATCAGTTGAATGGCGACAGCATCCCGCGCGTTCTGTCAGCTTTCTTCTACGTTACAATTCTCTCCAAGTGTCGAGTCCATTATCCAAGAGAAAATCGCTATTCAGCTAATGTTGACACCATTCCACCGCGCGTGACGTCACTTTCATCTCACGGCGACGTTCGTTGGGAAATCTTGTCATTTTTATATAATAATCCGTAACACAGGTGTACCAACGTGTCGGTGTGATAAGCCCACCGTTCTCAAGGTTTAATCTAATTGGTTTTTGTCAGCATCATTAAAATCGGAACTTATCAAATAATCCAAACGACGACGACTTGATGTTGCGATGCCATTTTTAGTTTTAATCATTCTCGTCCCATTCACAAGCGGAAATTGCGCGCGCGACGTCGTTGGTTACCCATCAAGATAGTAACGACGTCAAGATAGGCATCTGTTAGACAACAATGAAAATAACATCGTTTCATACAAATTAATGAATTTTCTTCATGTCCGGATAATTCAGATAAATCTTTAATCTGTATCTCTTCAGTATTGACCTAGTTACGACGTGTGGCCTTTGGCATACTTATGAACTTAATAGCCATGACGAAAAAGAAGTCACTAGATGCTTTTGTGGACCGTTTTAGAAGACAACCGTACTGTGGTAGGCATACGTACTACGATTCCCTGCTAAATAAAGTGGACATTTTTGGAGGGATCCATAGTTTATATCATTACAGTTTCAATTTATATCCAGTAAATTTAGTGGATGTGCACAAAACATGGGAGGTTTTCCGGCAAACATTTATAGATGAATGTTTCAATAAAGGTATGTGTTTATGATTTCAGTATATATAAATTCTTGTTTTTCTGCTAGATTATGTCAATTTGCTGTGATTGTATACGCATGTAGGCCACATTACTTCGGCTGCAAGATTAGCGCAGTGGTTAGCGCTCTCGTTTCTCACGAATGCAACCCGGATTCGATCCTCGGACAGGGAAGTACATGTATGTGAGATGGTACTGTTGTCGGTTAGATCGGACATGTGGATTTTTTCCGGGTACTCAGGTTTCCTCCCACAATATACGCTTTCATCCGCGCCAACGACAGTGATTAATATAAGTTGTTAGAACTTGCTTATATTGTTATATATAGTTTAAACTTTAAATTACTAAGTACATTATTTATAATGTAGCTAATCTAGGAATGATTGTATGCTAGCTTGGGAGGTTTAGTCTTAGCAGGACAGCAACAGCTTACGCCAAATGACCACTCTCCTGCTATCATTGTTTGTGTAAGACCACGGGAGTCCTTCCAGACAATATCTCAGCGATGTATCAATGACAGATGTATCCGTGACCGATGTATCAGTGACCGATGTATCAGTGACCGATGTATCAATGACCGATGTATTAATGACCGATGTATCAGTGACCGATGTATCAGTGACCGATGTATCAATGACCGATGTATCAGTGACCGATGTATCAATGACCGATGTATTAATGACCGATGTATCTATGACCGATGTATCAATGACCGATGTATCAGTGACCGATGTATCAATGACCGATGTATCAGTGACCGATGTATCAATGACCGATGTATCAATGACCGATGTGTCAGTGACCGATGTATCAATGACCGATGTATCAATGACCGATGTATCAGTGACCGATGTATCAGTGACCGATGTATCAATGACCGGTGTATCCGTGATCGATGTATCAATGACCGATGACCGATGTATCAATGACCGATGTATCAATGACCGATGTATCAGTGACCGATGTATCAGTGACCGATGTATCAATGACCGATGTATCAATGACCGATGTATCAATGACCGATGTATTAATGACCGATGTATCAGTGACCGATGTATCAGTGACCGATGTATCAATGACCGATGTATCAGTGATCGATGTATCAATGACCGATGTATTAATGACCGATGTATCAGTGACCGATGTATCAGTGACCGATGTATCAATGACCGATGTATATCAGTGACCGATGTATCAATGGCCGATGTATCAGTGACCGATGTATCAATGACCGATGTATCAATGACCGATGTATCAGTGACCGATGTATCAATGACCGATGTATCAATGACCGATGTATTAATGACCGATGTATCTATGACCGATGTATCAATGACCGATGTATCAGTGACCGATGTATCAATGACCGATGTATCAATGACCGATGTATCAATGACCGATGTGTCAGTGACCGATGTATCAATGACCGATGTATCAATGACCGATGTATCAGTGACCGATGTATCAATGACCGGTGTATCCGTGACCGATGTATCAATGACCGATGACCGATGTATCAATGACCGATGTATCAATGACCGATGTATCAATGACCGATGTATCAGTGAACGATGTATCAATGACCGATGTATTAATGACCGATGTATCAATGGCCAATGTATCAATGACCGATGTGTCAATGACCGATGTATCAATGACCGATGTATCAATGACCGATGTATTAGTGACCGATGTATTAGTGACCGATGTATCAGTGACCGGTATATCAGTGACCGATGTATCAGTGACCGATGTATCAATGACCTATGTATTAGTGACCGATGTATCAATGACCGATGCATTAGTGACCGATGTATCAGTGACCGATGTATCAATGACCGATGTATTAGTGACCGATGTATCAATGACCGATGCATTAGTGACCGATGTATCAATGACCGATGTATTAATGACCGATGTATCAATGACCGATGTATCAGTGACCGATGTATCAGTGACAGATGTATCACTGACCGGTGTATAAATGACCGATGTATCAATGACCGATGTATCAGTGACCGATGTATCAGTGACCGATGTATCAATGACCGATGTATCAATGACCGATGTATCCGTGACCGATGTATCAGTGACCGATGTATCACTGACCGGTGTATCAATGACCGATGTATTAATGACCAATGTATCAGTGACCGATGTATCAGTGACCGATGTATCAATGACCGATGTATCAGTGACCGATGTATCAATGACCGATGTATTAATGACCGATGTATCAGTGACTGATGTATCAATGACCGATGTATCAGTGACCGATGTATCAATGACCGATGTATCAGTGACCGATATATCAGTGACCGATGTATTAATGACCGATGTATCTATGACCGATGTATCAATGACCGATGTATCAGTGACCGATGTATCAATGACCGATGTGTCAGTGACCGATGTATCAATGACCGATGTATCAGTGACCGATGTATCAGTGACCGATGTATCAATGACCGGTGTATCAGTGACCGATGTATCAATGACCGATGTATCAATGACCGATGTATCAATGACCGATGTATCAGTGACCGATGTATCAATGACCGATGTATCAATGACCGATGTGTCAGTGACCGATGTATCAATGACCGATGTATCAATGACCGATGTATCAGTGACCGATGTATCAATGACCGGTGTATCCGTGACCGATGTATCAATGACCGATGACCGATGTATCAATGACCGATGTATCAATGACCGATGTATCAATGACCGATGTATCAGTGAACGATGTATCAATGACCGATGTATTAATGACCGATGTATCAATGGCCGATGTATCAATGACCGATGTGTCAATGACCGATGTATCAATGACCGATGTATCAATGACCGATGTATTAGTGACCGATGTATTAGTGACCGATGTATCAGTGACCGGTATATCAGTGACCGATGTATCAGTGACCGATGTATCAATGACCTATGTATTAGTGACCGATGTATCAATGACCGATGCATTAGTGACCGATGTATCAGTGACCGATGTATCAATGACCGATGTATTAGTGACCGATGTATCAATGACCGATGCATTAGTGACCGATGTATCAATGACCGATGTATTAATGACCGATGTATCAATGACCGATGTATCAGTGACCGATGTATCAGTGACAGATGTATCACTGACCGGTGTATAAATGACCGATGTATCAATGACCGATGTATCAGTGACCGATGTATCAGTGACCGATGTATCAATGACCGATGTATCAATGACCGATGTATCCGTGACCGATGTATCAGTGACCGATGTATCACTGACCGGTGTATCAATGACCGATGTATTAATGACCAATGTATCAGTGACCGATGTATCAGTGACCGATGTATCAATGACCGATGTATCAGTGACCGATGTATCAATGACCGATGTATTAATGACCGATGTATCAGTGACTGATGTATCAATGACCGATGTATCAGTGACCGATGTATCAATGACCGATGTATCAGTGACCGATATATCAGTGACCGATGTATCAATGACCGATGTATTAATGACCGATGTATCTATGACCGATGTATCAATGACCGATGTATCAGTGACCGATGTATCAATGACCGATGTATCAGTGACCGATGTATCAATGACCAATGTATCAATGACCGATGTATCAGTGACCGATGTATCAATGACCGGTGTATCCGTGACCGATGTATCAATGACCGATGACCGATGTATCAATGACCGATGTATCAATGACCGATGTATCAGTGAACGATGTATCAATGACCGATGTATTAATGACCGATGTATCAATGGCCGATGTATCAATGACCGATGTATCAATGACCGATGTATTAGTGACCGATGTATCAATGACCGATGTATTAGTGACCGATGTATCAGTGACCGATGTATCAGTGACCGATGTATCAATGACCGATGTATTAGTGACCGATGTATCAATGACCGATGTATTAGTGACCGATGTATTAGTGACCGATGTATCAGTGACCGGTATATCAGTGACCGATGTATCAGTGACCAATGTATCAATGACCGATGTATTAGTGACCGATGTATCAATGACCGATGCATTAGTGACCAATGTATCAGTGACCGATGTATCAATGACCGATGTATCAATGACCGATGTATCAATGACCGATGTATTAGTGATCGATGTATCAATGACCGATGTATTAGTGACCGATGTATCAGTGACCGATGTATCAGTGACCGATGTATCAATGACCGATGTATCAGTGACCGATGTATCAGTGACCGATGTATTAGTGACCGATGTATCAATGACCGATGTATCAGTGACCGATGTATCAATGACCGATGTATTAGTGACCGATGTATCAATGACCGATGTATTAGTGACCAATGTATCAATGACCGATGTATCAGTGACCGATGTATCAATGACCGATGTATCAGTGACCGATGTATCAGTGACCGATGTATCAATGACCGATGTATTAGTGACCGATGTATCAATGACCGATGTATTAGTGACCGATGTATCAATGACCGATGTATCATGACCGATGTATTAGTGACCGATGTATTAGTGACCGATGTATCAATGACCGATGTATTAGTGACCGATGTATCAATGACCGATGTATCAGTGACCGATGTATCAATGACCGATGTATCAGTGACCGATGTATCAGTGACCGATGTATCAATGACCGATGTATTAGTGACCGATGTATCAATGACCGATGTATTAGTGACCGATGTATCAATGACCGATGTATCAGTGACCGATGTATCAGTGACCGATATATCAGTGACCGATGTATCAATGACCGATGTATCTATGACCGATGTATCAATGACCGATGTATCAGTGACCGATGTATCAATGACCGATGTATCAGTGACCGATGTATCAATGACCAATGTATCAATGACCGATGTATCAGTGACCGATGTATCAATGACCGGTGTATCCGTGACCGATGTATCAATGACCGATGACCGATGTATCAATGACCGATGTATCAATGACCGATGTATCAGTGAACGATGTATCAATGACCGATGTATTAATGACCGATGTATCAATGGCCGATGTATCAATGACCGATGTATCAATGACCGATGTATTAGTGACCGATGTATTAGTGACCGATGTATCAGTGACCGGTATATCAGTGACCGATGTATCAGTGACCGATGTATCAATGACCGATGTATTAGTGACCGATGTATCAATGACCGATGCATTAGTGACCGATGTATCAGTGACCGATGTATCAATGACCGATGTATCAATGACCAATGTATCAATGACTGATGTATTAGTGACCGATGTATCAATGACCGATGTATTAGTGACCGATGTATCAGTGACCGATGTATCAGTGACCGATGTATCAATGACCGATGTATCAGTGACCGATGTATCAGTGACCGATGTATTAGTGACCGATGTATCAATGACCGATGTATCAGTGACCGATGTATCAATGACCGATGTATTAGTGACCGATATATCAATGACCGATGTATTAGTGACCAATGTATCAATGACCGATGTATCAGTGACCGATGTATCAATGACCGATGTATCAGTGACCGATGTATCAGTGACCGATGTATCAATGACCGATGTATTAGTGACCGATGTATCAATGACCGATGTATTAGTGACCGATGTATCAATGA
Organism: Archivesica marissinica; assembly: GCA_014843695.1. NCBI lineage: Eukaryota > Metazoa > Mollusca > Bivalvia > Venerida > Vesicomyidae > Archivesica > Archivesica marissinica. Next base: position 47,136,404 of record CM026397.1, read on the forward strand.
CCGATGTATTAGTGACCGATGCATTAGTGACCGATGTATTAGTGACCGATGTATCAATGACCGATGTATTAGTGACCGATGTATCAATGACCGATGTATCAGTGACCGATGTATCAATGACCGATGTATCAGTGACCGATGTATCAGTGACCGATGTATCAATGACCGATGTATTAGTGACCGATGTATCAATGACCGATGTATTAGTGACCGATGTATCAATGACCAATGTATCAGTGACTGATGTATCAATGACCGATGTATTAGTGACCGATGTATCAATGACCGATGTATTAGTGACCGATGTATCAATGACCGATGTATCAGTGACCGATGTATCAGTGACCGATGTATCAATGACCGATGTATAAGTGACCGATGTATCAGTGACCGATGTATCAGTGACCGATGTATCAATGACCGATGTATCAATGACCGATGTATCAATGACCGATGTATCAATGACCGATGTATTAGTGACCGATGTATCAGTGACCGGTATATCAGTGACCGATGTATCAGTGACCGATGTATTAGTGACCGATGTATCAGTGACCGATGTATCAGTGACCGCTGTATCAGTGACCGATGTATCAATGACCGATGTATCAGTGACCAATGTATTAGTGACCGATGTATCAATGACTGATGTATCAATGACCGATGTATCAATGACCGGTGACCGATGTATCAATGACCGATGTATTAGTGACCGATGTATCAGTGACCGGTATATCAGTGACCGATGTATCAGTGACCGATGTATCAGTGACCGATTTATCAGTGACCGTGACCGATGTATCAGTGACCGATGTATCAGTGACCGTGACCGATGTATCAGTGACAGTGGCCGATGTATCAATGACCGATGTATCAGTGACCGTGACCGATGTATCAGTGACCGTGACCGATGTAACAGTGACCGTGACAGATGTATCAGTGACTGTGACCGATATGTCAGTGACCGTGGCCGATGTATTAGTGACAGTTACCGATGTATTGTGACCGTGACCGATGTATTAGTGACCGTGACCGATGTATCAGTGACCGTGACCGATGTATCAGTGACCGATGTATCAGTGACCATGACAGATGTATCAGTGACCGTGACCAATGTATCAGTGACCGTCTGATGCTATTACGAGAATGTACATTTTGCAATTATAGGTAGTATTAGAAAGTGGACTGCTGTACCTTTCCTTAACTACGTGGACAGCCCCTGTGCTACCGGCTCGGTCATCATGTTATCCAAACAGAATTTGAGGGAAACACTTACTAGACAACCGAAAAAGGCGTTCTTCGCCGGAAGTACTAATGATTTCCATCCGGAATGTAAGAAATATGTTTCATTTTCCCCAATTGGTTTAGTCTGAATGATTACGTGGACAATGTATATTTGCACGTAAGAGCATGGTGACAATCACTAATTCACCGAAGTTGACATAACTTACATAATGCTATAATAAAAAAACACAAAGCCCAAGCACTATACGTATACCACAAAGCCAAGCACTATACGTATACCACAAAGCCCAAGCGCTATACGTATACCACAAAGCCCAAGCACTATACGTATACCACAAAGCCCAAGCACTATACGTATACCACAAAGCCCAAGCACTATACGTATACCACAAAGCCCAAGCACTATGCGTATACCACAAAGCCAAGCACTATATGTATACCACAAAGCCCAAGCGCTATACGTATACCACAAAGCCCAAGCACTATACGTATACCACAAAGCCCAAGCGCTATACGTATACCACAAAGCCCAAGCACTATACGTATACCACAAAGCCCAAGCACTATACATATACCACAAAGCCCAAGCACTATACATATACCACAAAGCCCAAGCACTATACATATACCACAAAGCCCAAGCACTATACGTATACCACAAAGCCAAGCGCTATACGTATACCACAAAGCCCAAGCACTATACGTATACCACAAAGCCAAGCGCTATACGTATACCACAAAGCCAAGCGCTATACGTATACCACAAAGCCCAAGCACTATGCGTATACCACAAAGCCCAAGCACTATGCGTATACCACAAAACCCAAGCACTATGCGTATACCACAACGCCCAAGCGCTATGCGTATACCACAAAGCCCAAGCACTATGCGTATACCACAAAGCCAAGCGCTATACGTATATCACAAAGCCCAAGCGCTATACGTATACCACAAAGCCCAAGCACTATACGTATACCACAAAGCCCAAGCACTATACGTATACCACAAAGCCCACGCGCTATACGTATACCATAAGGCCCAAGCGCTATACGTATACCATAAAGCCCAAGCGCTATACGTATATCACAAAGCCCAAGCGCTATACGTATACCACAAAGCCCAAGCACTATACGTATACCACAAAGACAACTTGGTATCAAATGTTAACTTACAATACCCGAGGACAAAACCGTCCGATTACTAACATTTAATCTCAGCATACATTGCATGTGAAACTATTCAAATGGTAACATTGTTAATATTAACGATGTATACGCTAACACAAGAATCGTTCGTTGAAAATGGAACTGCGTATTCGAAACACCATTGTAATTGTTACGTTGTTTAATTATTTTCAACTTATACATCATCACATCCGTGTGTAGGGAGTGGGATCACATAGTCGTACAGTGGTCGTCTTGCTATGCTAGCCATACCAATATCTTCAACCTCACATATTGTACAACCAATATCACTGATTGTTCTAGCCATACCAATATCGTCAACCTCACATATTGTGCAACCAATATCACTGATTGTTCTAGACATACCAATATCTTCAACCTCACATATTGTACAATCAATATCAATGATTGTTCTAGCCATACCAATATCGTCAACCTCACATATTGTGCAACCAATATCACTGATTGTTCTAGACATACCAATATCTTCAACCTCACATATTGTACAACCAATATCACTGATTGTTCTAGCCATACCAATATCGTCAACCTCACATATTGTGCAACCAATATCACTGATTGTTCTAGACATACCAATATCTTCAACCTCACATATTGTACAATCAATATCAATGATTGTTCTAGCCATACCAATATCTTCAACCTCACATATTGTACAATCAATATCAATGATTGTTCTAGCCATACCAATATCGTCAACCTCACATATTGTGCAACCAATATCACTGATTGTTCTAGACATACCAATATCTTCAACCTCACATATTGTACAACCAATATCACTGATTGTTCTAGCCATACCAATATCGTCAACCTCACATATTGTGCAACCAATATCACTGATTGTTCTAGACATACCAATATCGTCAACCTCACATATTGTGCAACCAATATCACTGATTGTTCTAGACATACCAATATCTTCAACCTCACATATTGTACAATCAATATCAATGATTGTTCTAGCCATACCAATATCGTCAACCTCACATATTATGCAACCAATATCAATGATTGTTCTAGACATACCAATATCTACAACCTCACATATTGTGCAACCAATATCAATGATTGTTCTAGCCATACCAATATCGTCAACCTCACATATTGTACCACGAATATCAATGATTGTTCTAGCCATACCAATATCTTCAACCTCACATATTGTACAACCAATATCAATGATTGTTCTAGCCATACCAATATCGTCAACCACACATATTGTACAATCAATATCAATGATTGTTCTAGCCATACCAATATCGTCAACCTCACATATTGTGCAACCAATATCACTGATTGTTCTAGACATACCAATATCGTCAAACTCATATATTGTGCAACCAATATCAATGATTGTTCTAGCCATACCAATATCGTCAACCTCACATATTGTGCCACGAATATCAGTAATTGCTATAGCCATATCAATATCTTCAACCTCACATATTGTACAACCAATATCAATGATTGTTCTAGCCATACCAATATCGTCATCCTCATATATTGTGCCACGAATATCAGTAATTGCTATAGCCATATCAATATCTTCAACCTCACATATTGTACAATCAATATCAATGATTGCTATAGCCATACCAATATCTTCATCCTCACATAGTGTGCCACCAGTATCAGTGATTGCTATAGCCATATCAATATCTTCAACCTCACATATTGTACAGTCAATATCAGTGATTGCTATAGCCATACCAATGTCTCCAGCCTCACATATTGTGCCACCAGTATCAATGATTGCTATAGCCATATCAATGTCTTCAACCTCACATATTGTGCCACCAGTTTCAGTGATTGCTATTGTCATAGCAATGTCTTCTACCTCACAAATTGTACCACGCATATCAGTGATTGTTATAGCCATAACAATATCTTCAACTTCACATATTGTACAACCAATATTAGTGATTGCTATAGCCATACCAATGTCTTCAACCTCACATATTGTGCCACCAATATAGATTAGTGATTGCTATAGCAATATCAATATCTTCAACCTCACATATTGCGCAACCAATATCAGAGATTGCTATAGTCATACCAATGTCTTCAATCTCACACAGTGTGCCACCAATATCATTGATTGCTTTAGCCATATCAATGATTTCAACCTCACATATTGTATAATCAATATCAATGATTGCTCTAGCGATACCAATATATTCACCCTCACATATTGTACTACCAATATCAGTGATTGCTATAGCCATACCAATGTCTTCAACGTCATATATTGTGCCACCGGTATCAGTGATTGCAATTGTCATACCAATGTCCTCTACCTCGCATATTGTACCACCCATATCAGTGATTGTTATAGCCATATCAATATCTTCAACCTCACATATTGTACAATCAATATCAATGATTGCTATAGCCATACCAATATCTTCATCCTCACATAGTGTGCCACCAGTATCAGTGATTGCTATAGCCATATCAATATCTTCAACCTCACATATTGTACAGTCAATATCAGTGATTGCTATAGCCATACCAATGTCTCCAGCCTCACATATTGTGCCACCAGTATCAATGATTGCTATAGCCATATCAATGTCTTCAACCTCACATATTGTGCCACCAGTTTCAGTGATTGCTATTGTCATAGCAATGTCTTCTACCTCACAAATTGTACCACGCATATCAGTGATTGTTATAGCCATAACAATATCTTCAACTTCACATATTGTACAACCAATATTAGTGATTGCTATAGCCATACCAATGTCTTCAACCTCACATATTGTGCCACCAATATAGATTAGTGATTGCTATAGCAATATCAATATCTTCAACCTCACATATTGCGCAACCAATATCAGAGATTGCTATAGTCATACCAATGTCTTCAATCTCACACAGTGTGCCACCAATATCATTGATTGCTTTAGCCATATCAATGATTTCAACCTCACATATTGTATAATCAATATCAATGATTGCTCTAGCGATACCAATATATTCACCCTCACATATTGTACTACCAATATCAGTGATTGCTATAGCCATACCAATGTCTTCAACGTCATATATTGTGCCACCGGTATCAGTGATTGCAATTGTCATACCAATGTCCTCTACCTCGCATATTGTACCACCCATATCAGTGATTGTTATAGCCATATCAATATCTTCAGCATCATATATTGTACCACCAATATTAGTGATTGCTATAGTCATACCAATATCTTCAACCTCACATAGTGTGCCACCAATATCAGTGGTTGTTATAGCCCTATCAATGTATTCAACCTCACATATTGTACCACCAATACCAGTGTTTGCTATAGTCATACCAATGTCTTCAACCTCACATATTGCGCCACCAATATAAAAGGTTGCTATAGACATACCAATGTCTTCAACCTCATATATTGTACTACCAATATCAGTCATTGATATAGCCATAGCAATGTCACCAATATCAATGATTGATCTAGCCATACCAATATATTCACCCTCACTTATTGTACTACCAATATCAGAGATTGCTATAGTAATACCAATGTCTTCAACCTCATATATTGTACTACCAATATCAGTCATTGATATCGCCATAGCAATACCTTCAATCACACATAGTATGCCACCAATCAATGATTTCTCTAGCCATACCAATATAGTCACCCTCAAATATTGTACTACCAATATCAGAGATTGCTATAGCCATACCAATGTCTTCAACCTCACATATTGCACCACCAATATCAGTGATTGCTATAGCCATACCAATGTATTCAACAACACATAGTGTGCCACCAATATCAACGATTGCTCTAGCCATACCAATATATTCACCCTCACATATTGTACTACTAATATCAGAAATTGCTATAGCCATACCAATGTCTTCTACCTCACATATTGTACTACCCATATAAGTGCTTGCTATAGCCATATCAATGACTTCAACCTCACATATTGTACAATCAATATCAAAGATTATTCTAGCCATACCAATATATTCACCCTCGCATATTGTACCACCAATATCAGAGATTGCAATAGTCATACCAATGTCTTCAATCTCACATAGTGTGCCACCAATAGCATTGATTGCTATAGCCATACCAATGTCTTCAACCACACATATTGTGCCACCAATATTAGTGATTGCTATAGCCATACCAATGTCTTCAACTTCACATATTGTGCCACCAATATCAGTGATTGCGATAGCCATACTAATGTATTTAATCTCACATAGCGTACCACCAATATCAAGTATGAATATGGATATTGCAGTGATAATTGTTGTATCTATTCTTGTTTACTTACATATTTCAGATTTATCAGGTTACCTGGCACCAATAGTACCTACGACAACGGATATTAAATGCAGGAATTACATGCGGGTTTATCAGTCTAGAAATTCGGAGAAAGCTGCGATCATTACGCTCACTGTGGAAGACAAGCAAGAGATCGAGAATAAAATGGCCTTGGACAACATGCATATAGACCTGGATAACTTTTGTATGTATTGTTTATGTAGCAGAGAGCATGAGGTGTAAATACCTGGGTAACCTGTATATAGATCTGGATAACTTTGGTATGCATGGTTTATGTAGGAGAGAGGAAGAGGTGTACATACCTGGGTAACCTGTTTGTAGACCTGGATAACTTTGGTATGCATGATTTGTGTAGGAGAGAGCAATGGGTGCACACACCTAGGTAACCTGCATATAGACCTGGATAACTTTGGTATGCATGGTTTATGTAGGAGAAAGGAAGAGGTGTACACAGCTGGGTAACCTGTATATAGACCTGGATAACTTTGGTATGGATGGTTTGTGTAGGAGAGAGCAATGGGTGCACACACCTGGGTAACCTGTATATAGACCTGGATAACTTTGGTATGCATAATTTCTGTAGGAGAGAGCAATGGGTGCACACACCTAGGTAACCTGCACATAGACCTGGATAACTTTGGTATGCATGGTTTATGTAGGAGAGAGGAAGAGGTGTACACACCTGGGTAACCTGTATATAGACCTGGATAACTTTGGTATGCATGATTTGTGTAGGAGAGAGCAATGGGTGCACACACCTAGGTAACCTGCATATAGACCTGGATAACTTTGGTATGCATGGTTTATGTAGGAGAAAGGAAGAGGTGTACACACCTGGGTAACCTGTATATAGACCTGGATAACTTTGGTATGCATGATTTATGTAGGAGAAAGGAAGAGGTCTACACACCTGGGTAACCTGTATATAGACCTGGATAACTTTGGTATGGATGGTTTGTGTAGGAGAGAGCAATGGGTGCACACACCTGGGTAACCTGTATATAGACCTGGATAACTTTGGTATGCATGATTTCTGTAGGAGAGAGCAATGGGTGCACACACCTAGGTAACCTGCATATAGACCTGGATAACTTTGGTATGCATGGTTTATATAGGAGAGAGGAAGAGGTGTACACACCTGGGTAACCTGTATATAGACCTGGAAAACATTGGTATGTATGGTTTATGTAGGAGAGAGCAATGGGTGCACACATCTAGGTAACCTGTATGTATATCTGGATAACTTTGGTATGGATGGTTTATGTAGGAGAGAGCAATGGGTGCACACACCTAGGTAACCAGTATGTTTATCTGGATAACTTTGGTATGGATGGTTTATGTAGGAGAGAGCAATGTGTGCACACATCTAGGTAACGTGTATATATACCTGGATAACTTTGGTATGTATGGTTTATGTAGGAGAGAGCAATGGGTGCACACATCTAGGTAACGTGTATATATACCTGGATAACTTTGGTATGTATGGTTTATGTAGGAGAGAGCAATGGGTGCACACATCTAGGTAACATGTATGTATATCTGGATAACATTGGTACGTATGGTTTATGTAGGAGAAAGCAATGTGTGCACACACCTGGGTAACCTGTATATAGACCTGGATAACTTTGGTATGGATGGTTTATATAGGAGAGAGCAATGGGTGCACACATCTAGGTAACGTGTATGTATATTTGGATAACTTTCGTATGTATGGTTTATGTAGGAGAGAGCAATGTGTGCACACATCTAGGTAACGTGTATATAGACCTGGATAACTTTGGTATGTATGGTTTATGTAGGAGAGAGCAATGGGTGCACACATCTAGGTAACGTGTATATAGACCTGGATAACTTTAGTATGTATGGTTTATGTAGGAGAGAGCAATGGGTGCACACATCTAGGTAACATGTATGTATATCTGGATAACTTTGGTACGTATGGTTTATGTAGGAGAGAGCAATGGGCGCACACATCTAGGTAACCTGTATATAGACCTGGATAACTTTGGTACGTATGGTTTATGTAGGAGAGAGAAATGGGTGCACATACCTAGGTAACCTGTATGTATATCTGGCTAACTTTGGTATGTATGGTTTATGTAGGAGAGAGCAATGGTTGCACACACCTGAGTAACCTGTATGTAAATCTGGATAACTTTGGTATGTATGGTTTATGTAGGAGAGAGGAAGAGGTGCACACACCTAGGTAACCTGTATGTAGATCTGGATAACTTTGGTATGTATGGTTTATGTAGGAGAGAGCAATGGGTGCACATACCTAGGTAACCTGTATGTATATCTGGCTAAGTTTGGTATGTATGGTTTATGTAGGAGAGAGCAATGGGTGCACACATCTAGATAACCTGTATATAGACCTGGGTAACTTTGGTATGTATGGTTTATGTAGCAGAGAGCAATGGTTGCACACACCTGAGTAACCTGTATGTAAATCTGGATAACTTTGGTATGTATGGTTTATGTAGGAGAGAGAGGAAGAGGCACACACACCTAGGTAACCTGTATGTAGACCTGGATAACTTTGGTATGCATGATTTCTGTAGGAGAGAGCAATGGGTGCACACACCTAGGTAACCTGCATATAGACCTGGATAACTTTGGTATGCATGGTTTATATAGGAGAGAGGAAGAGGTGTACACACCTGGGTAACCTGTATATAGACATGGAAAACATTGGTATGTATGGTTTATGTAGGAGAGAGCAATGGGTGCACACATCTAGGTAACCTGTATGTATATCTGGATAACTTTGGTATGGATGGTTTATGTAGGAGAGAGCAATGGGTGCACACACCTAGGTAACCAGTATGTATATCTGGATAACTTTGGTATGGATGGGTTATGTAGGAGAGAGCAATGGGTGCACACATCTAGGTAACATGTATGTATATCTGGATAAACTTGGTATGTATGGTTTATGTAGGAGAGAGCAATGGGTGCACACATCTAGTTAACGTGTATATAGACCTGGATAACTTTGGTATGTATGGTTTATGTAGGAGAGAGCAATGGGTGCACACATCTAGGTAACGTGTATATATACCTGGATAACTTTGGTATGTATGGTTTATGTAGGAGAGAGCAATGGGTGTACATATCTAGGTAACATGTATGTATATCTGGATAACTTTGGTACGTATGGTTTATGTAGGAGAGAGCAATGTGTGCACACACCTGGGTAACCTGTATATAGACCTGGATAACTTTGGTATGGATGGTTTATATAGGAGAGAGCAATGGGTGCACACATCTAGGTAACGTGTATGTATATTTGGATAACATTCGTATGTATGGTTTATGTAGGAGAGAGCAATGTGTGCGCACATCTAGGTAACGTGTATATAGACCTGGATAACTTTGGTATGTATGGTTTATGTAGGAGAGAGCAATGGGTGCACACATCTAGGTAACGTGTATATAGACCTGGATAACTTTGGTATGTATGGTTTATGTAGGAGAGAGCAATGGGTGCACACATCTAGGTAACATGTATGTATATCTGGATAACTTTGGTACGTATGGTTTATGTAGGAGAGAGCAATGGGCGCACACATCTAGGTAACCTGTATATAGACCTGGATAACTTTGGTACGTATGGTTTATGTAGGAGAGAGCAATGGGTGCACATACCTAGGTAACCTGTATGTATATCTGGCTAACTTTGGTATGTATGGTTTATGTAGGAGAGAGCAATGGTTGCACACACCTGAGTAACCTGTATGTAAATCTGGATAACTTTGGTATGTATGGTTTATGTAGGAGAGAGGAAGAGGTGCACATACCTAGGTAACCTGTATGTAGATCTGGATAACTTTGGTATGTATGGTTTATGTAGGAGAGAGCAATGGGTGCACATACCTAGGTAACCTGTATGTATATCTGGCTAAGTTTGGTATGTATGGTTTATGTAGGAGAGAGCAATGGGTGCACACATCTAGATAACCTGTATATAGACCTGGGTAACTTTGGTATGTATGGTTTATATAGCAGAGAGCAATGGTTGCACACACCTGAGTAACCTGTATGTAAATCTGGATAACTTTGGTATGTATGGTTTATGTAGGAGAGAGGAAGAGGTGCACAAACCTAGGTAACCTGTATGTAGATCTGGATAACTTTGGTATGTATGGTTTATGTAGGAGAGAGCAATGGGTGCACATACCTAGGTAAACTGTATGTATATCTGGCTAAGTTTGGTATGTATGGTTTATGTAGGAGAGAGCAATGGGTGCACACATCTAGATAACCTGTATATAGACCTGGGTAACTTTGGTATGTATGGTTTATGTAGCAGAGAGCAATGGGTGCACATACCTGGGTAACCTGTATATAGATCTGGCTAACTTTAGTGTGTATGGTTTATGTAGGAGAGAGCATTGGGTGCACACACCTAGGTAACCTGTATGTAGATCTGGCTAACTTTGGTATGTATGGTTTATGTAGGAGAGAGCAATGGTTGCACACACCTAGGTAACCTGTATGTAGATCTGGATTACTTTGGTATGTATGGTTTATGTAGGAGAGCAATGGTTGCACAAACCTAGGTAAACTGTATTTAGATCTGGATTACTTTGGTATGTATCGTTTATGTAGGAGAGAGCAATGGTTGCACACATCTAGGTAATCTGTATATAGACCTGGATGAACTTGGTATGTATGGTTTATGTAGGAGAGAGCAATGGTTGCACACATCTAGGTAACCTGTATGTATATCTGGATAACTTTGGTATGGATGGTTTATGTAGGAGAGAGCAATGGGTGCACACACCTAGGTAACCTGCATATAGACCTGGCTAACTTTGGTATGTATGGTTTATGTAGCAGAGAACAATGGGTGCACATACCTAGGTAACCTGTTTGTAGACCTGGATAACTTTGGTATGTATGGTTTATGTAGGTGAGAGCAATGGGTGCACACACCTAGGTAAACTGTATGTATACCTGGATAACTTTGGTATGTATGGTTTATGTAGGAGAGAGCAATGGATGCAAACATCTAGGTAATCTGTATATAGACCTGTATAACTTTGGTATGGATGGTTTATATAGGAGAGAGCAATGGTTGCACACATCTAGGTAACATGTATGTATACCTGGATAACTTTGGTACTTATGGTTTATGTAGCAGAGATCAATGGGTGCACACACCTAGGTAACCTGCATATAGACATGGATAACTTTGGTATGTATGGTTTATGTAGGAGAGAGCAATGGTTGCACACACCTGAGTAACCTGTATGTAGATCTAAATAACTTTGGTACGTATGATTTATGTAGGAGAGAGCAATGAGTGCACATACCTAGGTAAACTGTATGTATATCTGGCTAACTTTGGTGTGTATGGTTTATGTAGGAGAGAGCAATGGGTGCACATATCTAGGTAACCTGTATGCAGATCTGGATAACTTTGGTATGTATGGTTTATATAGGAGAGAGCAATGGTTGCACACACCTGAGTAACCTGTATGTAGATCTGGATAACTTTGGTATGTATGGTTTATGTAGGAGAGAGGAAGAGGTGCACACACCTAGGTAACCTGTATGTATACATGGATTACTTTGGTATGGATGGTTTATGTAGGAGAGAGCAATGGGTGTACACACCTAGGTAACCTGTATGTAGATCTGGATAACTTTGGTATGTATGGTTTATGTAGGAGAGAGCAATGGGTGCACATACCTAGGTAACCTGTATGTATATCTGGCTAACGTTGGTATGTATGGTTTATGTAGGAGAGAGCAATGGGTGCACACATTTAGCTAACTTGTATATAGACCTGGATAACTTTGGTAGGTATGGTTTATGTAGCAGAGAGCAATGGGTGCACATACCTGGGTAACCTGTATATAGATCTGGCTAACTTTAGTATGTATGGTTTATGTAGGAGAGAGCAATGGTTGCACACACCTAGGTAACCTTAATGTAGATCTGGATTACTTTCGTATGTATGGTTAATGTAGGAGAGAGCAATGGTTGCACACACCTAGATAATCTGTATATAGACCTGGATAACTTTGGTATGCATGCTTTCTGTAGGAGAGAGCAATGGGTGCACACATCTAGCTAATCTGTATATATACCTGGATAAACTTGGTACGTATGGTTTATGTAGGAGAGAGCAATGAGTGCACACATCTAGGTAACCTGTATATAGACCTGGATAACTTTGGTACGTATGGTTTATGTAGCAGAGAGCAATGGGTGCACATACCTGAGTAACCTGTATATAGATCTGGCTAACTTTGGTATGTATGGTTTATGTAGGAGAGAGCAATGGCTGCACATAACTAGGTAACTTGTATGTAGATCTGGATTACTTTGGTATGTATGGTTTATGTAGGAGAGAGCAATGGTTGCACACACCTAGGTAACCTGTATGTAGATATGGATTACTTTGGTATGTATGGTTTATGTAGGAGAGAGCAATGGTTGCACACATCTAGGTAATCTGTATATAGACCTGGATAAACTTGGTATGTATGGTTTATGTAGCAGAGAGCAATGGTTGCATACACCTAGGTAACCTGCATATAGACCTGGCTAACTTTGGTATGTATGGTTTATGTAGGAGAGAGCAATGGGTGCACATACCTAGGTAACCTGTATGTATATCTGGATAACTTTGGTATGAATGGTGTATGTAGGAGAGAGCAATTGGTGCACATACCTAGGTAACCTGTTTGTAGATCTGGTTAACTTTGGTATGGATGGTTTATGTAGGAGAGAGCAATGGGTGCACATACCTAGGTAACCTGTATATAGACCTGTATAACTTTGGTATGGATGGTTTATAAAGGAGACAGCAATGGTTGCACACATCTAGGTAACATGTATGTATATCTGGATAACTGTGGTACGTATGGTTTATGTAGCAGAGAGCAATGGGTGCCCACACCTAGGTAACGTGCATATAGACCTGGATAACTTTGGTACGTATGGTTTATGTAGGAGAGAGCAATGGGTGCACACACCTAGGTAACCTGCATATAGACCTGGATAACTTTGGTATGTATGGTTTATGTAGGATAGAGCAATGGTTGCACACACCTGAATAACCTGTATGTAGATCTAAATAACTTTGGTACGTATGGTTTATGTAGGAGAGAGCTATGGTTGCACACACCTGAGTAACCTGTATGTAGATCTGGATAACATTGGTACGTATTTTTTATGTAGGAGAGAGAGCTATGGGTGTACACACCTAGGTAACCTGTATGTATATCTGGATAACTTTGGTATGTATGGTTTATGTAGGAGAGAGCAATGGGTGCACACATCTAGGTAACCTGTATATAGACCTGGATAACTTTGGTACGTATGGTTTATGTAGCAGAGAGCAATGGGTGCACATACCTGGATAACCTGTATATAGATCTGGCTAACTTTGGTATGTATGGTTTATGTAGGAGAGAGCAATGGCTGCACACCTAGGTAAACTGTATGTAGATCTGGATAACTTTGGTATGTATGGTTTATGTAGGAGAGAGCAATGGGTGCACACACCTAGGTAACATGTATGTAGATCTGGATTACTTTGGTATGTATGGTTTATGTAGGAGAGAGCAATGGTTGCACACACCTAGGTAACCTGTATGTAGATCTGGATTACTTTGGTATGTATTGTTTATGTAGGAGAGAGCAATGGTTGCACACATCTAGGTAATCTGTATATAGACCTGGATAAACTTGGTATGTATGGTTTATGTATGAGAGAGCAATGGGTGCACACACCTAGGTAACCTGCATATAGACCTGGCTAACTTTGGTATGTATGGTTTATGTAGCAGAGAGCAATGGTTGCACACACCTAGGTAACCTGCATATAGACCTGGCTAACTTTGGTATGTATGGTTTATGTAGGAGAGAGCAATGGGTGCACATACCTAGGTAATCTGTATATAGACCTGTATAACTTTGGTATCGATGGTTTATATAGGAGAGAGCAATGGTTGCACACATCTAGGTAACATGTATGTATATCTGGATAACTTTGGTATGTATGGTTTATGTAGGAGAGAGCAATGTGTGCACACACCTAGGTAACCTGTATGTATACCTGGATAACTTTGGTATGTATGGTTTATGTAGGAGAGAGCAATGGGTGCACACATCTAGGTAATCTGTATATAGACCTGTATAACTTTGGTATCGATGGTTTATATAGGAGAGAGCAATGGTTGCACACATCTAGGTAACATGTATGTATATCTGGATAACTTTGGTATGTATGGTTTATGTAGGAGAGAGCAATGTGTGCACACACCTAGGTAACCTGTATGTATACCTGGATAACTTTGGTATGTATGGTTTATGTAGGAGAGAGCAATGGGTGCACACATCTAGGTAATCTGTATATAGACCTGTATAACTTTGGTATCGATGGTTTATATAGGAGAGAGCAATGGTTGCACACATCTAGGTAACATGTATGTATATCTGGATAACCTTGGTATGTATGGTTTATGTAGCAGAGAGCAATGGGTGCACACCTAGGTAACGTGCATATAGACCTGGATAACTTTGGTACGTATGGTTTATGTAGGAGAGAGCAATGGGTGCACACCTAGGTAACCTGCATATAGACCTGGATAACTTTGGTATGCATGGTTTATATAGGAGAGAGGAAGAGGTGTACACACCTGGGTAACCTGTATATAGACCTGGAAAACATTGGTATGTATGGTTTATGTAGGAGAGAGCAATGGGTGCACACATCTAGGTAACCTGTATGTATATCTGGATAACTTTGGTATGGATGGTTTATGTAGGAGAGAGCAATGGGTGCACACACCTAGGTAACCAGTATGTTTATCTGGATAACTTTGGTATGGATGGTTTATGTAGGAGAGAGCAATGTGTGCACACATCTAGGTAACGTGTATATATACCTGGATAACTTTGGTATGTATGGTTTATGTAGGAGAGAGCAATGGGTGCACACATCTAGGTAACGTGTATATATACCTGGATAACTTTGGTATGTATGGTTTATGTAGGAGAGAGCAATGGGTGCACACATCTAGGTAACGTGTATATAGACCTGGATAACTTTAGTATGTATGGTTTATGTAGGAGAGAGCAATGGTTGCACACACCTGAGTAACCTGTATGTAGATCTATATAACTTTGGTACGTATGGTTTATGTAGGAGAGAGCAATGGGTGTACATACCTAGGTAAACTGTATGTATATCTAAATAACTTTGGTACGTATGGTTTATGTAGGAGAGAGCAATGGTTGCACACACAGAGTAACCTGTATGTAGATCTGGATAACATTGGTACGTTTGGTTTATGTAGGAGAGAGAGCTATGGGTGCACACACCTAGGTAACCTGTATGTATATCTGGATAAATTTGGTATGTATGGTTTATGTAGGAGAGAGCAATGGGTGCTCATACCTAGGTAACCTGTATGTAGATCTGGATTACTTTGATATGTATGGTTTTTGTAGGAGAGAGCAATGGTTGCACACACCTAGGTAACCTGTATGTAGATCTGGATTACTTTGGTATGTATGGTTTATGTAGGAGAGAGCAATGGTTACACACATCTAGGTAATCTGTAGATAGACCTGGATAAACTTGGTATGTATGGTTTATGTAGGAGAGAGCAATGGTTGCACACATCTAGGTAATCTGTATATAGACCTGGATAAACTTGGTATGTATGGTTTATGTAGCAGAGAGCAATGGTTGCACACATCTAGGTAACCTGTATGTAGATTTGGATAACTTTGGTATGGATGGTTTATGTAGGAGAGAGCAATGGGTGCACATACCTAGGTAACCTGTATGTATACATGGATAACTTTGGTATGTATGGTTTATGTAGGAGAGAGCAATGGGTGCACATACGTAGGTAACCTGCATTTAGACCTGGCTAACTTTGGTATGTATGGTTTATGTAGCAGAGAGCAATGGGTGCAGACACCTAGGTAACCTGTATGTAGATCTGGATAACGTTGGTATGTATGGTTTATGTAGCAGAGAGCAATGGGTGCACACACCTAGGTAACCTGTATGTATACCTGGATAACTTTGGTATGTATGGTTTATGTAGGAGAGAGCAATGGGTTCACACACCTAGGTAACCTGTTTGTAGATCTGGATAACATTGGTATGGATGGTTTATGTAGGAGAGAGCAAGGGGACACAAACCTGAGTAACCTGCATCATCATCGTTGTCGTCATCCTCGTTATCGTTGTCGTCATTACGTATTTTATCGCCATCACGACATTTATATGTTATAGATGTCGTCTTGCGAATGTGTTCATCACAATAGGCATCTTAAGTATATGTCACCACCCATATCTACTTACCTGTAGTCCTGTTGGTATGTTCCGTACGATCAGGGGCATAGTTAGTGATTTTGAATGTGTAGGTCCGACTAATAGGTTGAGCAGTGAAGATTCGATGTTGCTTGAAGGCATGCTCACTCAGGATAATGTTAAGGCATAGAACGTCAATTGTGCACCCTGACGCATTTTAGTGTACGTCAATTGTGCACCCTGACGCATTTTAATGTACGTCAATTGTGCACCCTGACGCATTTTAATGTACGTCAATTGTGCACCCTGACGCATTTTAATGTACGTCAATTGTGCACCCTGACGCATTTTAATGTACGTCAATTGTGCACCCTGACGCATTTTAATGTACGTCAATTGTGCACCCTGACGCATTTTAATGTACGTCAATTGTGCACCCTGACGCATTTTAATGTACGTCAATTGTGCACCCTGACGCATTTTAATGTACGTCAATTGTGCACCCTGACGCATTTTAATGTACGTCAATTGTGCACCCTGACGCATTTTAATGTACGTCAATTGTGCACCCTGACGCATTTTAATGTACGTCAATTGTGCACCCTGACGCATTTTAATGTACGTCAATTGTGCACCCTGACGCATTTTAATGTACGTCTTAGACGTTCAAATTTCGATATTTTCAGAGATGTATTTTTCAAAATGATATACAGAGATGATATGTCACATTGATATACAGGGATGATGAAATGTCATATTGATATACAGGGATGATGAAATGTCATATTGATATACAGAGATGAAATGTCACATTGATATACAGAGATGAAATGTCACATTGATATACAGAGATGAAATGTCACATTGATATACAGAGATGAAATTTCACATTGATATACAGATATGAAATGTCACATTGATATACAGAGATGAAATGTCACATTGATATACAGAGATGATGAAATGTCACTTTGATATACAGAGATGATGAAATGTCACATTGATATACAGAGATGAAATGTCACATTGATATACAGAGATGATGAAATGTCACATTGATATACTGTGATGATGAAATGTCACATTGATATACAGAGATGATGACATGTCACATTGATATACAGAGATGATGAAATGTCACATTGATATACAGAGATGATGAAATGTCACATTGATATACAGAGATGATGAAATGTCACATTGATATACAGAGATGATGAAATGTCACAGAGATGATGAAATGTCACATTGATATACAGAGATGAAATGTCACATTGATATACAGAGATGATGAAATGTCATATTGATATACAGAGATGATGAAATGTCACATTGATATACAGAGATGATGAAATGAATCAGAGATGATGAAATGTCACATTGATATACAGAGATGAAATGTCACATTGATATGCAGAGATGATGAAATGTCACATTAATATACAGAAATGATGAAATGTCACATTGATATACAGAGATGAGGAAATGTCACATTGATATACAGAGATGATGAAATGTCACATTGATATACAGAGATGATGAAATGTCACATTGATATAGAGAGATGATGAAATGTCACATTGATATACAGAGATGATGAAATGTCACATTAATATACAGAAATGATGAAATGTCACATTGATATACAGAGATGATGAAATGTCATATTGATATACATAGATGAAATGTCACATTGATATAGAGAGATGATGAAATGTCACATTGATATACAGAGATGGTGACATGTCACATTGATATACAGAGATGATGAAATGTCACATTGATATACAGAGGTGATGAAATGTCACATTGACTACAAAACATGTACCTCATCGTGAGAGGTATTTATGCATCTGTAAGAAAATAAGGAAAAGAAATATATGAATGACATTTTATGTTGAAGACAGCGTTTTCTCTCATTGATTCGATCATCGTCTCAAACATTGCGCCTCAGCCCATGATCAGGATACGGCGCAGCCCAACTCGGATGATAATATCGTCCAGGTCACGTGTTCGACTAGATACGGCGGCACTAAACTCGCCATTTTGATGTGTAATGTTGCGGGATTTAAACATTCAAAAACACCATAAAGTGTGCTATGCGGAGGCCTGCTCATTTCTAACATAACTGCAATAAGTTAAAGGTTCGGATTAAAAAGTAAAGATATGAATTCGACTTTTTATGTATGTGACCTCCACGTTCGTCGACAACCCAACTCTTCGTCATATCCACCTTTTTTGCGTTTTCGGGGTTTTAGATTGTTCATTATCTGGGGAAATCTGCAGGCCCGGGTCTTCAGTGGCTTATAATAGCTACGTGCCTGACGATGGTATCTCTGTATAATGTGAGTTGTAAGGACACCAATCTACTTTGAAATATTTTATTGCATTTGTTGAAAATATGTGAATCACAATCTCAATGTATTTTTGTTCCAGACGGGACCAGCATTCAGCATAAATACTGCTATGTCGTTACCAAGGTGATCACAGCCAGGAGTATTAAAATCGAGATGACCGATGATGGGGAGGTGTTCTATGAAGTAGAATATGAAGGCGCGGTACCAATCTGCTTCCAGGCGGCCAAGGTACACGTGTTTGGAGACTCGTCTGGACTTCTGAAACGTATCAAACCTATAACCAGAGTGTTGGGTTTAAAGTATTCCAAGAGAAGGAGTATGCATCACTTCATTAATGCCTTTATTCCAAATCAAAACAGATTAGGTAAATATCTTTATTGTATATTATATACAGTCAAACCTGTGCTAAAGGCCACCTCCGAATAAAGGCCGCATATGAAAAACTTGTCTCTAAAGACCATAATTTTTCTCTCCCGTCGAGCCATTTTCAATGCATTTTAACCCTCTATTGAGAGATCACCTGTCAACAAAGGCCACATTTTGACTTTCCCGAGGGTGGTCTTTATAGACAGGTTTGACTGTATGTTGTCCACCACTCTACATCCGAATTTTCGGCTGAAAAAACTTTTTTAATCCAATTGATTCATAACAATCTTAAAGGAAATGAATTAGCTGGATTTTTGTTTTCCTTGAAACACGCTTTTTAAGACGAAAATTCGGATGTAGATATATTACTAGTTCATTGTTAGGAACTATCAACATAGAAAACGCACACCTACATTATATACTAGAAGACATAGAAAACGCACACCTACATTATATACTAGAGGACATAGAAAACGCACACCTACATTATATACTAGAAGACATAGAAAACACACACCTACATTATATACCAAAGGACATAGAAAACGCACACCTACATTATATACTAGAGGACATAGAAACCGCACACCTACAGTATATACTAGAAGACATAGAAAACGCACACCTACATTATATACTAGAGGACATAGAAAACGCACACCTACATTATATACTAGAGGACATAGAAAACGCACCTACATTATATACTAGGGACATAGAAAACGCACACCTACATTATATACTAGAGGACATAGAAAACGCACACCTACATTATATACTAGAAGACATAGAAAATGCACACCTACATTATATACTAGAAGACATAGAAAACACAGACCTACATTATATACTAGAAGACATAGAAAACGCACACCTACATTATATACTAGAAGACATAGAAAACACACACCTACATTAAATACTAGAAGACATAGAAAACACACACCTACATTATATACTAGAAGACATAGAAAACGCACACCTACATTATATACTAGAAGACATAGAAAATGCACACCTACATTATATACTAGAAGACATAGAAAACGCACACCTACATTATATACTAGAAGACATAGAAAACGTACACCTACATTATATATTAGAAGACATAGAAAACGCACACCTACATTATATGATTATTATTACATGAAAACTGAATACGAAGGATTCCATCAAAGATATATCACATCTTTATTACAAAACACAAACTGAACAACTAAAAATAATCCAAAATGTTTAAAACTATGTATTTATATAGTTATTGTTTTTTTTTCATGTAAAACACACTTATCCGAAATGTGCGTTTTCTATGTCCTTTAGTATATAATATATCTTTCTTGTTCTAGGCTAATATATATATATATATACATATATGGCAGTCGTGATAGCGCTGTGGTAGTGCGTTCACTTCAGGTACGAAAGGCCCTGAGTTTGAGCCCCATTGGAGCCGTTACGATTGTGCACTAGGCAATGCATTTCAATTCCACGTTGTCTTTTCTCTCTCCCTCGTGGTGATGGATTCCATCAGGAATGACGTATTGAGAGTAATTAATATAAGTTGTAAGAACTTTTCGCAATCGAGCTAAAAAAAATTGTATATATACATATAGTAGTACCAATGCAACCGGAACGGACACGAATAGTACAAGTTAAAGGAAAAGCTTACAAGCCTTACATTACTCGAAATACCCCTAAGTAAACCTAAGTAAGTAAACCTAAGTAAGTAAACCTAAGTAAATAAACCTAAGTAAGTAACCCTAAGTAAGTAAACCTAAGTAAGTAAACCTAAGTAAGTAAACCTAAGTAAGTAAATCTAAGTAAATAAACCTAAGTAAGTAACCCTAAGTAAGTAAACCTAAGTAAGTAACTCTAAGTAAACCTAAGTAAGTAACCCTAAGTAAATAACCCTAAGTAAGTAAATCTAAGTGAGTAAACCTAAGTAAGTAACTCTAAGTAAGTAAACCTAAGTAAGTAAACCTAAGTAAGTAAACCTAAGTAAGTAAACCTAAGTAAGTAAACCTAAGTAAGTAAATCTAAGTAAGTAAACCTAAGTAAGTAACTCTAAGTAAGTAAACCTAAGTAAGTAAACCTAAGTAAGTAAACCTAAGTAAGTAACCCTAAGTAAGTAAATCTAAGTAAGTAAACCTAAGTAAGTAACTCTAAGTAAGTAAACCTAAGTAAGTAAACCTAAGTAAGTAAACCTAAGTAAGTAACCCTAAGTAAGTAAATCTAAGTAAGTAAACCTAAGTAAGTAACCCTAAGTAAGTAAACCTAAGTAAGTAAACCTAAGTAAGTAAACCTAAGTACGTAAACCTAAGTAAGTAACCCTAAGTAAGTAAATCTAAGTAAGTAAACCTAAGTAAGTAATCTAACCTAAGTAAGTAACTCTAGTAGTAAACTAATAGTAAACCTAAGTAAGTAAACCTAAGTAAGTAAACCTAAGTAAGTAAACCTAAGTAAGTAACCTAAGTAAGTAACCCTAAGTAAGTAAACCCTAGTAAGTAATTAAGTAAACCTAAGTAAGTAAACCTAAGTAAGTAAACCTAAGTAAGTAACCCTAAGTAAGTAACCCTAAGTAAGTAACCCTAAGTAAGTACATCTAAGTAAGTAAACCTAAGTAAGTAAACCTAAGTAAGTAACCCTAAGTAAGTATATCTAAGTAAGTAAACCTAAATAAGTAACCCTAAGTAAGTAAACCTAAGTAAGTAACCCTAAGTAAGTAAACCTAAGTAAGTAACCCTAAGTAAGTAAACCTAAGTAAGTAAACCTAAGTAAGTAACCCTAAGTAAGTATATCTAAGTAAGTAAACCTAAGTAAGTAACCCTAAGTAAGTAACCCTAAGTAAGTAAACCTAAGTAAGTAAACCTAAGTAAGTAAACCTAAGTAAGTAAACCTAAGTAAGTAACCCTAAGTAAGTAAACCTAAGTAAGTAACCCTAAGTAAGTAACCCTAAGTAAGTAAACCTAAGTAAGTAAACCTAAGTAAGTAACCCTAAGTAAGTAACCCTAAGTAAGTAAACCTAAGTAAGTAAACCTAAGTAAGTAAACCTAAGTAAGTAACCCTAAGTAAGTAAACCTAAGTAAGTAAACCTAAGTAAGTAACCCTAAGTAAGTAACCCTAAGTAAGTAACCCTAAGTAAGTAACCCTAAGTAAGTAAACCTAAGTAAGTAACCCTAAGTAAGTAGCCCTAAGTAAGTAACCCTAAGTAAGTAGCCCTAAGTAAGTAAACCTAAGTAAGTAAACCTAAGTAAGTAAACCTAAGTAAGTAAACCTAAGTAAGTAAACCTAAGTAAGTAACCCTAAGTAAGTAAACCTAAGTAAGTAAACCTAAGTAAGTAAACCTAAGTAAGTAACCCTAAGTAAGTAAACCTAAGTAAGTAACCTAAGTAAGTAAACCTAAGTAAGTAACCCTAAGTAAGTAAACCTAAGTAAGTAATGTGTCCCTAAGTAAGTAAACCTAAGTAAGTAACCCTAAGTAAGTAACCCTAAGTAAGTAACCCTAAGTAAGTAACCTAAGTAAGTAAACCTAAGTAAGTAAACCTAAGTAAGTAACCCTAAGTAAGTAGCCCTAAGTAAGTAACCTAAGTAAGTAAACCTAAGTAAGTAACTAAGTGTAAGTAACCTAAGTAAGTAACCATAAGTAAGTAAACCTAAGTAAGTACCTAAGTAAGTAAACCTAAGTAAGTAACCCTAAGTAAGTAACCCTAAGTAAGTAACCCTAAGTAAGTAAACCTAAGTAAGTAAACCTAAGTAAGTAACCCTAAGTAAGTAAACCTAAGTAAGTAACCATAAGTAAGTAGCCCTAGAGTTCAATAATGGTCACTTTTAAACATAGATGTGCATGTTGTCTGCCCAATCCGCTTTGTTGATTTTGAAGCGAGTTATTGCCCTTTGAATATGTTAATATACACACTATGCTAGGCCCTTGATCATATTCAAAACTAGATAAATAATGTTATAGAGACTGATGAGTAGTAAGCCTATGTGTACATATTATGGTTCAGCTGCTCTCAGTTTGCTGTCAGTTACAACATTTCAATACATTAAAGATATCAGTTTTACATCTGAGTTCATTATTGTTCACTTGCTTTACTTTACTTGTAACATGTATCTTTCAGGGAAAGCGTGTGGCGACTTCACCCATGTTATTCCAGTACATAGCCGCATACCCATTCAGTCATACCGTCCACAGAACCTTCCCCGACCGGACAGACAGAAAAACAATGTTCTTTGGTATTTTAGAGACTATGCCGAACTTAGGTCAATTCGACATTGCTTCCGTCTGGAATGTTCAATAAACGGACGAGCGCGACCAGAATATGAAGATCACACAGACGACGATTCCGTTAGTGAGGCAGAGCTCACATTCTATCCGGCGCCACAACGTCATGTGGTCGAATATGAAGATTTCCAACTGTGATTGTCTTTTGTTATGAACAGTTTGAGTTCTAAATAATCTACTAATTGTCGTAATATAAATATATTAGATATGTTCGTGATGAGTTTATTGTTTATTTGACTTCAAATCTTTGAAAGCGTTAAACCAGCCTTTTATTACGAATGTATAATAATAATAATAATAATAATAATAATAATAATAATAATAAGACTTTATTTTACGAGAGAACGCAGTTAACAAAATTTAATGTACCATGAGGCCCTCAACAAATAAAATGATAGGATTATAAGTGAAAACTGCATATTGGAATTATATAGTAATGTTAAAGCTGAAAAGTAGATAAACTATATAATATGTTATGGAATATGATGATATATGAAATAAAATCGAAATTGTTCTGCTCTTTAAATTAGATCTATACTATGAAATAGGCACTACCAATCAACGGGGAACGCCAGTAATAATATAAAGGGTTTAAGAAATTATTGACCGTACATGTAATTGTTATCAAATTCGGTATAGAATTAAGAAAGTTATTAATTGTGTAATGTTTGACGTATTGACATATAGTTATACAACTCTAATTTGCATAGATATATTCATATCATCGTTATCTTTATCATTTACTAATATAATAACTACCAGTGGACGGAAATTGTGTAGCATTCCGTTCCTGTAGTTTTATTTAAAGTTGCCTTCACCAAAGCATGTGGGCGATTGTTTAAGCTTTATTTATTTTACAACGATTGTGAGGCAAGTTTTTTAACAACTTATATTAATCACTCTCGTTGGCGTGGATGAAAGCGTAAATTCGTGTGGGAGGAAACCAGAGTACCCGGAGAAAACCCACCTGTCCGATCTGGCGACCACCGTACCATCTCACATACTTCCCTGTCCGAGGATCGAACCCAGGTTGCATTGGTGAGAAGCGAGCGCGTTAACCACTGCGCTAATCGGACAGCCTATGTGGACGACTGGTTTCTCTAAGATGATTAATAGTCCCGGTGCATCTGGAGACATCCCGATGAGGCATCTTCTTCCGCTGGTCTGGAGACATTCTGATGTGGCATCTTCTTCCTCTGGTCTGGAGACATCCTGATGAGGCATCCTCTTCCTCTGGTCTGGAGACATCCCGATGCGGCATCTTCTTCCTCTGGTCTGGAGACATCCTGATGCGGCATCTTCTTCCTCTGGTCTGGAGACATCCTGATGCGGCATCTTCTTCCTCTGGTCTGAAGACATCCCGATGCGGCATCCTCTTCCTCTGGTCTGGAGACATCCTGATGAGGCATCTTCTTCCTCTGGTCTGGAGACATCCTGATGAGGCATCTTCTTCCTCTGGTCTGGAGACATCCCGATGAGGCATCTTCTTCCTCTGGTCTGGAGACATCCTGATGAGGCATCTTTTTCCTCTGGGCCAAGGTGACAAAGTCCTGTATGTGTGTTCTCTTTCTAAAAAGGATCATTTGTAGGGCCACACTCCTTAACTTGTTTCGCAATCGAGATAAAATATATTGCATATTATATATATGTGGTATAAACTCACTGATATTGTACTGAGTGTTGATTACGACTGGTGTTTTGCCAGTACATTCTGTTACACATAGTACACATCTACGAGTGAATACCGTCAAACCTGTGTTAGTGCCCACCTCTGTTAAGCAGCCAAACTGCATTAAGCAGTAAGTTTCCAGATATCTTTCATTATGCGAGAGCTCGTCTTAGGCCCCCCTGGAGGCGGTTTCAGTCGTGACATAAATAGTTCGAGAAAAACAGTATCATTTGGAGAGAATGTTTTGGAGGATTGTATAGAATAGTGTGGAGGATAGTACATGCTATTGTGGAGGATAGTGTGGAGTATAGTACAGGATATTGTGACGGATAGTACGTGATATTGTGGAGGATAGTACATTATATTGTAGAGGATAGTACAGGATATTGAAGATGCTCCAATTGCGGAAGTACCCCTGGTTCTTCTAGATCCCCGATGTAGTGCACTGATACACGGCATCCCTGGTTCTTCTAGATCCCCGCTGTAGTGCACTGATACACGGCATCCCTGGTTCTTCTAGATCCCCGATGTAGTGCACTGATACACGGCATCCCTGGTTCTTCTAGATCCCCTATGTAGTGCACTGATACACGGCATCCCTGGTTCTTCTAGATCCCCACTGTAGTGCACTGATACACGGCATCCCTGGTTCTTCTAGATCCCCACTGTAGTGCACTGATACACGGCATCCCTGGTTCTTCTAGATCCCCTATGTAGTGCACTGATACACGGCATCCCTGGTTCTTCTAGATCCCCGATGTAGTGCACTGATACACGGCATCCCTGGTTCTTCTAGATCCCCGATGTAGTGCACTGATACACGGCATCCCTGGTTCTTCTAGATCCCCTATGTAGTGCACTGATACACGGCATCCCTGGTTCTTCTAGATCCCCGCTGTAGTGCATTGATACACGGCATCCCGGCTTAGAGTCCCATCTGAAACAGTATTATCCATGTTATGGTTTGTGGGGGATCACCCTTGCGATCCATGGAGCTGCAGTCCAACATGATAACCAATAATCCACAGCCCCGTGTCTCGTTATTTCTTACGAGCGGGTGGAAGGGACAGTTAATTGACCCCGTTGTAGTATTTGATAGATACGGCGACATGCATCCTGAGTGTGTTCCATGCAGGTATACTGTATACTACCTAACGCACCTTAGGTTTTCTTGGAGTGTCATGTGTGTCTTAAAAGGTTAGACTTCCACAACTACAACAATCAGACACTGTTTCGGATTCAAAACATTAACAGTCTTTCAGATGGGACTTTAAACCAATGTCTCTCTGGGTCTCTGTCTGTATCATTGCACTATCCTCCACACATCTAAAATGACTAATCTCTTCAGGAGGCGTCACTCATATGGGCAACCGGTAGCGACGATAAATAAACGTAAAACATACACGATTGAAAATGTCTGACGCAGCAAAAATGAGCCAGACGTTTATTTGTAAAATAAATTAGATTAGACAAAAGACATAGGACAATACTACCACATACATTCAAACAATATACCAAACAGTATACTATATTTTTGTTGCAAGTTCTTTATTCAGAATAGCGCGTTCAGTGTTCAGAGTGTACGGTGTGTTCGGAGTGTTCAGTGTTCAGAGTGTATGGTGTGTTCAGAGTGTACGGTGTGTTTGGAGTGTTCAGAGTGTATGGTGTGTTCAGTGTTCAGAGTGCACGGTGTGTTCAGAGTGTATGGTGTGTTCGAAGTGTTCAGTGTTCAGAGTGTACGGTGTGTTCAGTGTTCAGAGTGTACAGTGTGTTCGGAGTGTTCAGTGTTCAGAGTGTACGGTGTGTTCAGAGTGTACGGTGTGTTCGGAGTGTTCAGTGTTCAGAGTGTACAGTTTGTTCAGTGTTCAGAGTGTACGGTGTGTTCGGAGTGTTCAGTGTTCAGAGTGTATGGTGTGTTCAGAGTGTACAGTGTGTTCGGAGTGTTCGGAGTGTACGGTGTGTTCGGAGTGTTCAGAGTGTTCAGAGTGTTCAGAGTGTTCGGAGTGTACAGAGTGTTCCGAGTGTTCGGAGTGTTCAGAGTGTTCGGAGTGTTCGGAGTGTTCGGAGTGTTCGGAGTGTTCGGAGTGTTCGGAGTGTTCAGAGTGTTTGGAGTGTTCGGAGTGTTCAGAGTGTACGGAGTGTTCGGAGTGTTCAGAGTGTTCGGAGTTTTATCTGCATGATCAACAACACATGCCACAGCAACAATAAATTCAAATGTAGCACAATTCGTGGACATTTTTTAAATATGTTAATTCATAGAGATATTAAGTCTTAATGTATCTAATGATCTCTTCTCTCCGGAAGAAAACTATAAAAAAAAATGACGAGATAATCTTAACAAAAGGAAAATTAACAAAATTGTAAACTAACAAAATGAAAATTAACAAAATTGTAAACTAACAAAAGGCAAATTAACAAAATTGCAAGACAAACCAAAGGCATATAACAATGACAACGAACAACACTGAAAACAGATAAATTAAAGAAACTGGCATAAATACAACACCAAAGTTTAGATTAATGTAACATTTGAAATACAGTAAGCTATGGGGCACAGTAACACAAACAGTAATGTAAGGTACACAATGAAGTATTAAACAAACAGTAATGTAAGGTACACAATGAAGTATTAAACAAACAGTAATGTAAGGTACACAATGAAGTATTAAACAAACAGTAATGTAAGGTACACAATGAAGTATTAAACAAACAGTAATGTAAGGTACACAATGCAGTATTAAACAAACAGTAATGTAAGGTACACAATGAAGTATTAAACAAACAGTAATGTAAGGTACACAATGAAGTATTAAATAATGAAATGTATAAAGCTCATTAAGATATGAAATACAGAAACGTTTCTGTTGTATTTTTATTTAAGTTTATTTAACGTCACTATCGGTTGCCCATTTGACCGACGGACATTTTACTTAACAACACATTTCCTGGGCAGGCTCCAGTGATTAACCAGTACTTGGTGCACACCAACCTCCGTAAGAAATTGCCAACTGTTTCATATAAAAAGACACTGTAAAAGCGGGACTCGAACCCATGACCACCAGTGATGATATGTTACAGTGGCATACAAGTGAGTGACCTTAGCCATTGGAACCACGGAAGCGTTTGGAAACAGAAATGTATGAAATACAGCAACGTATGAAATACAGCAACGTATGAAATACAGCAACGTATGAAATACAGCAACGTATGAAATACAGCAACGTATGAAACACAGCAACGTATGAAACACAGCAACGTATGAAACACAGCAACGTATGAAATACAGCAACGTATGAAATACAGCAACGTATGAAATACAGCAACGTATGAAATACAGCAACGTATGAAATACAGCAACGTATGAAATACAGCAACGTATGAAATACAGCAACGTATGAAATACAGCAACGTATGAAATACAGCAACGTATGAATGGTTGCAAATAGTTAATACGGTGTGCAAAAGATAGAAAAAACAAACATATATTTGCACAGATAAATTATTGTCATATATAAATAGAAATGTATTATATAAATACATTTATTTATTTATATAGATCTATATGACACATTGTTAACCATGTAAGATTATGATTTTTATATGATATGTATAATCGTCTGCTATTATTTTCGCGCCTAAATTATCAGTTCTCTGTTTGCGCGGGAACAATTTTGTCACTACCGAGTGCAGGTGGTCAGTTATGTAAGATAATCGCCGCTTTATTGATGACAGAGAAACATGTAATAATATTGTATAACATCACAGATGTTTGGCGCCGTTATGTCTGTTATAGATGTTAATTCTGCTATTTAAGAAACGAGAAATGATGAAGAAATTAGTGCATTTTTATCCAGCCATGGAGGCATTAAGGAATTGATGTAACTCACTTTTAAGATATAAACTGTTTCTATGATAGTTAGAAAAATTAATATTTAAAGAAGTATTAACTCTTAAATATTAAAGTCGTATTAAATACGTGAACGGAAGATAATTAGGCCTTGTAAGAAACGATTGTTTTGGCTAATATATCTATTGGAATAGTTTGATAAAGGAAGGAAATTAATATAGTCATAGGACTATTATGAACACATTGAAATAGTGAGGCGAACAATAAGATACGAGATATCACGAAGATATGATACATGTATAGATATAAATTAAAGGCGATTGTTATAAATTATATTATACAAACGAAAATGATAGACTGTGTTGAGTTATAAATTATTGAAGGACCGTAGAGAAACCACCTAGACAACGCCAGCGAGTCTACGATAGGATAGACCCTGGTTAGAGCATTATTGAAGGACCGTAGAAAACCCCCTAGACAACTCCAGCGAGTCTACGATAGGATAGACGCTGGTTAGAGCATTTATATTGGACAATATATATAAGAAGAAGAGAGGTTTGTGACAATATTAATAACGAGTTTCGGAAATGTCAATACAATGATAAACCTATGTAGACAAACACGATCATAACCCTTATGCCACAGGAAGTGAGTGTCTAACACAATTGCCACAGGAAGTGGGTGTCTAACCCAATTGCCACAGGAAGTGGGTGTCTAACCACATTGACACAGGAAGTGGGTGTCTAACCCCATTGACACAGGAAGTGGGTGTCTAACCCCATTGCCACAGGAAGTGGGTGTCTAACCCCATTGCCACAGGAAGTGGGTGTCTAACCCCATTGACACAGGAAGTGGGTGTGGAAGTGGGTGTCTAACCCCATTGCCACAGGAAGTGGGTGTCTAACCCCATTGACACAGGAAGTGGGTGTGGAAGTGGGTGTCTAACCCCATTGACACAGGAAGTGGGTGTGGAAGTGGGTGTCTAACCCCATTGCCACAGGAAGTGCGTGTCTAACCCCATTGACACAGGAAGTGGGTGTCTAACTCCATTGACACAGGAAGTGGGTGTCTAACCCCATTGACACAGGAAGTGGTGTGGAAGTGGGTGTCTAACCCCATTGACACAGGAAGTGGGTGTCTAACCCCATTGACATAGGAAGTGGGTGTCTAACCCCATTGACACAGGAAGTGGGTGTCTAACCCCAATGACACAGGAAGTGGGTGTCTAACCTAATGACACAGGAAGTGGGTGTCTAACCTAATGCCACAGGAAGTGGGTGTCTAACCTAATGACACAGGAAGTAGGTATCTAACCCTAATGAAAAGTTGCTTATAGGAACTGTTCTTTCAACTTGTGCAGTTAAGTACCGTTCGAAAGTTATACACAGCTTGGATAAGTAGAATAAGTTCCTACACCTTATATTAATCACTCTCGATACCTCATTCCTGATGGAATCCATCGCCAGGAAGGAGAGAGACAATGCGGAACTGCGCTATCACGGCTTCCGCTGAGAGTGCTTGGCTGAGAAATTGAGAGAGCCACAGTATATGAGAGCTAACATTATTTATTTTATATCAATTTCGCTTGCTTCTCACCAATGCAACCCGGGTTCGATCCTCGGACCGGTAAGTATGTCACATGGTATGGTGCTCGCCAGATCGGACAGGTGGGTTTTCGCCGGGTACTCCAGTTTCCTCCCACATGAATGACAACATATACGCTTTCATATACGCTTTCATATACGCTTAAGTTGTTAAAACTTGCTTCGCAATCGTTTAAAATAAATAAAGTTTAAGCTTATATCTATTTCTTATTAAAATTTAAATATTTAGATTATGTACATGTAAATGCACATATAATGTGAATACATTTAAATAATAACAAATTGTGACAGTGATTTGGAGCAGGAATATGACTTCGGAAATAATATTTGTCTTGCCGTTGTTTACCGGCGAATAAACCACGGTTTGGAGTTCTGGTGTGTAGGAATAAACCACGGTTTGGAGTTCTGGTGTGTAGGAATTAGCCACACATGCCGTATTATTTTTATTCGAGCATGACCCAATATAATGAATGTGTGTGTTATTGTGTCTCATTTGTCTGTTATTTGGCTGATGGCTTTACACCTCCTTGTAAAATACCTTCTGTAATCCAGTGGCACTGAAAATCATTATCCAGCTATCAACACTGTATGACTAGTTATTAACACTAGAAATCCTGTCCAATCACTGCATTCAATTTCGATGTAAAATTGTTAAAATGTGTTCATATTTACGTCCATAAATAATTGTCTAAAATTCAACAGCCGTAGCCGTGGTTTATTACAGATTTAACAATGGTGGATTTGTTCTTTGTTTATAGAAACAAACATAATTTACGCAGAAAGAGTCTAATATTGGTACAGAGAAATGTTGATAGCAAATATAGACAAAACATAATAATAGGAAAGGGATTCATACGGATTGGGATTCACATAATTAGATAAATATAAATAGAATTACTATGTAACTTATTTCCCCAATCACAACAATTTTGTTACAACTATTCCTGTGCTATGTGGTATTCTTGAATAAAATATTGTTCTATCTAAGCTCAGTTTAAACTTTATTTATTTTACGATTGCGAAGCAAGTTCTAACAACTAATATTAATCACTCTCGTTGGCGCGGATGAAAGTGTAAATGTGGTTATTCGTGTGGGAGGAAATCAGAGTGGAAGAAAAGCCACTTGTCCGATCTTGCGACCACCGTACCATCTCACATACTTCCTGGCCAGAGGATCAAACCCGGGTTGCATTGGTGAGAAGCTAGCGCGCTAACCACTGCGCTAATTGAACAGCCACAGCTTAGATATCTAAGCTTAATAGGCAGACATGCACATTATAAATGTGATTAAAAACAGTACAAAGGAATGGATGTTTGTTACAGCTGTGTGTACAGATGCGTCTGGTAGAGTTCCGAATATAAATCTGGCAGCATATTTGTAGCAGGCGACGGGTTCAACATCTCGGTAGTGACATCTCTAGCCTTGTCTCGAAGTTCTGACTTCAGACTCGTTATAATTTCGAGTTTGATTAACTCTAGATCGTCCTGGGATATAATTTTGTTTCTTGATTGGTTGAAGCTGGTTTCCATTTGAATGGTAGGTTCCTCTGTCTCCGTTGAAAGCCGGTACCCATACGATGTAGCCTTTGGTACGTAAACTTCCCCAGCGTGTGACTGGTATGGGTCGGATGTCAGATTAGGTAAGGGACAGGTTTCCGTTGATTGTGAGGTCACGCTGTCACCAAGATGGGACAGGTAGCTTTCCACCTTAGCAGAAGTGAAATTGCCTGGTCTGTGGCCATGTGAGATGTTTTCAAGATTACGTAACAACGTCTCTTTGAACCTTCTCTGTGTGCTGTGGTGGTCCTCGACAGGATTTGGTTGCGCGATATCTTCTGATTGGAGGTTGAGATTATTTGTCATTGGACCTGGTTGGCTGAAATCACCGTCCCAAATAACGTGTTGTTTCGCATAGTTATTGCTGGGTTGCTTTGTGTTACCCACTATACCATTCCTAACAGCAATAATAATGTCATTACGCAGTGTCTCTAGATGAGTTTCTGCTCGAAGTACCTCTCGTCTGCGATCCTCTCGTATTTCATATCTGTAAGGAACACAATAACATGAAAACAGCATGGTCAATGTATCATCTCCATATGAACAGAATAATATTCTTTAATTTTAAAATAATTTTCTTTAATTTTGAATGAATGAATGAATCTTTTGGAGTGAGAAAGTTAATAATTTAGCTAGAACTTGTTTCACAATTAGTTTAATCACTAATGTAAGATCATATATAAAATAGACATATTTTGTCATATTAGTTTACTACATCATATTTAAATATTTCTCACCAACCTCTCACTTCTCACCAACATCCCACTTCTCACCAACCTCTCACTTCTCACCAACCTCTCACTTCTCACCAATCTCTCACTTCTCACCAACCTCTCACTTCTCACCAATCTCTCACTTCTCACAAATCTCCCACTTCTCACCAACCTCTCACTTCTCACCAACATCTTACTTCTCACCAATATCTCACTTCTCACCAACCTCTCACTTCTCACCAATCTCTCACTTCTCACCAACATCTCACTTCTCACCAATCTCCCACTTCTCACCAACCTCTCACTTCTCACCAACATTTCACTTCTCACCAATCTCTCACTTCTCACCAACCTCTCACTTCTCACCAACATCTCACTTCTCACCAATCTCTCACTTCTCACCAATCTCTCACTTCTCACCAACCTCTCACTTCTCACCAACCTCTCACTTCTCACCAACCTCTCACTTCTCACCAATCTCTCACTTCTCACAAACCTCTCACTTCTCAACAATCTCTCACTTCTCACCAATCTCTCACTTCTCACCAACCTCTCACTTCTCACCAACCTCTCACTTCTCACCAACCTCTCACTTCTCACCAATCTCTCACTTCTCACCAACCTCTCACTTCTCACCAACTCTCACTTCTCACCAACCTCTCACTTCTCACCAACTCTCACTTCTCACCAACCTCTCACTTCTCACCAATCTCTCACTTCTCACAAACCTCTCACTTCTCACCAATCTCTCACTTCTCACCAATCTCCTACTTCTCACCAATCTCCCACTTCTCACCAACCTCTCACTTCTCACCAATCTCTCACTTCTCACCAATCTCTCACTTCTCACCAACCTCTCACTTCTCACCAACCTCCCACTTCTCACCAATCTCCCACTTCTCACCAACCTCTCACTTCTCACCAACCTCTCACTTCTCACCAATCTCTCACTTCTCACCAATCTCTCACTTCTCACCAACCTCTCACTTCTCACCAACCTCCCACTTCTCACCAATCTCCCACTTCTCACCAACCTCTCACTTCTCACCAACCTCTCACTTCTCACCAATCTCTCACTTCTCACCAATCTCTCACTTCTCACCAATCTCTCACTTCTCACCAACTCTCACTTCTCACCAATCTCCCACTTCTCACCAACCTCTCACTTCTCACCAACCTCTCACTTCTCACCAACCTCTCACTTCTCACCAATCTCTCACTTCTCACCAACCTCTCACTTCTCACCAATCTCTCACTTCTCACCAACCTCTCACTTCTCACCAATCTCTCACTTCTCACCAATCTCTCACTTCTCACCAATCTCTCACTTCTCACCAACCTCTCACTTCTCACCAACCTCTCACTTCTCACCAACCTCTCACTTCTCACCAATCTCTCACTTCTCACCAACCTCTCACTTCTCACCAATATCTCACTTCTCACCAACCTCTCACTTCTCACCAACCTCTCACTTCTCACCAATCTCTTACTTCTCACCAACCTCTCACTTCTCACCAATCTCTCACTTCTCACAAATCTCCCACTTCTCACCAACCTCTCACTTCTCACCAACCTCTCACTTCTCACCAATCTCTTACTTCTCACCAACCTCTCACTTCTCACCAATCTCTCACTTCTCACAAATCTCCCACTTCTCACCAACCTCTCACTTCTCACCAACCTCTCACTTCTCACCAATCTCTCACTTCTCACCAACCTCTCACTTCTCACCAATCTCTCACTTCTCACAAATCTCCCACTTCTCACCAACCTCTCACTTCTCACCAACCTCTCACTTCTCACCAATCTCTCACTTCTCACCAACCTCTCACTTCTCACCAATCTCTCACTTCTCACCAATCTCTCACTTCTCACCAACCTCTCA
>CM026397.1:47172735-47188685 GCA_014843695.1 Archivesica marissinica
GTATCGCACATCCAGCAATATCACCCATACATTCACAGAGCCACGTATCGCACATCCAGCCATACCACCTATACTTTCACAGAACCACGTATCGCACATACAGCAATATCACCCATACATTCACATAGCCACGTATCGCACATACAGCAATATCACCCATACATTCACAGAGCCACGTATCGCACATCAAGCAATACCACCCATACTTTCACAGAGCCACGTATCGCACATCCAGCAATACCACCCATACTTTCACAGAGCCACGTATCGCACATCCAGCCATACCACCCATACTTTCAGAGCCACGTATCGCACATCCAGCAATACTACCCATACTTTCACAGACCCACGTATCGCACATCCAGCAATACCACCCATACTTTCACAGAGCCATGTATCGCACATCCAGCAATACCACCCATACTATCACAGAACCACGTTTCGCACATCCAGAAGTACCGTCCAGCTGCTCATAGAAGCAAGTATCGCACATCCAGCAGTACCACCCATACTATCACAGAGCCACGTATCGCACATCCAGCAATACCACCCATACTATCACAGAACCACGTATCGCACATCCAGCAGTACCACCCATACTTTCATAGACCCACGTATCGCACATCCAGCAATACCACCCATACTTACAGAGCCACGTATCGCACATACAGCAATATCACCCATATATTCACAGAGCCACGTACGGCACATCCAGCAATACCACCCATACTTTCACAGAGCCACGTATCGCACATACAGCAATATCACCCATACATTCACAGAGCCACGTATCGCACATCCAGCAATATCACCCATACATTCACAGAGCCATGTATCGCACATCCAGCAATACCACCCATACTTTCACAGAGCCACGTATCGCACATCCAGCAATACCACCCATACTTTCAGAGCCACGTATCGCACATCCAGCAATACCACCCATACTTTCACAGAGCCACGTATCGCACATCCAGCAATACCACCCATCTTTCACAGAGCACGTATCGCACATCCAGCAATACCACCCATACTTTCACAGAGCCACGTATCGCACATCCAGCAATACCACCCATACTTTCACAGAGCCACGTATCGCACATCCAGCAATACCACCCATACTTTCAGAGAGCCACGTATCGCACATCCAGCAATACCACCCATACTTTCACAGAGCCACGTATCGCACATCCAGAAATACCGTCCAGCTGCTCACAGAGCACGTATCGCACATCCAGCAATACTACCCATACTTTCGAGTCACGTATCGCACATCCAGCAATACCACCCATACTTTCACAGAGCCACGTATCGCACATCCAGCCATACCACCCATACTTTCACAGAGCCACGTATCGCACATCCAGCAATACCACCCATACATTCACAGAGCCACGTATCGCACATCCAGCCATACCACCCATACTTTCAGAGCCACGTATCGCACATCCAGCACTACCACCCATAATTTCACAGACCTACGTATCGCATATCCAGCAATACCACCCATAATTTCACAGAGCCACATATCGCACATCCAGCAATACCACCCATACTTTCACAGACCCACATATCGCACATCCAGCAATACCACCCATACTTTCACAGAAGCACGTATCGCACATCCAGCAATACAACCCATACATTCACAGAGCCACGTATCGCACATCCAGCATTACCGCCCATACCTTCACAGAGCCACGTATGGCACATCCAGCAATACCACCCATACTTTCACAGAGCCACGTACGGCACATCCAGCAATACCACCCATACTTTCACAGAGCCACGTATCGCACATCCAGAATTACAATCCAGATGTTCACAGAGCCACGTATCGCACATCCAGCAATACCACCCATACTTTCACAGAGCCACGTATGGCACATCCAGCAATACCACCCATACTTTCACAGAGCCACGTATCGCACATCCAGAAATACAGTCCAGCTGCTCACAGAAGCACGTATCGCACATCCAGAAATACCGTCCAGCTGCTCACATGAGCACGTATCGCACATCCCGAAATACCGTCCAGCTGCAGATAGAAGCACGTATCGCACATCCAGAAATACCGTCCAGCTGCTCACAGAAGCACGTTTCGCACATCCAGAAGTACCGTCCAGCTGCTCATAGAAGCAAGTATCGCACATCCAGCAGTACCACCCATACTATCACAGAGCCACGTATCGCACATCCAGCAATACCACCCATACTATCACAGAGCCACGTATCGCACATCCAGCAATACCACCCATACTTTCACAGAGCCACGTATCGCACATCCAGCCATACCACCCATACTTTCAGAGCCACGTATCGCACATCCAGCAATACCACCCATACTTTCACAGACCCACGTATCGCACATCCAGCCATACCACCCATACTTTCACAGAGCCACGTATCGCACATCCAGCAATACCACCCATACTTTCACAGAGCCACGTATCGCACATCCAGCAATACCACCCATACTTTCGAGCCACGTATCGCACATCCAGCAATACCACCCATACTTTCACGAGCCACGTATCGCACATCCAGCAATACCACCCATACATTTCACAGAGCCGGTATCGCACATCCAGCCATACTACCCATACTTTCAGAGTCACGTATCGCACATCCAGCAATACCACCCATACTTTCAGAGCCACGTATCGCACATCCAGCAATACCACCCATACTTTCACAGAGCCAGGTATCGCACATCCAGCCATACTACCCATACTTTCAGAGTCACGTATCGCACATCCAGCAATACCACCCATACTTTCAGAGCCACGTATCGCACATCCAGCAATACCACCCATACTTTCAGAGCCACGTATCGCACATCCAGCAATACCACCCATACTTTCACAGAGCCAGTATCGCACATCCAGCCATACTACCCATACTTTCAGAGTCCGTATCGCACATCCAGAAATACCACCCATACTTTCAGAGCCACGTATCGCACATCCAGCAATACCACCCATACTTTCACAGAGCCAGGTATCGCACATCCAGCCATACTACCCATACTTTCAGAGTCACGTATCGCACATCCAGCAATACCACCCATACTTTCACAGACCCATGTATCGCACATCCAGCCATACCACCCATACTTTCACAGAGCCACGTATCGCACATCCAGCAATACCACCCATACATTCACAGAGCCACGTATCGCACATCCAGCCATACCACCCATACTTTCAGAGCCACCTATCGCACATCCAGCACTACCACCCATAATTTCACAGACCTACGTATCGCATATCCAGCAATACCACCCATAATTTCACAGAGCCACATATCGCTCATCCAGCAATACCACCCATACTTTCACAGACCCACATATCGCACATCCAGCAATACCACCCATACTTTCACAGAGCCAGGTATCGCACATCCAGCAATACCACCCATACTTTCACAGAGCAACGTATCGCACATCCAGAAATACCGTCCATCTGCTCACAGAAGCACGTATCGCACATCCATAAATACCGTCCAGCTGCTCACAGGAGCATGTATCGCACATCCAGAAATACCGTCCAGCTGCTCACAGAAGCACGTATCGCACATCCAGAAATACCACCCATACTTTCATAGACCCACGTATCGCACATCCAGCAATACCACCCATACTTACAGAGGCACGTATCGCACATTCAGCAATACAACCCATACATTCACAGAGCCACGTATCGCACATCCAGCAATACCGCCCATACCTTCACAGAGCCACGTATGGCACATCCAGCAATACCACCCATACTTTCACAGAGCCACGTACGGCACATCCAGCAATACCACCCATACTTTCACAGAGCCACGTATCGCCCATCCAGAATTACAGTCCAGATGTTCACAGAGCCACGTATCGCACATCCAGCAATACCACCCATACTTTCACAGAGCCACGTACGGCACATCCAGCAATACCACCCATACTTTCACAGAGCCACGTATCGCACATCCAGAAATACAGTCCAGCTGCTCACAGAAGCACGTATCGCACATCCAGAAATACCGTCCAGCTGCTCACATGAGCACGTATCGCACATCCCGAAATACCGTCCAGCTGCAGATAGAAGCACGTATCGCACATCCAGAAATACCGTCCAGCTGCTCACAGAAGCACGTTTCGCACATCCAGAAGTACCGTCCAGCTGCTCATAGAAGCAAGTATCGCACATTCAGCAGTACCACCCATACTATCACAGAGCCACGTATCGCACATCCAGCAATACCACCCATACTATCACAGAACCACGTATCGCACATCCAGCAGTACCACCCATACTTTCATAGACCCACGTATCGCACATCCAGCAATACCACCCATACTTACAGAGCCACGTATCGCAAATACAGCAATATCACCCATATATTCACAGAGCCACGTACGGCACATCCAGCAATAACACCCATACTTTCACAGAGCCATGTATCGCACATACAACAATATCACCCATACATTCACTGAGCCACGTATCGCACATACAGCAATATCACCCATACATTCACAGAGCCATGTATCGCACATCCAGCAATACCACCCATACATTCACAGAGCCACGTATCTCACATCCAGCCATACCACCCATACTTTCAGAGCCACGTATCGCACATCCAGCAATACCACCCATACTTTCACAGAGCCACGTATCGCACATTCAGCAATACCACCCATACTTTCACAGAGCCACGAATCGCACATCCAGCCATACCACCCATACTTTCAGAGCCACATATCGCACATCCAGCAATACCACCAATACTTTCACAGAGCCACGTATCGCACATCCAGCCATACCACCCATACTTACAGAGCCACGTATCGCACATACAGCAATATCACCCATATATTCATAGAGCCACGTACGGCACATCCAGCAATACCACCCATACCTTCACAGAGCCACGTTTCGCACATACAACAATATCACCCATACATTCACTGAGCCACGTATCGCACATACAGCAATATCACCCATACATTCACAGAGCCATGTATCGCACATCCAGCAATACCACCCATACATTCACAGAGCCACGTATCCCACATCCAGCCATACCACCCATACTTTCA
This sequence comes from Archivesica marissinica, assembly GCA_014843695.1. Classification (NCBI taxonomy): domain Eukaryota; kingdom Metazoa; phylum Mollusca; class Bivalvia; order Venerida; family Vesicomyidae; genus Archivesica; species Archivesica marissinica. Next base: position 47,177,825 of record CM026397.1, read on the forward strand.
GAGCCACGTATCGCACATCCAGCAATATCACCCATACTTTCACAGAGCCACGTATCGCACATCCAAAAATACCGTTCAGCTGCTCACAGAAGCACGTATCGCACATCCAGAAATACCACCCATACTTTCACAGAGCTACGTATCGCACATATGGCAATACCACCCATACATTCGCAGAGTTGTACATCCAGCAATAGCACCCATACTTTCACGAAGCCATGTATCGCACATCCAGCAATACCACCCATACTTTCACAGAGCCATGTATAGCACATCCAGCAATACCACCCATACTTTCACAGAGCCACGTATCGCACATCCAGCAATACCACCCATACTTTCACAGAGCCATGTATCGCACATCCAGCAATACCGCCCATACCTTCACAGAGCCACGTATGGCACATCCAGCAATACCGCCCATACCTTCACAGAGCCACGTATGTCACATCCAGCAATACCGCCCAGATGTTCACAGAGCCATGTATCGCACATCCAGCAATACCACCCATACTTTCACAGAGCCACGTATGGCACATCCAGCAATACCGCCCAGATCTTCACAGAGCCACGTACGGCACATCCAGCAATACCACCCATACTTTCACAGAGCAACGTATCGCACATCCAGAAATACCGTCCATCTGCTCACAGAAGCACGTATCGCACATCCATAAATACCGTCCAGCTGCTCACAGGAGCATGTATCGCACATCCAGAAATACCGTCCAGCTGCTCACAGAAGCACGTATCGCACATCCAGAAATACCACCCATACTTTCATAGACCCACGTATCGCACATCCAGCAATACCACCCATACTTACAGAGGCACGTATCGCACATTCAGCAATATCTCCCATACTCTCACAGAGCCAGGTATCGCACATACAGCAATATCACCCATACTGACAGAGCCACGTATCGCACATTCAGCAATACCACCCATACTGACAGAGCCACGTATCGCACATACAGCAATACCACCCATACTTACAGAGGCACGCATCGCACATTCAGCAATATCACCCATACTCTCACAGAGCCACGTATCGCACATCCAGCAATACCACCCATACTTACAGTGGCACGTATCGCACATTCAGCAATATCACCCATACATTCACTGAGCCACGTATCGCACATACAGCAATATCACCCATACATTCACAGAGCCACGTATCGCACATCCAGCCATACCACCCATACTTTCAGAGCCACGTATCGCACATCCAGCAGTACCACCCATACTTTCACAGAGCTACGTATCGCACATCCAGCAATACCACCCATACTTTCAGAGCCACGTATCGCACATCCAGCAATACCACCCATACTTTCACAGAGCCACGTATCGTACATCCAGCCATACCACCCATACTTTCACAGAGCTACGTAGCGCTCATCCAGCCATACCACCCATACTTTCACAGAGCCAAGTATCGCACATCCAGCAATACCACCCATACTTTCACAGACCCACGTATCGATTATCCAGCAATACCACCCATAATTTCACAGAGCCACATATCGCACATCCAGCAATACCACCCATACTTTCACAGAGCCACGTATCGCACATCCAGCAATACCACCCATACTTTCACAGAGCCACGTATCGCACATCCAGAAATACCGTCCAGCTGCTCACAGAAGCACATATCGCACATCCAGACATACTGTCCAGCTGCTCACAGGTGCACGTATCACACATCCAGAAATACCGCCCATACTTTCACAGAGCCACGTATTGCACATCCAGCAATACCGCCCATACTTTCACAGAGCCTCGTATCGCACATCCACCAATACCACCCATACTTTCACAGAGCCAAGAATCCAAACCCAGCAATACCACCCATACTTTCACAGAGTCACGTATCGCACATCCAACAATAACACCAATACTTTCAGAGCCACGTATCGCACATCCAGCAATACCACCCATACTTTCACAGAGCCACGTATCGCACATCCAGCAATACCACCCATAATTTCACAGAGCCACATATCGCCCATCCAGCAATACCACCCATACTTTCACAGACCCACATATCGCACATCCAGCAATACCACCCATACATTCACAGAGCCACGTATCGCACATCCAGCAATATCACCTATACATTCACAGATTCACGTATCGCACATCCAGCAATATCACCCATACTTTCACAGAGCCACGTATCGCACATCCAAAAATACCGTTCAGCTGCTCACAGAAGCAAGTATCGCACATCCAGAAATACCACCCATAATTTCACAGAGCTACGTATCGCACATATGGCAATACCACCCATACATTCGCAGAGCTGTACATCCAGCAATAGCACCCATACTTTCACAGAGCCATGTATAGCACATCCAGCAATACCACCCATACTTTCACAGAGCTACGTATAGCACATCCAGCAATACCACCCATACTTTCACAGAGCTACGTATCGCACATACAGCAATACAACCCATACTTTCACACAGCTACGTATCGCACATCCAGCAATACCGCCCATACCTTCACAGAGCCACGTATGGCACATCCAGCAATACCGCCCAGATGTTCACAGAGCCATGTATCGCACATCCAGCAATACCACCCATACTTTCACAGAGCCACGTATGGCACATCCAGCAATACCGCCCAGATGTTCACAGAGCCACGTACGGCACATCCAGCAATACCACCCATACTTTCACAGAGCCAGGTATCGCACATCCAGCAATACCACCCATACTTTCACAGAGCCACGTATCGCACATCCAGAAATACCGTCCATCTGCTCACAGAAGCACGTATCGCACATCCATAAATACCGTCCAGCTGCTCACAGGAGCACGTATCGCACATCCCGAAATACTGTCCAGCTGCTCACAGGAGCATGTATCGCACATCCAGAAATACCGTCCAGCTGCTCACAGAAGCACGTATCGCACATCCAGAAATACCACCCATACTTTCATAGACCCACGTATCGCACATCCAGCAATACCACCCACACTTACAGAGGCACGTATCGCACATTCAGCAATATCACCCATACTCTCACAGAGCCACGTCGCACATTCAGCAATACCACCCATACTTACAGTGGCACGTATCGCACATTCAGCAATATCACACATACATTCACTGAGCCACGTATCGCACATACAGCAATATCACCCATACATTCACAGAGCCACGTATCGCACATCCAGCAATATCACTCATACATTCACAGAGCCACGTAGCGCACATCCAGCCATACCACCCATACTTTCAGAGCCACGTATCGCACATCCAGCAGTACCACCCATACTTTCACAGAGCCACGTATCGCACATCCAGCAATACCACCCATACTTTCAGAGCCACGTATCGCACATCCAGCAATACCACCCATACTTTCACAGAGCCACGTATCGCACATCCAGCCATACCACCCATACTTTCACAGAGCTACGTAGCGCACATCCAGCCATACCACCCATACTTTCACAGAGCCAAGTATCGCACATCCAGCAATACCACCCATACTTTCACAGACCCATGTATCGATTATCCAGCAATACCACCCATAATTTCACAGAGCCACATATCGCACATCCAGCAATACCACCCATACTTTCACAGAGCCACGTATCGCACATCCAGCAATACCACCCATACTTTCACAGAGCCACGTATCGCACATCCAGAAATACCGTCCAGCTGCTCACAGAAGCACATATCGCACATCCAGACATACTGTCCAGCTGCTCACAGGTGCACGTATCACACATCCAGAAATACCGCCCATACTTTCACAGAGCCACGTATCGCACATCCAGCAATACCGCCCATACATTCACAGAGCCACGTATCGCACATCCAGCAATATCACCCATAATTTCACAGAGCCAGGTATCGCACATCCAGCAATACCACCCATACATTCACAGAGCCAGGTATCGCACATCCAGCAATACCACGCATACATTCACAGAGCCACGTATCGCACATCCAGCAATATCACCTATACATTCACAGAGCCACATATCGCACATCCAGCAATACCACATATACTTTCCCAGAGCCACGTATGGCACATCCAGCAATACCACCCATACTTTCACAGAGCCACGTATCGCACATCCAGAAATACCGTCCAGCTGCAGATAGAAGCACGTATCGCACATCCAGAAATACCGTCCAGCTGCTCACAGAAGCACGTATCACACATCCAGAAATACCGTCCAGCTGCTCACAGAAGCACGTATCGCACATCCAGAAATACCGTCCAGCTGCTCACAGAAGCAGGTATCGCACATCCAGCAGTAGCACCCATCCTTTGACAGAGTCATGAATGGCACATCCAGCAATACCACCCATACTTCCACAGAGCTACGTATCGCACATCCAGCAATACCACCCATACTTTCACAGAGCTACGTATCGCACATCCAGCAATACCGCCCATACATTCACAGAGCCATGTATGGCACATCCAGCAATACTGCCCAGATGTTCAGAGAGCCACGTATCGCACATCCAGCAATACCACCCATACTTTCACAGAGCCACGTATCGCACATCCAGCAATACCACCCATACTTTCACAGAGCCACGTATCGCACATCCAGCAATACCACCCATACTGTCACAGAGTCACGTATCGCACATCCAGAAATACCGTCGAGCTGCTCACAGGAGCACGTATCGCACATCCAGAAATACCGTTCAGCTGCTCACAGGAGCACTTATCGCACATCCAGAAATACCACCCATACTTTCACAGAGCTACGTATCGCACATATGGCAATACCACACATACATTCGCAGAGCTGTACATCCAGCAATAGCACCCATACTTTCACAGAGCCATGTATCGCACATCCAGCAATACCACCCATAGTTTCACAGAGCCATGTATAGCACATCCAGCAATACCACCTATACATTCACAGAGCCACGTATCGCATATCCAGCAATATCACCTATACATTCACAGAGCCACATATCGCACATCCAGCAATACCACCTATACTTTCACAGAGCCACGTATGGCACATCCAGCAATACCACCCATACTTTCACAGAGCCACCTATCGCACATCCAGAAATACCGTCCAGCTGCAGATAGAAGCACGTATCGCACATCCAGAAATACCGTCCAGCTGCTCACAGAAGCACGTATCACACATCCAGAAATACCGTCCAGCTGCTCACAGAAGCACGTATCGCACATCCAGAAATACCGTCCAGCTGCTCACAGAAGCACGTATCGCACATCCAGAAATACCGTCCAGCTGCTCACAGAAGCAGATATCACACATCCAGCAGTAGCACCTATCCTTTGACAGAGTCACGAATGGCACATCCAGCAATACCACCCATACTTTCACAGAACTACGTATCGCACATCCAGCAATACCACCCATACTTTCACAGAGCTACGTATCGCACATCCAGCAATACCGCCCATACATTCACAGAGCCATGTATCGCACATCCAGCAATACCGCCCAGATGTTCAGAGAGCCACGTATCGCACATCCAGCAATACCACCCATACTTTCACAGAGCCACGTATCGCACATCCAGCAATACCACCCATACTTTCACAGAGCTATATTTCGCACATCCAGCAATACAACCCATTCTTTCACATAGCCACGTATCGCACATCCAGCAATACCGCCCATACCTTCACAGAGCCACGTATAGCACATCCAGCAATACCGCCCAGATGTTCACAGAGCCATGTATCGCACATGTAGCAATACCACCCATACTTTCACAGAGCCACGTATCGCACATCCTGAAATACCGCCCAGCTGCAGATAGAAGTACGTATCGCACATCCAGAAATACCGTCCAGCTGCTCACAGAAGCACTTATAGCACATCCACAAATACCGTCCAGCTGCTCACAGAAGCACGTATCACAAATCCAGAAATACAGTCCAGCTGCTCACAGAAGCAGGTATCGCATATCCAGCAGTACCACGCATACCTTCACAGAGCCAGGTGTCGCACATCCAGCAATACCACCCAGATGTTCACAGAGCCACGTATCGCACATCCAGAAATACCGCCCAGCTGCTCACAGAAGCACGTATCACACATCAAGCAATACCACCCATACTTTCACAGAGCCACGTATCGCACATCAAGCAATACCACCCATACTTTCACAGAGCCACGAATCGCAAATCCATCCATACCACCCATATTTTCAGAGCCACATATCGCAAATCCAGCAGTACCACCCATACTTTCACAGAGCCACGTATCGCACATCCAGCAATACCACCCATACGTTCACAGAGCCACGTATCGTACATCCAACAATACCACCCAGATGTTCACAGAGCCACGTATCGCACATCCAGCAATACCATCCATACTTTCACAGAGCCACGCATCGCACATCCAGCAATACCACCCATATTTTCACAGAGCCACGTATCGAACATCCAACAATACCATCTAGATGTTCACAGAGCCGTGTATCGCACATCCAGCAATACCACCCGTAATTTCAAAGGGCTACGTAGCGCATATCCAGCAATACCAACCATACTTTCACAGACCCACGTATCGCACATCCAGCAATACCACCCATACTTTCACAGAGCCACGTATCGCACATACAGCAATATCACCCATACATTCAGATAGCCACGTATCGCACATACAGCAATATTACCCATACATTCACAGAGCCACGTATCGCACATACAGCAATATCACCCATACATTCACAGAGCCACGTATCGCACATCCAGCCATACCACCCATACATTCACAGAGCCACGTATCGCACATCCAGCCATACCACCCATACTTTCAGAGCCACGTATCGCACATCAAGCAATACCACCCATACTTTCACAGAGCCACGTATCGCACATCAGCAATACCACCCATATTTCACAGAGCCACGTATCGCACATCCAGCAATACCGCCCATTCTTTCACAGAGCCACGTATCGCACATCCAGCAATACCACCCATAATTCACAGAGCCACGTATCGCACATCCAGCAATATCACCCATACTTTCACAGAGCCACGTATCGCACATCCAGCAATACCACCCATACTTTCACAGAGCCACGTATCGCACATCCAGCAATACCACCCATACTTTCACAGAGCCACGTATCGCACATCCAGCAATACCACCCAGATGTTCACAGAGCCACGTATCGCACATCCAGCAATACTACCCATACTTTCACAGAGCCACGTATCGCACATCCAGCAATATCACCCATACTTTCACAGAGCCACGTATCGCACATCCAGCAATACCACCCAGATGTTCACAGAGCCACGTATCGCACATCCAGCAATACCACCCATACTTTCACAGAGCCACGTATCGAACATCCAACAATACCATCTAGATGTTCACAGAGCCAATACCAGATACTTTCACATGGCCACGTAGCGCATATCCAGCAATACCACCCATACTTTCACAGACCCACGTACCGCACATCCAGCAATACCACCCATACTTTCACAGAGCCACGTATCGCACATACAGCAATATCACACATACATTCACAGAGCCACGTATCGCACATACAGCATTATTACCCATACATTCACAGAGCCACGTATCGCACATCCAGCAATATCACCCATACATTCACAGAGCCACGTATCGCACATCCAGCCATACAACCCATACATTCACAGAGCCACGTATCGCACATCCAGCAATACCACCCATACTTTCAGAGCCACGTATCGCACATCCAGCAATACCACCCATACTTTCACAGAGCCATGTATCACACATCAAGCAATACCACCCATACTTTCACAGAGCCACGTATCGCACATCCAGCAATATCAGCCATACATTCACAGAGCTACGTAACGCACATCCAGCAATACCGCCAATACTTTCACAGAGCTACGTATCGCACATCCAGCAATACCACCCATACTTTCACAGAGCCACGTATCGCACATCCAGCAATACCACCCATACATTCACAGAGCCACGTATCGCACATCCAGCAATACCGCCTATACTTTCACAGAGCCACGTATCGCACATCCAGCAATTCACCCATACTTTCACAGAGCCACGTATCGCACATCCAGCAATATCCCCTACTTTCACAGAGCCACGTATCGCACATCCAGCAATACCACCCATACATTCACAGAGCCACGTGTCGCACATCCAGCAATACCACCCATACTTTCACAGCCACGTATCGCACATCCAGCAATATCACCCATACATTCACAGAGCCACGTATCGCACATCCAGCAACACCACCCATACTTTCACAGAGCCACGTATCGCACATACAGCAATATTACCCATACATTCACAGAGCCACGTATCGCACATCCAGCAATACCACCCATACATTCACAGAGCCACGTATCGCACATCCAGCAATATCACCCATACTTTCACAGAGCCACGTATCGCACATCCAGCAATATCACCCATACTTTCACAGAGACACGTATCGCACATCCAGCAATACCACCCATACTTTCACAGCCACGTATCGCACATCCAGCAATACCACCCATACTTTCACAGCCACGTATCGCACATCCAGCAATATCACCCATACTTTCACAGCCACGTATCGCACATCCAGCAATATCACCCATACTTTCACAGAGCCACGTATCGCACATCCAGCAATACCACCCATACTTTCACAGAGCTACGTATCGCACATCCAGCAATACCACCCATACTTTCACAGAGCCACGTATCGCACATCCAGCAATACCACCCATACTTTCACAGAGCCACGTATCGCACATCCAGAAATACCACCCAGATGTTCACAGAGCCACGTATCGCACATCCAGCAATACTACCCATACTTTCACAGAGCCACGTATCGCACATCCAGCAATATCACCCATACTTTCACAGAGCCACGTATCGCACATCCAGCAATACCACCCATATGTTCACAGAGCCACGTATCGCACATCCAGCAATACCACCCATACTTTCACAGAGCCACGTATCGCACATCCAGCAATACCACCCATACTTTCACAGAGCCACGTATCGAACATCCAACAATACCATCTAGATGTTCACAGAGCCAATACCAGATACTTTCACATGGCCACGTAGCGCATATCCAGCAATACCACCCATACTTTCACAGACCCACGTACCGCACATCCAGCAATACCACCCATACTTTCACAGAGCCACGTATCGCACATACAGCAATATCACCCATACATTCACAGAGCCACGTATCGCACATACAGCATTATTACCCATACATTCACAGAGCCACGTATCGCACATCCAGCAATACCACCCATACTTTCACAGAGCCACGTATCGCACATCCAGCAATACCACCCATACTTTCACAGAGCCACGTATCGCACATCCAGCAATACCACCCATACTTTCACAGAGCCACGTATCGCACATCCAGCAATACCACCCATACTTTCACAGAGCCACGTATCGCACATCCAGCAATACCACCCATACTTTCACAGAGCCACGTATCGCACATCCAGCAATACCACCCATACTTTCACAGAGCCACGTATCGCACATCCAGCAATACCACCCATACTTTCACAGAGCCACGTATCGCACATCCAGCAATACCACCCATACTTTCACAGAGCCACGTATCGCACATCCAGCAATACCACCCATACTTTCACAGAGCCACGTATCGCACATCCAGCAATACCACCCATACTTTCACAGAGCCACGTATCGCACATCCAGCAATACCACCCATACTTTCACAGAGCCACGTATCGCACATCCAGCAATACCACCCATACTTTCACAGAGCCACGTATCGCACATCCAGCAATACCACCCATACTTTCACAGAGCCACGTATCGCACATCCAGCAATACCACCCATACTTTCACAGAGCCACGTATCGCACATCCAGCAATACCACCCATACTTTCACAGAGCCACGTATCGCACATCCAGCAATACCACCCATACTTTCACAGAGCCACGTATCGCACATCCAGCAATACCACCCATACTTTCACAGAGCCACGTATCGCACATCCAGCAATACCACCCATACTTTCACAGAGCCACGTATCGCACATCCAGCAATACCACCCATACTTTCACAGAGCCACGTATCGCACATCCAGCAATACCACCCATACTTTCACAGAGCCACGTATCGCACATCCAGCAATACCACCCATACTTTCACAGAGCCACGTATCGCACATCCAGCAATACCACCCATACTTTCACAGAGCCACGTATCGCACATCCAGCAATACCACCCATACTTTCACAGAGCCACGTATCGCACATCCACATACCATATCACGCCATACATCTTCCAGAGCCACGTATCGCACATCCAGCAATACCACCCATACTTTCACAGAGCCACGTATCGCACATCCAGCAATACCACCCATACTTTCACAGAGCCACGTATCGCACATCCAGCAATACCACCCATACTTTCACAGAGCCACGTATCGCACATCCAGCAATACCACCCATACTTTCACAGAGCCACGTATCGCACATCCAGCAATACCACCCATACTTTCACAGAGCCACGTATCGCACATCCAGCAATACCACCCATACTTTCACAGAGCCACGTATCGCACATCCAGCAATACCACCCATACTTTCACAGAGCCACGTATCGCACATCCAGCAATACCACCCATACTTTCACAGAGCCACGTATCGCACATCCAGCAATACCACCCATACTTCACAGAGCCACGTATCGCACATCCAGCAATACAACCATACTTTCACAGAGCCACGTATCGCACATCCAGCAATACCACCCATACTTTCACAGAGCCACGTATCGCACATCCAGCAATACCACCCATACTTTCACAGAGCCACGTA